>CM054125.1:63531702-64131702 GCA_028751855.1 Ambrosia trifida
GGCTGACGAGTCTCTCATCGTTCCACTGGAAGAGATCAAGGTTGATGATCGTCTTCGGATTGTGGAAGAACCTGTAGAGATCCTTGATTACAAGATTCGCAGCCTGTGTCACAGCAAGATTCGTATCGTTAAGGTTCGGTGGAACTCGAACCGGGGACCGGAATATACATGGGAACGGGAGGATCAGATGAAGTCTAAGTATCCTCATCTCTTTCCTAAGGAAGCGTTCGAGTCGAGACATGTCTCTTCGGCAGCTGAATGAATCTCGGGTCGAGATTCCTTTTAACGTGGGGATGATGTGACAACTCGGGTAAATCTCTCTTCTGGTTTCTATCTTTTTGTTTGTTTCCTTCGTTATTCTTTTGTTCTTTTGGTGCTTGTGCAATTTTCGGGACGAAAATTCTTTTAACGTGGGGATGATGTGACACCCGGCAAATTCTGGTTAACAACGTTGTCTAGATGAAAGTCTACCTTAGCGAGTCACGCGTATATTGTACTTAACTGGGTTAGTTAAGTCGGGTTATGGTTCGGGAACTATTGGTTAGTCTAGAAGATCATTGGATGTTGGTCTAGAGGTTCGTTAGATGTCAGTCCTTAACCAAGTGTACAAACGGTGACGATTTGTAGGATCGTCAGGGCATACGGAACGTACGAGTCTCGAGTCCCGGGAATTGGTGAACGAGTGTAAATATGTGTATTTACTTGTGTTATGTGTTTACAATCATTATGTGACTTGTCGGTACGTGAATATGCATTAACATATGTTAAAACGGGGTTTAACGCGCAAAACGCACAAAACCAACCCCTATAGGCGATTAGGAAGCCTAATCACCTATAGGGGAGGCGAGTAGGGAATATTAGACACGAGTAGGAGGCTACTCGTGTATACATAGGGGCGAATAGGCCCAATCACCTGAACATTCAGGCGATTAGAACTCCTAATCGCCTGAAACTGCTGCATACTCGCTAGTTACGTGCTGGACGACTAAAAACGACTATAAATACCATACTTAACCTCCTAAACTCCATTATACCAACCCTAGTCGTCCCATAACCCGCCCCAACACATAAACAACCTCTGGAAGGCGATTTTTGATCAAAACTCAAGGTTTCAAGCTTGAATCATCATATTTTCATAATCCTAAGGTTTGATTTTCATCCATAACTCTTTATAAATGTTTTTAATCAATCCCTAATGGTCCAGACCTGTTCTTAAACGAAAAAGCTTTCTGAAAATCGTCAATAAGGGTTGTTAATCGGATTATAACTAATATGCATGCATTATGAGTGTGTATGATTAGAAAGTTAGGGTTTTTATGATTCATGATGATGATTTGATATGTTATTATGATAGATCAGTATTGATATTGATATTATGATAATAGGAATCTCAGTAATTGGATATTAGGGTTATGATTACACGTGTTAGTATGATGTTGCATGCTATGTGAATTGGTGTTTGGATTACTTGGTTGCATGCAGGACTGATTATACGAGGTTGAACGAAGGATTTTTGGGTTAAACATGTTTAGGATAGTGTTTGGGATGATATTGGGTGGTTACACACGTTCTGGATCTGATTTGGAGCGTTAAACGCGCGAAAAACCGGAACAACAAGGTTACAGGCGAGTAGCATTCCTAATCGCCTATGTTATAGGCGAGTAGGGTGCTAATCGCCCATATTATAGGCGAGTAGAGGTCTACTCTTGTGTAAGATCAGGTGATTAGCCCTAATTGCCTATAAGTTTAGGGGAATAGCCCTAATTGCCTATAAGTTCAGGGGAATAGCCCTAATTGCTAGTAAGTTCAGGGGAGTAGATCCTAATCGCCTATAATAGAGGCGAGTAGGATTTCTAATTGCTAGTTGACTTTCCTAATTGCTAGTTGACTTTTCCTAATCGCGTGTACTGCTGCTGTAAGTGTAAATTAGCATTCCGAGACCCGATTTAACATGTAATAACATGCTAGGAACCCCGTAACATGTCTAATAACTTGGTAACATATATTTGGATGTATTCCGGTGATACGTGAACTATGTGCTATAACTTGTTGTGCGTTAACGTATGTTAAGTGTACTTGCGTTATTGTATGTTTTGGAGCGTAAACATAACACGGGGAGTCTCGGGTCACCAATGGGATGTCGAGTCTTGTACTTTGGGTCGGTTAAACAGTCACGGTGTTTTCAAACGAACTTGGTTATGGTCTGGACATCTAGGGACTAATTAGCCTGCGGGTTATTAGTCTAAGTACTTGTAACTGTCGTATGTTAGGTCGCCGCTTACGGGACTAGCATAGCAGCTGGGTTTACTCGGGTTAAGGAGTAACGCAATTTAAGGTGAGTTTACGGCCCCTCTTTTAAACTGGTTTTATACTTTCGGGGGAGAAAACATGTGTTAAAACGATTATTTGGTAATTACTGTCATACTATGGGTTACACTGTGTACTACACGATCTTTGGAAGTCCCGGGGGGAACCATGAATGTGCGGGTTTGCACAACGGGGAAATGTGAATAGCGCTATTGGGAGTGACCAACCCCGCTCGTCGACTTGGAGGGTCGGCGGGTGCATATTGTCTCAAACAGGAACAACAGGAACAACAGGAACTACATCGGGCATACTTTTGGTATTCGCGTTAGTAATGGTTTTCCAATCGTGGTAGTAACAAAACGTACGCCTAGCTAGCGTATACTGGTTTTCGATTGTTATAGTATGGACAGGTGGACTTGGTACTTGGATACAAAACCTGTAAACTCACCAGCATTTTTGTGCTGACGTAAACTTTTACATGTTTTCTCAGGTCGCTAAGGTAGCACGACTGGACTAGGGCGCACGCGTCTGCACGGCGTCTTAATAGGGTTGCATGGTCTTTTGAACGTTGAACTATTGTTTCATTATTGAGATATTGTTTTTAAATAAGCTTCCGCTGTAAACGGGGATTTTAAACTATGTTTTGAAATTGCATTTATATTCATTTAGACTTGTTTATTGTGATCGTTGGTTTGGATCCTGGTTTGTCATGCGCCTCGCGGTAAAACTCCGCAAGTGGATTTTGAGGGTGTGACAATTACCGCACACTTGGACTTGCTGTTTTATATCTTGGGTGTTTTATCACGTGGAAGATCTTATCTATTTCGGAACATGGGTGCCTGGTGGTTTGAAAGTCAGGCTAGGAGCACGCCTCGGGGACCATGTAGAGCGACTTATCGTTTCGGGTGCACACGAAATAATAAGTTGAGATGCATGGAAATCCTGGTGGACTCTGTGTTTGATCTAATAACCATGATGGGATCCAGTTCTCTGATTAACCTTATTACTTATGGTTTCTTCATGATTCCTTGTTATCTGTTCTGGAATCTGATGTCTTGTCTTTGATCTTGACAGAAGATGGCAGGACGCCGTGGTGGTCGCGTTGGTGGCCGAAATGGCGGTGGACGTAATGGGGGTCGTGGTAACATCAGCATGACCCAGGCAGAGCTGAATAATCTGATCCAGGAGCACGTGGCAGCTGCTATTGCTGCGCAGCAGGCCGCCCAGCAGGGCCATGGTGGTAATTTAATTACCCCTACCCTCATTCCTTATCTTTTGTCGTGTGATGATCGTTTTTTGACCGTGTTGCTTTTTGTAACAGGGGATGCTTTTCATCCTCCACCACCTCCACCTCCTCCAGTCCATTGTACTTATAAGATGTTCCAGGACTGCAAGCCCCATAACTTCAGTGGGACTGAGGGAGCTGTGGGACTACTCCGTTGGTTGGAGAAGGTCGAGTCTGCTTTCTCCATGTGTAACTGCCCTGAGGAGTTTCGTGTGAAGTATGCTTCGGGGACGTTTGAGGGACGTACTTTGACTTGGTGGAATTCGACTGTGCAGACTATTGGTTTACTGGAGGCCCATGCGTTGCCATGGACCGAGTTTGTGTTTCGTTTGAAGATGGAGTATTGTCCCAGGGATGAGATTAAGAGTTTGGAGCACGAGCTGTGGAATCATCAGATGGTGGGATCTGAGATAGAGGAGTATACCACTCGCTACCATGAGTTGGCACTTTTGTGCCCGGATTCTGTGACGCCTGAATATAAGGCTATCGAGTTCTACATTAGTGGGTTGGTGCCTGAGGTTCGCGGGTTGGTGACCGCAAATGATGCTACTACACTTCGGGATACCATTCGGTTGGCTCATAGGTTGACTAAACAGAAGGTTCAGGAGGGTGTTTTGCCTCCTAAGGGTACCGTGGCGAAGACCTCTGATAGCAACAAGAGGAAATGGGATAGCACGGGTAAGGGTACGGCGCAGCCTCAGCAGCAGCAACAGAGGAAGTTTGAGACTACGGGTTCGTCTTCTGGGCAGAGGCAGGGTGGATATACTGGTAGGCTGCCTAGGTGTGATCGTTGTGGGTATCATCATGTGGGAAATTGTAGCTATTGTACCCGTTGCAAGAAGAACGGGCATCAGGCCCAGACGTGTAGGGTGAATCTTCAGACTCAGCAACAGGTGGTTGCCCCTACTACTACCACTGCTGCACCTAGGGGTAATCAGGGATGTTTCAACTGTGGGGAGACAGGGCACTTTAAGAAGGACTGCCCCAAACTGAAGCAAGGGAATGCTGGGAGGAATGACAAGGGTAACGGGGGTGGCGGCAGGAACGCGCGCGCCTTCGTCATTGGGTCGGGCGAGGCCCGTCAGGATCCGGATACTGTTACTGGTGCGTTTCTTCTTTGTGATCGTTATGCCTCTGTTTTATTTGATTCGGGTGCCGATAAGAGTTTTATATCTGTTGAGTTTAGCCGACTGTTAGACATAGTACCGACTCCTTTAGAGGTCAAGTATCTAATAGAGTTGGCTGATGGTAAGAATATTGAGGCAACTCATATTCTTAAGGGATGCCAGTTGGAAGTATCGGGGTTATCTTTTCCTATCGACCTCATGCCGGTGTCATTGGGTAGTTTCGACGTTATTGTAGGTATGGATTGGTTGTCCTTATATCGTGCGGAAATCGTTTGCTTTGATAAAATCATTCGCCTCCCTCTCCCGGATGGAGAGATTCTTTTGGTTCATGGCGAGAAAAGTGGGGTTCCCTTGAGCATCATTTCGTGTATGAAGGCGTATAAGTACCTACGTAAAGGGTATTCCGCGATCTTAGCTCTTGTTTCGGTTTCATCTAACGATGAGAAGAGGATCGAGGACATTCCTGTTGTTCGTGATTTTCCTGACGTATTTCCCGATGATTTGCCTGGTCTTCCACCTCACCGTCAGGTTGAATTTAACATTGATCTTACGCCCGGTGCGGCGCCTATTGCCCGAGCTCCTTACCGCCTTGCACCTCCCGAGATGCAAGAACTATCTAATCAACTGCAGGAATTGTTGGAAAAAGGGTTCATTAGACCTAGTTCATCCCCGTGGGGAGCTCCTATCTTATTTGTCAAAAAGAAAAACGGGAGCCTTCGTATGTGTATAGACTACCGGGAACTGAACAAGGTAACCATCAAGAATCGTTACCCGCTTCCTCGTATTGATGATTTATTCGATCAGCTCCAAGGCTCCAGTTTTTATTCCAAGATAGATCTGAGGTCTGGGTATCATCAACTGCGGGTACAAGAAGCTGACATTCCAAAGACCGCCTTTCGTACACGTTATTGCCACTTCGAGTTCCTGGTCATGCCCTTCGGTCTTACGAATGCACCTGCTGTTTTCATGGACTTAATGAACCGCGTTTGCAAGCCCTATCTCGATAAATTCGTTATCGTGTTTATCGACGACATTTTGGTTTATTCTAAAAACGAGACGGATCATGAGGAACACTTACGATTAGTCTTGGAACTTTTGAGACGGGAGCAGTTGTATGCTAAGTTCTCAAAGTGTGACTTCTGGTTACGTGAAGTACAATTCCTAGAGCATGTGGTTAATGAATTAGGAATTCATGTCGATCCGGCCAAGATTGAAGCTATTAAGGAATGGGACGCACCAAAGACGCCATCTGAGGTGCGGCAATTCCTAGGCCTTGCGGGTTACTATCGTCGTTTCATTGAGGGATTTTCGAAGATCGCTCAACCCCTCACCACTCTCACCCAGAAGGACCGAAAGTTTGACTGGGGAGAAGCGCAGGAATCAGCATTTCAGATGCTGAAGCTTAAACTTTGCTCTGCGCCTATCTTATCCTTACCTGAGGGTACGGATGATTTCGTTGTGTACTGTGACGCTTCCATTCGTGGTCTCGGTTGTGTGTTAATGCAACGCGGGAAGGTTATTGCCTACGCCTCTTGCCAACTTAAGGTCCATGAAAAGAACTACGCCACTCATGATTTAGAGTTGGGTGCAGTGATCTTTGCGTTGAAAATCTGGAGACATTACTTGTACGGTACCAAGTGCGAAGTATACACCGATCACAAGAGTCTCCAGCATATTTTCGACCAGAAGGTATTAAACATGCGGCAGCGACGCTGGGTTGAACTCCTGAACGACTATGACTGTTCCATCAAGTACCATCCTGGCAAGGCGAACGTTGTGGCAGACGCCTTGAGCAGGAAGGAGTCTGTGAAACCTCGTCGTGTTCGAGCCTTACAGCTCACCATTCATTCTTCGTTGCCTGACCAAATCCGCTCTGCACAATCGGAAGCGTTGAAGGAGGAAAACCTTAAAGCTGAAACCATGCACGGTGCTGATAAACACCTCGAGCTTGGGCCTGATGGCCTGCATTACTTTGCCGAGCGCGTTTGGGTTCCTTTATTTGGGGGTTTGCGGGAGCTTGTCATGGACGAAGCTCACAAATCCCAGTATTCTATTCATCCGGGTTCCGATAAGATGTATCAGGACCTAAAGATACTCTATTGGTGGCCCAACATGAAGGCTGACATAGCTTCGTATGTCAGCGAATGTCTGACCTGTGCTAAGGTCAAGGTGGAGTACCAGAAGCCATCTGGTCTTCTACAGCAACCAGAAATTTCTGAATGGAAATGGGAACGGATCACAATGGATTTTGTGACCAAACTTCCGAAGTCGCCCAGTGGTTGTGACATGATCTGGGTGATTGTCGACCGGTTGACAAAGTCCGCACATTTCCTCGCTATTAAGGAAACCGACAGTCTAGAGTGGTTGTCTCGTATCTATATTAAGGAAGTGGTTTCCAAGCACGGGGTGCCCATCTCTATCATCTCCGATCGTGATCCCTGTTTCGCTTCTCGTTTCTGGAAGCAATTACATAAAGCGTTGGGTACTCAACTGGACATGAGCACCGCATATCATCCGCAAACTGACGGTCAGAGCGAGCGGACGATTCAGACGCTTGAAGACATGCTTCGAGCATGTGTCATCGATTTCGGTAAGAGTTGGGAGGTTCACCTACA
Organism: Ambrosia trifida; assembly: GCA_028751855.1. Lineage (NCBI taxonomy): Eukaryota > Viridiplantae > Streptophyta > Magnoliopsida > Asterales > Asteraceae > Ambrosia > Ambrosia trifida. The sequence goes on from CM054125.1 coordinate 63,539,037, forward strand.
GTTGGTGGAGTTCTCTTACAACAATAGTTACCACTCCAGCATTAAGGCGGCACCGTTCGAGGCTCTGTATGGACGGAAGTGCCGGTCCCCTCTTTGTTGGGCCGAGGTGGGCGAAAGCCAACTCACTAGTCCAGAAATGGTGTACGAAACTTCCGAAAAGATCGTACAAATTCGTAATCGTATGGCGGCAACTCGTGATCGTCAGAAGAGCTACGCTGATCGTCGTCGCAAACCTTTGGAGTTCCAGGTTGGCGACAAGGTTTTATTGAAGGTATCTCCATGGAAGGGCGTTATACGCTTCGGGAAGCGCGGCAAGCTTAACCCTCGTTATGTCGGACCGTTCCCAATTCTGGACCGTATTGGGCCGGTGGCATACAGACTTGAGTTACCAGCCGAGCTTAGTGGCGTGCATAACGTCTTCCATGTCTCGAATCTTAAGAAGTGCTTGGCGGACGAATCTCTCGTAGTTCCTCTCGAAGAAATCAGAGTTGATGATCGTTTACGTATCGTGGAGGAACCAGTTGAAATCCTAGATTATAAGATTCGTAGCCTTCGTCGGAGTAAAATCCGCATCGTTAAGGTTCGTTGGAATTCAAATCGTGGACCGGAGTTCACGTGGGAACGAGAAGATCAGATGAAGGCTAAGTACCCTCATCTATTTCCTAAGCGTGCGTTTGAATCGAACTATGTTGCTTCCAAAACTAAATGAATCTCGGGTCGAGATTCCTTTCAACTGGGGGATGATGTAACAACGGGAAAATTTTTCTTTTCTTTCTTCCTTTCGTCTCTTCATCTCCAGACTTCATTAAATTTTCGGGACGAAAATTCTTTCAACTGGGGGATGATGTGACACCCGGCATATTCAGGTTAATACTTTTCATACTTTACATACATGCGTTTCATACTTTGCATACATACGAGTCTATCTCAACGAAAACATTGAAAACAACTACTTAATATCATACTTGACCGGGCCGGTTGAGTCGTACCGATGATTCGGGAATCATCAGGAGTCGTTACAATGGTCCGAAGGACCATTGGGTGTCGGTCCATAACCATGTGTACAAGGATCGGTGATTCGTGGAATCATCGGATTTAACGCACGTACGCAAGTCTCGGGTCCCGGGAATTGGTGATCGGGTGGGAACGTGTTAGTTATCGTGCATTATATGTTGGTAATCATTATGTGACTTGTCGGTATGTGAAAACGTGATTACATATGTTAAAATAGGGTTTAACGCGCCAAAAACCCGGACACATAGGCTATAGGCGATTAGGCTATGTGTGATAGCCTAATCGCCAGTTTGTTAGGCGAGTAGGGAGGATCTTGAAGCGAATAGGAGGCTATTCGCATGATGCTTCATGCGAGTAGCAGTCCAACTCGCCTCTACTGCTGCGTACTCGCCTGAACTGCTCAGAACGATTAAAAACGCCTATAAATACCACCCTTGACCTCCAAAACATCATTTATGCTACCCTAGCCGTCCCATAACCTATCTCAACCCACAAACACCCTCTGGAACCTATTTTTACATCAAAACAACCATTTCCAAGCTTATTCCATCATCTCCTCTTAAATACAAGGTGTGTTATTCAAACCCAAACCTTTAAATGATTATATTTTACTCCCTAAAAGTCCAGACCTGACTTATAAATGTTTTTGTCTTTGAAAATCCATTTAAAACCGTTTTTAAACAAACCCACACCTTTACATGTGTTATATGTGTTATATGTGATTAAAGATAGAATTTTTAGGATTGAATTATGGTTGTTTTTGTGTTATTATGATGTTTACGGCTGTTACAAGTTAGTATGATGATGTCCTTGGAGTTTGAATGGTTTTGGTTGTGTATTGTTGATACTTGATGTTTTGACCCATTTGAAGGATTTTGGATGGTTAAGGATGATATGAGGTGTGTTGTTGATTGTTTGATGTTAGGGTTTGCTCTAGGATGATGCTAGAACAGTAGGATGCTATCGGACAACGTGGTTATATGATTTAATCTGAATAATTGCTATTTAGGGCAAGTTCTTGCATGTTGATGTGATGTTTACATGTTAAGTTACTATTTTGGGAAAACGTTCGCATTCGGAACTGTTAGAACGATGAAAACTTAGGAGTTTTGCTTGAAATATGTTTGTTAATGTGTTAGGATGATTATTGGGTGTTTTTACATGTTTCGGATCTGATTTGGAGAGTTTGACGCGCGAAAGTGCGCTACAGACATGCAGAGGCGAGTAGGATCCTACTCGCATGAAGCTTCATGCGAATAGGCTCCTAATCGCCTGAAGCTTAGGCACTTACAAGTCCTAATCGCCTATATATAAGCGATTAGAGCCCTATTCACCTCAACTACTAGCAAATACAATCCTAAATGCCACTTCTACTAGTGATTACGATCCTAAATGCTAGTTTGATTTCCTAATCGCGTGTAATGCTGCTGTATGTATATTTTAACATCCCGAAACACGGATTGACACCTAGAAACATGTTAGGAACCCCAGGACATGTCTAATGACTTGGTAACACGTGTTAGGACTGTGTTATGCGTTAATTAACTGTTATGTTAGATTAGGTGAACTCTTGCGCGCATTAAGTGTTTAATTGCATATATTGTATGATATCTTGCTTTCGGCTAACACGTGAGATGTCGGGTCACCAATGGGATGTCGGGCCTTGTCTGGTGTGGTCGGTTAAACGTTTAAAACATCATTTCATATATACACGGTTATGGTCTTGGCTACTAGGGACTAATCAACCTACGGGTTGTTAGTCTAACACCTTATACGCTCATCATGATAGGTCACCGGTATTTGGGGCCGTCTATTAAGCAGGTTTACTTGTCTTAGTGCGAAAAGCAGCATCAGGTGAGTTTCACGGCCCCACCTTACGCTTTACATTTTGGGGGAGACACATGCTTATACTTATTACATAAATTATCATGTTATACTAGTGTTAATTCATTTACATACTATACGACACGTAAAGCCCCGGGGAAACCATGAATGTGCGGGGCACAACAGGGGAAATGTGGATAGATCTATTGGGATTGACAGACCCCACCCGTCGGCTGGGAGCCGGGCGGGTGCATATTGTCTCGGTCATAAGCTAAATCATTTCGGGCAAAATCATATTTCGTTGTCTGTAATGGTTTCCGGTCGTAGTAGTATTACTCATGCGTCTAGCTAACGCTATCATTTCTGACATAGTGATAACATGATGGCTTTCATTACTTAAACGTTTAACATAAAAACCTGTGAACTCACCGGCATTATTTGCTGACGTTTTTAGCATGTTTGTCTCAGGTCGTTGAGGTAGCAGCTTATCATAGGCGCACGGAGTCACACGGCGTCTAGGATTCATATGCATTGTCTTATCTTTTTCAGACTTACGTACTTTTGCATTTTGGGTTGTAATAAAGTTACGCTTCCGCGGCGAATGGATTTATGAAAACTTAAGGGTTGTTTATTTCATTTTTCGTATCATATAGTGTCGTTTATTGTGACCGTTGACTTAGATCCTGGTTTGTCACGCGCCTCGCGGTAAAACCCCGCACGTGGAATTTGAGGGTGTGACAGATGGTATCAGAGCCACTCCTGTGCCGTTCGGGATGGTGGGTGCACACCTCATCAGGGACGATGAGACTCTAACAGGGGGTGAATGTGACACCCCAGGAACACACCTCATCAGGGACGATGAGACTCTAACAGGGGGTGAATGTGACACCCCAGGAAAATCCCACATCGGCCGTGGCCAGGAGAGATCCTTGGTTCATAAGTAATGTGTTGCCTCTTAAATCACCAACGCGTTTTGGGGCTTAATGTTAGTGGATGAGAGGAGAACTCCACAGTTAAGCGTGCTCAGGTGGGAGAAATTTCAGGATGGGTGACCTCCTGGGAAGTCTTCACTTGGGCAACCAAAAACAAATCCGTGAGCTCTGGATGGGCAAAGCGGACAATATTGGTGATGAGAGGGGCGGGGTGTTACAATAAAAGCCGTATAGTAACATAAAGTGCCCATAGTATAACATGATCTTTAACAAGTTCGTACGTAGCATGTTTCTCCCCCGAAAGCAAAACAGTAAAAGTGGGGCTGTGAAACTCACCTTAGATTGCGTTACTTGAAAACAGTTAAGTAATTATGCTATAATAGTCCCAAATAGCGGCGACCTATCATAAGATGTGTATAAGTACCCGGACTAATAACCCGTAGGTTAACTAGTCCCCGAACGTCTAGACCATAACCATAAACGTTTGAAAACACCTTTGACTATTAAACCGACCATACCAGACAAGACCCGACATCCCATTGGTGATCCGACATCCCACGTGTTAGGCAAATACAAGACATCATGCAACATATGCAATTAAACACTTAATACGCGCAAGAGTTCACCTAGTCTAGCATAATGTCCAATTAATGCATAAACAGGTCCGAACACGTGTTACTAAGCCATTGGGTGTATCCCGGGGTTCCTATCATGTTCCTAGGTGTCAAATCATGTTCCGGGATGTCAAAATGCGTTTACGACAGCAGTACACGCGATTAGGAAACTTACATGCGATTAGGAAAAGTCAACTAGTGAATAGGGGGGTTAAATAGGCGAGTAGGGGGCTATTCGCCTGATGTATCAGGCGAGTAGGCTGTACTCGCCTGATACATCAGGCGAGTAGAGCCCTATTCGCCCCGAGTGTTGCTGTCGCGCGTTTTCGCGCGTTAAACCCTCCAAATCAGATCCGAAACATGTAAAAACACCCAATATCAAAACTAAACTATTAGCCAACCCTTTCCAAGCAAAAACCCCCAATTTATCTCTGTTCTAACAGGCTCGGTGCGATTATTTCCAAAAATGGCAAAATACTAGGTTTCATTAACTATGAAATCTTTCCTTAAGTAGTAAAGATCAGATTACACCTCCTACAACTTGCAATTCATCATCCCTATGTTATAGCATCATTCTAGCATGATTTCTAACCATAAACAAGCAATGAATCATATCATAACATCCTAATTCTTCAAGAATCACCCAAATGGGTCAAAATGCATACTTTCATCTAAACACTATAACAAGAGCTTAAACTCATAGATAATCATCCTAACAACACCTACACATTAGAAGTACATCAAATTCACGGAAACATTCATGTTATAATCACCAAAAATCATCATATGCATCAATACTTCACACATAACAAGTATTATGGTGTAGACTTGTTTTAGAACTCATTTCCAAGGTTTTTAAAGACTCATTCTTATCAAAATAAGGTCTGGACTTTTGGGGAACCAAAACAATAACATTACAAAGGTGTAGGATGAAGAACACTCCCGATGATCCCGCGGATCATCGTAACGACTCCCGATGATTCCCGGAATCAATGTAACGACTCGACTGACCCAGTTAAGTACGTAATATGCATGACTCGCTAAGGGAGACTTACTAGTTTAGTCAATGTTACTAACCTGAGTTTGCCGGGTGTCACATCATCCCCCTGTTGAAAGAATTTTCGTCCCGAAAATTGCTCAAGGCCAAAAAGGGAAAAGATGAAAGAGAAGAAAAATTTTCCGGTTGCCACATCATCCCCCTATTGAAAGGAATCTTGACCCGAGATTCATTCAGTTTCAGCAGAGACATGCCTTGATTCGAACGCGCGTTTAGGAAATAAATGGGGATACTTAGCCTTCATCTGATCTTCCCGTTCCCACGTGAACTCCGGTCCACGATTTGAGTTCCAACGAACTTTAACAATGCGGATTTTACTCCGACGAAGGCTACGGATCTTATAGTCAAGAATTTCAACCGGTTCTTCCACAATACGCAGACGATCATCCACCTTGATCTCTTCGAGAGGAACAACCAAAGATTCATCCGCCAGACACTTCTTGAGATTAGAGACATGGAAGACATTATGAATATTACTGAGTTCAGCTGGCAGATCAAGCCTGTATGCTACCGGTCCAATCCGTTCCAGAATTGCGAACGGTCCCACATACCGAGGATTCAATTTGCCCTGCTTCCCAAAACGTATAATGCCCTTCCACGGAGATACCTTCAATAGAACCTTGTCGCCAACCTCAAACTCTAGGGGCTTGCGACGACGATCAGCATAGCTCTTTTGACGATCCCGAGCTGTTGCCATGCGGTTACGGATTTGTACGATCTTCTTTGAAGTCTCGTACACAAGTTCCGGGCCGGTGAGTTGACTCTCACCCACCTCAGCCCAACAAAGAGGAGACCGACATTTCCGCCCGTAAAGAGCCTCGAACGGAGCTGCCTTGATGCTAGAATGGTAACTATTAATGTAGGAGAATTCCACCAGCGGTAGATGACTCTCCCACCCCTTGCCAAAATCGATCACACATGCCCGGAGCATGTCTTCTTGTGTTTGGATTGTCCGCTCACTTTGACCGTCAGTTTGCGGGTGATAAGCTGTGCTCATGTCTAACTGAGTACCCAGAGCCTTATGCAAGGACTTCCAGAAGTTAGAGGCGAACCGAGAATCACGGTCAGAAATAATAGAGACAGGCACCCCGTGCCGAGAAACCACTTCCTTAAGATATAAACGTGCCAGACGCTCGAGGCCATCGGTTTCTTTGATAGCGAGGAAGTGTGCAGACTTTGTCAACCTATCAACAATCACCCAGATCATGTCACAACCACTGGGCAATTTCGAGAGTTTGGTCACAAAGTCCATCGTAATCTGCTCCCACTTCCACTCGGGAATTTCAGGCTGTTGCAGAAGGCCGGACGGCTTTTGATATTCAACCTTAACCTTGGCATAGGTCAAGCACTTGCTCACGTATGAAGCTACATCCGCCTTCATGTTCGGCCACCAATAAAGTATCTTTAAATCTTGATACATCTTATCGGAGCCAGGGTGAATAGAGTACCGGGACTTGTGAGCTTCATCAAGAACGAGCTCCCGCAAGCCTCCAAATAAAGGGACCCAAATACGTTCAGCGAAATAATGTAGGCCATCGGACCTGAGCTCAAGGTGACTATCAGCACCATGCATGGTTTCAGCTTTAAGGTTTTCCTCCTTCAAAGCTTCTTGCTGCGCCGAACGGATTCGGTCAGGTAAGCCCGAATGGATAGTGAGCTGAAGAGCTCGAACGCGACGAGGTTTAGCGGTTTCCTTCCTGCTCAAGGCGTCTGCGACCACATTCGCCTTGCCAGGATGGTATTTAATAGCGCACTCGTAATCATTAAGAAGCTCGACCCAGCGATGCTGTCTTATATTCAACACCTTCTGATCAAAGATGTGCTGGAGGCTCTTGTGATCGGTGTAAATAGTGCACTTGGTACCGTACAAGTAATGCCTCCATATCTTTAAAGCAAAACCTACTGCACCCAATTCTAGATCATGGGTGGGGTAGTTTTTCTCATGAACCTTGAGCTGACGAGAAGCATAGGCGATGACCTTCTCGCGTTGCATTAGCACACAACCGAGACCCCGGATAGAAGCGTCACAATAAACCACAAAATCGTCCGTGCCTTCAGGCAAGGACAAGATAGGAGCAGAACAGAGTTTAGCCTTTAACATCTGGAAGGCCGACTCTTATGAATCACCCCAGTCGAACTTCTTGTCCTTCTGGGTAAGCGAGGTGAGGGGTTGAGCGATCTTCGAAAATCCCTCGATAAAACGACGATAATAACCTGCAAGACCCAGGAATTGCCGCACCTCAGATGGAGTCTTTGGTGCTTCCCAGTCTTTGATGGCTTCTATCTTAGCTGGGTCAACGTGAATTCCTTTCTCATTAACTACATGACCAAGGAACTGGACTTCACGCAACCAGAAGCTACACTTAGAAAACTTGGCGTACAACTGTTCCCGACTCAGGAGTTCCAAAACAAGACGCAAGTGTTCCTGGTGGTCCACTTCGTTCTTGGAATAGACCAGAATATCATCAATGAAAACAATCACGAATTTATCAAGATAGGGCTTACAGACACGGTTCATCAAATCCATAAAAATGGCGGGCGCATTGGTGAGACCAAAAGGCATGACCAAAAATTCGAAATGGCCATAGCGAGTTCGAAAGGTGGTCTTCGGAATGTCAGCTTCTTGGACCCTTAACTGATGGTACCCCGATCTCAAATCAATCTTCGAATAGAAACTAGAACCCTAAAGTTGGTCGAATAAGTCATCGATGCGAGGAAGAGGATAACGATTCTTGATAGTAACCTTGTTCAATTCACGGTAGTCGATACACATTCGCAGGCTCCCGTCCTTCTTCTTGACAAACAGAATAGGGGCTCCCCACGGGGACGAACTAGGTCGGATGAAACCCTTCTCTAGCAGCTCCTGCAACTGGTTAGACAACTCCTGCATCTCGGGAGGTGCAAGACGATATGGGGCTCGGGCAATAGGGGCCGCACCTGGAGCAAGTTCAATACCGAATTCGACCTGACGATAAGGCGGGAGGCCAGGTAAATCTTCAGGAAATACATCGGGAAAATCACGGACGACAGGAATATCCTCAATCTTCTTGTCTTCCTCAGACGAAACCGAAACAAGTGCCAGAATGGCAGAATACCCCTTCTGAAGATACTTATAGGCTTTCATACAAGAAATGATACTCAAAGGGACCCCGCTCTTCTCACCGTGCACCAACAGAATTTCTCCATCAAGGAGAGGAAGTCGAATGACTTTATCAAAACAAACGATCTCAGCATGATACAAAGACAACCAATCCATACCCACGACAACATCGAAACTACCCAAGGACACCGGCATAAGGTCAATGGGAAAAGAATAACCTGACAACTCAAGGCGACACTCCCTAAGGACGTGCGTCGCTTCGACTTTCTTACCATCAGCCAATTCTATCAAGTACTTAGCCTCTAAAGGTGTAGGTACCCTATCAAGCAATTGACTAAACCCAAGAGATATAAAACTCTTATCGGCACCGGAATCGAATAAAACCGTAGCATAGCGATTATCGAGAAGAAACGTACCAGTAACAGTGTCAGGATCTTGTCGAGCCCCGCTCGAACCAATCACAAAGGCGCGAGCATTCCTGCCTCTGCCCCCATTGTTCCCATTACCCGATCCGTTCTTCCCAGCTTCGCCCTGCTTCAACTTGGGGCATTCACGCTTGTAGTGTCCAAGCTCACCACAATTATAGCACCCCTGTTTACCCTGGTTTCCCTGGGGAGCAGCAACCTGAGGAGCCGGAGTAGGTGTAGCAGGTGGGTTCCGGTTACCCTGGAGATTAACCCTGCAATCCTTTGCCTGGTGCCCAAGCTTATGGCACCTTTGGCAGCGGTTCCGGTCCTCACAACGACCGTTGTGGTGAAACCCACACCGGTCACACTTCGGCAATTTCCCGGTATAACCACCCGGTTTCTGTTCAGTCGACGGTCCCCCAACATCAGACCTCTTCACCTGCTGAGGCTGAGCTGAACTCGAGCCTTTACCCACACCTTCCCATTTAAGCTTGTTGCTCTCAGGAGCCTTCACAGCAGCGCCTCGAGAAGGCAAGACCCCTTCAGCCACCTTCATATTGGTCAGCCTGTGAGCCGACCGAACCACCTCAGAATAAACAGTAAGATTACCCGCAGCTACCAACCCCGCAATCTCCGGCACCAACCCAGCAACATAGTGTTCAATCCTCTGGTATTCTGGTGTGTGCAAATCAGGGCACAACACCGCCAACTCATTGTGCCTAGCAGTGTAAGCTTCGACCTCAGACCCCACCATCTTATGATTCCAGACCTCGTGCTCAAGCTTCTGGATCTCATCCCTCGGGCAGTACTCATTTTTCAACAACTGAATGAACTCTGTCCAGGGCATAGCGTGAGCTTCCCCAATTCCCATGGTCTGGGTGGTGGAGTTCCACCAAGTCAGAGCTTGACCCTCCATGGTCGCAGAAGCATATTTTACCCGGTCGCCTTCCGGGCAACTGCACATAGAGAAACCGACTCAATTTTCTCCAGCCAGCAGAGCAGTCCCACTGCCCCTTCAGTTCCACTAAAATTGTGGGGCTTGCAATCCATAAACTTCTTGTAAGAGCACTGGGGTGGAGGGGGATTGATAGCACCACCTGGAACAGACACACAGGTGAAAATCAAGAAAAGGTACAGTACCCTAGAACAAGATAGGATAGGTGAGAATTGACGTACCACCCATAGCATTATGAGCGGCTTGGAATGCAGCCAAAGCAATGTTCACGTGCTGCTGCATCAGGTTATCCAACTCCGCTTGGGTCATGTAAATGTTCCCACGGCCACCGCCGCCACCACGGCCGCCAGCACGACCGCCAGCACGGCCGCCTCTGCGACCTCCACGAGCTCCCGACATCTTCTGTCACAACATGAAATAAAAGATTCAGGCTTGCCCGTGGTACAACCCATTAAGAATTTTAAGGAACTAGACCGAGCCCAGTTCGGGTCCATCCGTTCAAACACAAAGTCCACTAGGGCTCCTATGCATCACAGTTTATAATCTCGTGTGCACCCGACATGATAAACTTTTCTACATGGTCCTCCAGGCGTGCTTTAAGTTCGAAGTTCAAGTCACCGATCACTAGCGCCCAATCATGATATCATCATAAGTGTAAGTATAAGATAGTATGCACAAGAACGAGCATGTCCATTAGGGCGTAGAAGGGAGATGTCCGAATCCCTGGACAGATCTCAAGAGTATGCCGAAGCTACCCCAATGTACATCGCCGTCAAAAAGGTTCAATAGTATATCGTTCGCCATCGAATCATGGTAAGGATGGGTCAAGAGATAGAAGGACAAAGAGTAAATAGATAATGTAGCGTAGAAGATGATGACACCGACACCCCTGACAAGTCATATTGTTACCCACATGTTAAGACTCGACTATCTGTGACCGTCTAGTGTCTTTGACTCAGTTATAGACTAGACTCTACATGCAGTCCTAGTTCACTATAACCGTTGGCTCTAATACCAATCTGTCACACCCTCAAATTCCACGTGCGGGGTTTTACCGCGAGGCGCGTGACACACCAGGATCTCAGTCAACGATCACAATAAACATACAACAAACATGCATTCATATATATTTTTAAAACCAAAATATCATGCTTTGAGCCGTAAACCAGCAGCGGAAGCATTTCTTGTTTACAACCAAAAGACATATCATTGTTTACATAACATTGTTTAATATGCTTCAAAATATCCTACAACTTGCAATTCATCATCCCTATGTTATAGCATCATTCTAGCATGATTTCTAACCATAAACAAGCAATGAATCATATCATAACATCCTAATTCTTCAAGAATCACCCAAATGGGTCAAAATGCATACTTTCATCTAAACATTATAACAAGAGCTTAAACTCATAGATAATCATCCTAACAACACCTACACATCAGAAGTACATCAAATTCATGGAAACATTCATGTTATAATCACCAAAAATCATCATATGCATCAATACTTCACATATAGCAAGTATTATGGTGTAGACTTGTTTTAGAACTCATTTCCAAGGTTTTTAAAGACTCACTCTTATCAAAATAAGGTCTGGACTTTTGGGGAACCAAAGCAATAACATTACAAAGGTGTAGGATGAAGAACACACCTTGGATTTGATCAAAGAAGGGTGTATAAGCTTGGAGATGGTGAGTTTTGAGGCAAAACAAGTTCCAGAGGTGTTTCAAGGTGTGTGGGAGGCTTAGGATCAGTTAGGGTTGCACAAATGGTGTTTGGGGAGTCAAGGGTTGTATTTATAGGTGTTTTGACTCGTGCACATCAGTACATGCGAGTAGGAGAGCAGTTCAGGCGAGTAGGGCTCCTACTCGCCTATATACTAGCGAGTAGGGCCCTATTCGCCATCAGGCTTCCCCTACTCGCCCCAACAGGTGGCGATTAGGAGCTCCCCAGGCTCCTAATCGCCTGTAAGGTCCTGGAACGGGTTTTTGGCGCGTTAAACACTATTTTAACACATATAAACACGTATTCACATACCGACAAGTCACATAATGATTACAAACACATAATGCACGATAACTAACACGTTTACATCTGTTCACCAATTCCCGGGACTCGAGACTTGCGTGTGTGCGTTAAACCCGGTGATTCCACGAATCACCAATCCTTGTACACATGGTTATGGACCGACTCCCGATGATTCCCAGAATCATCGTACCGACTCGACTGACCCCGCTAAGTACGTAATATGCATGACTCGCTAAGGTAGACTTACTAGTTTAGTCAATGTTACTAACCTGAGTTTGCCGGGTGTCACATAAGGCGTATTGCTAATAGTTAGGAACTTTCATACACGGGTATAAGATCCAGGTACGTGTGCAAGACATCAATGGTTCAATTTCTCTAACATTATTTAATCACGATGCTGCGAAACTCATTAAGAAGACAGTATTTGAATTGATTGAGAACAATATTGTAAGTGCTCATTTATAGATAAAACGATACTATATTCAGAAGTTAACAAGACTTAAATAATTAAATACCTTATAAATGTAGGTGTCCGAAACTGTGAATTATCCTGATGAGTTGAGCTTTTTGCTGGAAAAAGAGTTTGGTTTTATGATCCATGTCTCGAAATACAATTTGGACAATAAGTATGATGTTTATGGAGTAACTAAAGTTACTGATAATCCAACGATAATTTCCGAGATTAAGAAAAGGATCTTGGTTGGACAGGTATAATACTAATTTGTATGTAAAATTACCTTTTTACAATAAATTAAAATACTAAAGTATGTTTTTATGTTATTCAGCCTTCTGAAGCAGATTCTTTGCATTCTTCAATGTTTCAAGTTCCATCTAATGATCTGTCCAACTACAAGGTAGCAGATGAATATTGAATGTAAACATATGATTGAATAAAATTGTTTTTAAAATATATTTTGTTAGATAATAAAATTTCATGTTTATTAATGTAGTCATCAAGCCCTGCCACACCTGACAATAATACTCCAATCTCTGTCATTGAAAAATTTGTTGGAAACAACAATCATACTGAAGCTGGACATTCTTCTATCAGTTCCAAATACCAGATTGTTAAGCATAAATTGGTTGATGTGATTTGTGATGACGAAGGGACAGAGGAAAATAAAGGAAAGATTGAAAGTAGTGTGAGTAATGATAAGTCGAATATCAAAGCTACAACGAATTTGGAATCTCCAAAGATATAGAAGTAGTTTTCAGGATAGTTGGTTATAAGACTAAGTCGTATGGTGGTTTGTTTTTTTTTTTTTTGGTATTTCTTAATCATCTGACATTGAATAATTGTTTATTTTGAAATTCGGTTATTTGTGGTGTTTGATAGTTTGATTATTCATATAATTAATCATTTGGTTAATCAATAGTTTATTTCTATTACAAATATTAGGAATCTATCCTTATATATGATAAAGGAGTAACTATTGGTGTGCCACCCCCTCTAGATTTTGAGTATTCTAACCATTTAACTTGGGTTCAGGAAAAAAGATCCGATCCATGCTCCGAAATTTTGCATCCAAATACCCGGGTATAAATACACCCGTTTACTTCTAATTGTTGCCTAAACCCGTTTATATCTCATTCATTTTCTCATTTGTTTTATCATTCAAACTTAAATTTCTCATTCATCATCTTCAATCAAGTATTCAAATTGTGTTAAGAATTTGCACTTTCTTTGTATTTCAAAAATCTGTTTCATTAATCATTCTTTTTTACTCTATCATATGTATGTATTGAATACTCTAAATCATGTAACAAATTGATATATGTTTTTACTAATTAGATATCCTCCTTAATTGACTTAATGCAGATTTGTTGTATAAAGAAAAGTCCTTCATATTTAAATAAAAAAACCTCTAAACTGTTTGTATCAAAGTTGTTGCTGATGTTCCTATCTTTGTTATTCAAATTTGTTTTTAATATAATTTCCATATCCATTCAATCTAAGTTTGTTACTAATCAACTGTGAAAGGTACATTGTTTATGTAGATTTGGATTGAATGGTTATTTTGATGATTATATGGCCGAGATGTTTGTTGTTTTTAGAGGTTTATGTTTGAGCTTTTGTAAGTATGATCCTCATTGTTCAATTTGGTCTGAAAGTTCATCATTATTCTTTTTGTGTTCTTAAGGATTAGTTATATGTTGGATATTCAAAATGTTGCTGTCTGTTTTTTATTTTTGATCCGATGGAGGTGGATTTTTTGGTTCGGATTTTGTAATGATCCGTTTGATTAATACTACAAAAAGAAAGAGATTTAATGTTTTCCAAAAAAAAGATATTTACTTTCCTTTTTACGTGACATACAATAAGGAATTTGATGATTTGATATTTAATCATTTGCGGGTATGATGGAATGATAGAATGGAATTAATTTACACTTAGGCGCCAAGTATTAGAGATTCCGAAACTTTCATTCCAGAAGATTATTTTGTTTTACATGACAATGTTTACCTAAATTTGATAGAATATATATTGAATTTATTTTAAAAATAATATTAAAATTTAGTAAATTATTGTATTTTGCTAATTTAACATCATATTTACGTATCATTAATTATATTTATAATCTTTCTAAAAATCCAAGTCGGTATCGAAACACTATATAATGTCTTACCAATACCAATTACTTCATTCATCAGACTCTTTATTCTGTCTTAATTCAATCATTTTTTATCTGTTAGTCTATACAAGGTACTTTCAACTTCGTTATTTTCATTATATAGATTTAGATTATATATATATGGATTATAGATTTTCTATTATCCATATATTCGATTAGTATTAGTATTCACTTCGTTCAAATTCTGTTTTATGGTTGTTATCTTCATATCTTTATTATTAAAAACATAACATTTGGTTAATCATTGATCTTGCGTAAACTTGAAAAAATGCAGAATATCCAAGATGTCGTATCACAATGGAAATCAGTTTTTTAAGGTTCTCTATGACCCTTCTGCTTCAGTTTTGGTATGTTTTATCATGTTTTGTTTTTTGATGTTTTTCAATAACATTATTTATTTAAAAAGTTTGAGTAAAATAAAAACACTAATATAAATAAATATGATTTTATTATATTCAGACAATCCCTCCAACAATGAATAAGTTTTTCTCTATCAATAAACTCGATAACAAAGTCCTGACTGTAACAACTGTTACGTGTAAATCATGGTCTGTTCGTGTCCAGCTGATTGAAGATATACTTGCCTTTACTGATGGATGGTCAAACGTTGTCAAAGATTTAGATTTTGGCACATTTGTTGTTATTTTCAGTTATATTGCCCATAAGACTTTCCTGATAAAGTACTACAACCATTCTCCTTATATGCAAGTCGGAAATTCCTTTTTCAAAATCATAGAACATGAGTTAACTACCCCTCCTGTAAGCATTCTATTCCTTAATTTGCTACTAATCTTTAAGAATTAATTTTTATTAATTAATTTTTAATTAATTTTATATACTATTTGTATATCAATCTTTCAGGTTATACCAAGTTCATTTGTTAATAATCACTTTGCAATTGGTCTCCCTTCTATTCCAGTTGTACTGTATGTATCTGATGAGTTTCAGTGGAATGTACAAATACATAACATTGGTAGCAATGTCTGCTTTACTGATGGTTGGTTGAAGTTTATGAGTGACTTACGTTTAACTGTTGGTGATGCTATATGCTTTGATTTAATGGATAATTTGACATTCAAAGTTACAACGTTTAGCAAAAGTGGCCGACAAATGAAGGTTTTTAAAATTTTATCTGCTGGCAATAATGAAGAACATAACAAATCACCCTATGAAATGAGTAACTTCCATTACTATCCTGCAATACCAGGGTTTTCTTGCAATGTTACTAACGACCTGGTATGTTTACATATATATTCTATTTACATCTATATAAATATATGTAGACATGTAGATTTGTTTATAAATTAATTTGTTCATAATTCTTTTATTTATACAGGTTATTCCAAACAATATAGCTGAACTTATTGGTTTAAAAAAAATATGAACTTGAAGATCAAATTTATCAATGGTAATCTTTGGAATGCTCCTATCAATATAGAAGTTGTTGATGGCACTCCAAGGTTTGTTTCTTTAATTTTGAAATCACATTTGTTCATTTCTAATTATTTTGAAAATTCATACATAATTATTTCGATAAAATTACCTTGATAGGTTCAATGTTATTGGATGGCGTAATTTTATTGACGCTGAAGGTATTTCAATTGGTCAACTTTACGTATTCAAGTGGTCGGCAATTCATCGTAAGTTGTTTGTTAGCAAGTATCAGGAGCAAGAGGTAGTGGATATTACAATGAACTAAATTGAAGCATTCCGGGTTATTGCTAGAGAAAGTTTATCGAAATAATATTATTGTAATATTTTTTTGATTTCTGGTTTTGAAACATTCTGGTTTTGACATATGTGTTTTCTTTTGAACATATTGGTTTTAAACTTGCTGCATGATTTTCGGTTTTTTATTATAATGCTTTGTTCTTGAGAACTATAAATTTGTTCTGGATACGAATATTGTTGTGTTATGTTATTCATTATATAATGATTTGTTTGTATTAACAGTTATACGTCCTTGGTTACAAGTTTATTGCAATGGATTTAAATGTAATGTGTAATAGTCATATATAGGTGATTTCAAAATAACTACGGTATTAATCATATTTAATGTGCTAGCTTGAACGAATCTTAAATTTCTTAACTTAGCACTTTCTAATCTTAAAATAAGCCACTTTTTTTTTAAAATTTAGTTAACAATTTTCCCGTAACTATGGTCAATCATTGTGACACCCCAGGAAAATCCCACATCGGCCGTGGCCAGGAGAGATCCTTGGTTCATAGGTAATGTCTTGCCTCTTAAATCACCAACGCGTTTTGGGGCTTAATGTCGGTAAATGAGAGGAGAACTCCACAGTTAAGCGTGCTCAGGTGGGAGCAGTTTCAGGATGGGTGACCTCCTGGGAAGTTTCCACCGGGGCACCCAAAAACAAATCCGTGAGCTCTGGGAGGGCAAAGCGGACAATATTGGTGGTGAGAGGGGCCGGATGTTACAGATGGTATCAGAGCCACTCCTGTGCCGTTCGGGATGGTGGGTGAATACCTCATCAGGGACGATGAGACTCTCACCTCATCAGGGACGATGAGACTCTAACGGGGGGTGAATATGACACCCCAGGAAAATCCCACATCGGCCGTGGCCAGGAGAGATCCTTGGTTCATAGGTAATGTCTTGCCTCTTAAATCACCAACGCGTTTTGGGGCTTAATGTCAGTGGATGAGAGGAGAACTCCACAGTTAAGCGTGCTCAGGTGGGAGCAGTTTCAGGATGGGTGACCTCCTGGGAAGTTTCCACCGGGGCACCCAAAAACAAATCCGTGAGCTCTGGGAGGGCAAAGCGGACAATATTGGTGGTGAGAGGGGCCGGATGTTACAATCAAATTAATCATATTAAATACTATATTAGACTATGGAATATGGAATATGCATAATATAATAAATAATAACAAAATCCGTGTATCTTCAATTTAAAATTTGATTTAAGTTTTTAATAACTTTTTAAACTAAACAATGTATACTATATCTATATAACTCATACACACATCACCACATTTTAGTATTACATTCGTTTTAAAACTGTAAGCATTCTATAGCATTGTGTAGCATTTTCAAACTCTGCCATCCGCGATAATGAAACTACAAAACAAATTGTTTACAACTTTGATGACAGAAACAATTCTTCCAA
The DNA here is from genome assembly GCA_028751855.1 of Ambrosia trifida. Lineage (NCBI taxonomy): Eukaryota > Viridiplantae > Streptophyta > Magnoliopsida > Asterales > Asteraceae > Ambrosia > Ambrosia trifida. The sequence goes on from CM054125.1 coordinate 63,556,735, forward strand.
AGATGACATTCTTCTATAAATTTCAAATATTAAATGTGTAAACATAACCTGGTTATGAAAAGTCAGATGATACGAAACGGAAACCTTTGAAGTGGTGGAAGTAAGTATAAGTTGAATGTTGTTTACACTTGCATTTTGGGAAATCAACCAACATGGGAAATCAATTGACTGGTGGAAGTAAGTATAAGGTTTATGTCAACTCATAACCATCGTTTTATATGTCACTATAAAATCTAAAATATTTATATTTATATACATATATAAAAGAATAGGTATATATCTATATTTATATATATTTTTATCATACCTTATTTAAGAAATGAGTACAATCGTTTTGAAAATAATACATAATTTTTGTATTATATTCTAAAAATATAAGTTATTATTATTCTATAACTATATTCTACATATCAATTTTTTTTGTATTCAACCTAACATTTTCATTTCAAATTATTCTTTATAGTAAAGATATTACATTCTTAATAGTTTCTTATTATTAGGAACTGTGCTAATGATTTTTTAATTGTTTGGTCTATTTTATATTATGTTTTTACGTTTATTATTGAATAAGAATACTCAAGTTTTGAGGTGTTTTGATTTTGTTAGTGATGTCTACTGTCTTCGATTTTTTCCCTTCGAATCAATTAAAGATAATGATGTTTTCGAAAATTACTCACTAGGTACGTTTACATATAGTGTTTACATTTAGGATTTAAATAATTTTTTGTTTAATTTATCTTATGTATATACATATTTAACAATACAAATTTTTTGTTATGTTGGATGTTATCGGTTATGTTAAAGAGATAACAATACTTGAGGACCTGCTATGTGTACACACGGTTCTCTAACATAGAAATTTAGAAGTTTAAAATCTATATTAAAAATGATTTTATTATAGTAGAATGTTGTGACACCCGACATAATTGGCTTAAACATTTTAGTAACACCTAAGTCTACCATAGCGGGAAACATTTATAAACGAACTTAACTAGGTTAGTTGAGTCGGGTCAAGTTAGGATTGTCCAGGGTTCAATGATCTGGAGGATCATTGGGAGTCGTTTTGGGAATACACTGGTACCGGGTCCCGTTGTTGGTGAAATTACATAAAATAATTAAGTGTTGTGTGTGGATTAATTGCTATATGGTGGATTATATGCAAAGACGTGTTTAAACGATGTGTAGATAATCATCCATGCTTAAATATGTTAAACATAGACTAAGGTTGCATGTTCATGTGTTAGGATGCGTTAAAATGCGTTAAACACGACAAATTGGAAAACTAGAAAAACATAAGTCCTGGTTCGACCACATCGAGTGGGCGAACCTGGAAAATAATCTTGGTTCGACCCTTAGCAAAGGGGCGAACCTGGAATGTGGAAATGAGAAAGTTTCATTCGACCAGAATATGCACATTCGACCCTGTGAAAGGGGCGAATGTGGGTACATTCGCACAGGTAAAAGGGGCGAATGTGGACTAGTATAAATACCAAACTTTGTCATTTTTCACCATTTCACAAACCCTAACCGTCTCAAAACACTCTCAAACGATTTTAATCACTAAGGAAGGAGTTTTTGCTCTTCTTTTTCATAATCTAACCTATCAACAACATCTAATCAAGAATCCAAGGTGTGTTCTTAATTCTAAACCTTGTTCAAGTATTTTATTTCGTTTTTATCTAACCCTAAATGTCCAGATCTGTCCTAAGGAAGTTTTTATTAATAAAAACCTTTTAAACATCTTTCTAAACCTAAACCCTATCATTAAACATAGGTTTTCATATCAATAAACATATGTTAATTATGTGTTATGTGATGTTATGTGTTGTTTAATGATTTGCTGCTGTGCTAATGCTAGAAACATGATCTAAGGCTGTTATTGATGATAGTTTAGGAGTATCAAAGGTTATAATTAGATAGATGGTGATATCAAGTCTAATTTGGGAATTTTATTGAATCTAGGGCTTGATGCATGTTAGTATTATCAATAAAACGATTGGGGGTTTTCGATTACATGATAAACTGAGCATTTTTAGATGATTATGGATTGATATTGAAAAGTTTCCAAATTGGGTAAAGATTTCATGCATGATGTGACACTTCCAAAATCTTTGCCATTTTGGGAAAGGACTGAAACGGATAGGTTTTGGGGCAAAATTGGTGGGGTTTTGTTGGGATAAGTTATTCATGCTTGACTGTAGTGTTTGATAATGTTTCGGGATGTTTTCGGATGTTTTCGAAGTGTTTTGGGAAAAATAATCTGTCAGGGTCGAACCTGGGTACATTCGACCGGTCGAGTGGTCGAATGTGGAATCCCAGGGTCGAACCTGGACAGTTTGGTAGAATCTGTTAAGAACGGTCGAAGGTGGCTTTCCAAAGGGTCGAAGGTGGGTTAAAAACGGGCGAAGGTGGATTAATCTTCCTGGTTCGACCCTTCTGATTTAAAAATGAGATTTTTGATACAAACTAAGTGTTTTATGCTTGAACCTTGTGTGTAATCTATGTGTACTTGATTAGTTAGGGTAATGAGTCACCAACGGGATGTCAGGTCGGTCTAGTGTGTCGGTTGAACACTTAAACACGTTTTAAAACATACTTGGTTACGATCTGGACAATCGGGGACTAGCTAACCTTATGGTTATTAGTCGGAACACTTATGTGATCATTTTGATAGATCTCCGGTAGTGGGATTATCAAGGGCTTGGCACTTTACTATTTACTGAAGAACGCAATCTAAGGTGAGTTCACGGCCCCACTTTTACAGCCTTAACCTTTTGGGGAGAAAACATGCGCTAAACTATTTTGGTAACATATGTCATACTATGGTTTTAACTTTGCATTGCTATACGATCTTTTAAAGTCCCGGGGAAAACCATGAATGTGCGGGGATGCACAACGGGGGAAGTGTGGATAGATCTATTGGGCGTGACCTGCCCCACTCGTCGGCTTGGAGGACCGGGCGAGTACATATTGTCTCGAACTGGTAACATTGGTAACATGTTGAACATTCGGGCTGAACATTGCTAAACATTGCTAAACGTGTCTAGTAATGGTTTTCCAATCGTAGTAGTAATAAAACATACGCCTAGCTAGCGTACTTGGTAACATTGGTATAGTATGGACATGGTAACGCTTTGGTAACTATTTTGGTAACTATTTTGGTAACATATTGAACAAACTTGTGAACTCACCAGCATTATATATGTTGACGTCTGTTTGGCATGTTTTTCTCAGGTCGCTAAGGTAGCATCGGTTGGACTAGGCGCACGGGTCTGCATTAGCGTCTAGGCTTAGTAGCATATTTTAAATAAATGTTTGGATACTTTGGAACACAGTTCTGGAGTTGTTTAAATCTTTAAATGCTTCCGCTATGGTTTAATGGTTTGATAACCAAGTTTTGAGTTTACGTATTTCATATAGTGTTGTTTATTGTGACCGTTGACTTGGATCCTGGTTTGTCATGCGCCTCGCGGTAAAACTCCGCAAGTGGAAATTTGAGGGTGTGACAGAATGTAGATGTAGATAATGGCTAAATAATATTACATATTGCTTATAATTCAAATATATAATATCATCATTATATTTGGTTAAATTATATTTATTAAAACAAAAATACGTATAATATTGTATATACAATTAGACAATTATTAGTGTTATTATAATTTCATATTTTTTATTTATATATTTATAAAGTTTAAAATCTACGTTAATTTTTATTAATCTGTTTTTTATATAATTATTAAATAAACGTGTAAATATTTATTTTTGTAAACATATTCGGTTAAACAATTTTAATTATTACCATTTCATTCAATTTAATGTTAATTTTCTATTTCCAAAATAATTTATATTTATGACTATAAGTACATACTATGAATAAAAACGATATTATATTTAATTGTTAATACATACTATAATTAACGTAGATTTCTTCTCCTATAAGAATTGAACAAACCATTATTCATTTTAACTACAATCTTAAGTTTTCTCCTTCCAGGCATTTGAGTTAACAGGTTCTATATTATAGATTTTTATTTTTATTTTTATATTTTTCAATTTTTTGTTTTTTATTAACTTTTATGAATTAAGACGAATATCTCTTTTACATTTCTTTTTTCTATTAGTTTATTATACAAAACAATATTTAATATGTTTTTATATTTTTCAGTTTGTGTAGTTCATCGTATTTTTTATTTTTTTTGCTTTAGTAAAATATCAAAGTTAATAGAATAATATTATTAGATATATAGATTTTTTATGTTTGTAAAAAATTTAATTTATATTTAAATTTGTTTTACAGGTTATTTACAAATGCTTATGGAGGGTGAAACGATAACATTGTTTGACCAACTTCGATATGGTCAAGAGGATATTATTATTAAGGCGAGAGTCTTAACAATTTGGCGTGAACAATCAAAGAATGATACTAATAAGGATTATTCCATTGAAATGGTGTTAATGGATGAAAACGTAATACTTATATATTCTATAGGCGACTTATAAATTGTCTTATACAGTTTACTTTCTTTAACTTTAACAATAACATATACCGTTTTTTTTTTTTTTTTTTTTTTTTTTTTTTTGCAGGGTGATAGAGTTCAAGCTCTTATTCGTAGTAAATTTGTTGACATGTTTGAAAGTTATTTACATGATAAGCATGCTTACATAATTAAATATGTTCGTGTAGATATGAGTCTTTCAAATATGAACATTGGCTCACATGGAAAGAAAATCTTTTTCACTCAGCTTACTCAACTTTTAACCTGTTTTGATTTTATTGGTGATGAATATGGTTTTCGATTTTTACCTTTTGATTCCATAAAAGAAAAGGATTTGTTTACAAATTACTCGATAGGTATTTTTTATTTTTATATATGTATACATCAGATTAAATATTTATTTTTATAATTATACCTATGTATAGGACTAATAATATTAGTTTCAATAACTTTTTACAGATGTCATTGGTTACGTTAAGACTGTAAAGAATTACGATGATAGTAAAATAAAGGGTTCTTTCAAACCAAAAAATCGTATGCTTTTGGAGATTGAAGATTCAGAGTAAGTTGTAATTGTTATATCTTAATTCGGACTATAATTATTATGTTTTGGGCATAACTTATACATTTTGTTGTTAACTATATTTTTCATATGTAATTTTACAATTATGTTTAGGGGACGTGTTATTTGTTTGAAATTATGGGATAAATTTGCCAGTCAGATGAGTACATATTTACATAACCATAGCAATTGTGAACCCTTGGTTGTGATTTTGCAATTTGGATTGGCGACATATTTCAATGGTTAGTTATTACTACAAATTTATAACTTATTTTTTCGTTTTCAATCTACTTATATTAGATATTGAAATATTATATAAGTATGTATTTATTATAATGATATTTATATTCAAATGTTATTTATGTAGATATTCCTTATGTTTCAACCTATCTTGGGATTTTAAGGCTTTTTATTAATGAACCAACTGAATTCATCAATGTTTATAAAAGAATGTTGCCTTTATTGTTTTTTTTTTTTCATTTCAAATAATACTTTAAAATTTATTTTTTTAAACATTGTATTTAACTAGCTGCTGTTAAAAAAGTGCAAGGTTGATTCAATGTCCTACCTATGATACACTATCAAGTGCATCCTTTGCTGGTCTTCAAGTTTTTTCTGTTACAGAGAATGATTTTTTGGTTAACAATCCTTACTGTAACATAGGTGATATCTGGGAGATTTTAGAGGTAATAAACATAAAGTTCTCATAAACTTTCATAATTTTATTATATGTATAGATAATAACAACTTACTAATGTTTATTTAATCTATGCAGGTTAAACATCTCATTTTTTAGGAACTGTTATTGAAATACACAAGAATTTTGGGTGGTTTTATATGGCTTGTCCAAAGTGTGATGATAAGGTAAATATAGAATATGTTTTGTATGAGCCAAATGGTATGGGTGGAGGTTTTGAAGAACGAGAAATTTGTACCTGTATAAATGAAAGTTGTAGTGAAAAGGATGTCACACCTGTTCCAAGGTAATACTTATACAATTACTTCTACTCAATTTATTAAGTATTATATCATGTAAATAAAACAAATAAATTATTACGAAGTTTTATTTAAAAATATTAATTATTTAAATGTATATAGGTTTCGCATTCAAATTACAGTTAAAGATATTATTGGAGATGTAAAACTCAATTTGTTTCATAATGAGGCATCAAAAATGATTCCAATATCTGCTGAGACTTTGCTTTTTAGAAAACAAGGTATTCCTATACTTATTTCTGCATCAATCATGTTTTACTAATGATGTTGTCTAATTTTTATCTATTACGTTTTTTTAACAAAACTAAAAATCCAATATATTTTTTTACAGAGTGCCTACACTGTTAAGTTTTCAGATGAGCTAATGTATCTACGTGATAGAGAGTTTGCATTTAAGATATCTGTAACAAAAGACAATTTGGAAACACTCGATGAAGTTTACCCGATATCTAATGTTACTGATGATAATTTTATTATGTCGGAGATTAAGATGAAGTTTCAATCAGTTGATGAGGTAATTTATTATATTTATAGATTTGTTTTGTATACTAATTTATCGTTTTTTAGAGTAAACATTTTTATATACGGATTAATAAATGTCTTAATTTTATGACACAGGTCAATGAAGGACAATGTTCTGCTTCTCCTACTGGCGCAAGTTTAATGACATACGTAAAGTATAAAAGTACCCGTAAACTGGTTTCTGTGTACCAGCTGAATGGCAAGGAAAAATCAAGTTAGACAACTTATGGCGACTTCAACTCAACTACAGTTGTTCTACATTTATGAGAGTTTTTGGAATTACAAATAAATTTCACATAATTTCCAATTATGTTTTTCTGAGGTTTAACCTGATTTACACATTATTTTATTTCCAATTACTAAAGTTGTTAGTAAAATGCATCATAAAATATTCAAAGCAGAGGAAACACAAACTATTTTAAGTTTATATTTAACATTCGAAAATAAAAGCTTCATACTGCTAAAATATAATTAGCATAAGCAAACTTAACATACTTAATAACCTTATGCATCATCATCCACCTCAGAATCCGATGGCTCCTCTGGTTCCACCATTGCTGCCTGTTGCCTCAGCCATGTAATTCTTAAACGTATCATTTGTTCCAAATTGAGCATGGCTGTGCTTCTTCTGCTGTTAAACATTCAAACTTGATCGAGTTCTTCCAAAAACTCTATGTCATTGGAATTTTCAATGTCATCTCTGCTGATTAACCAATATTCACCATTGTTAAACTGAACACTTGCTATATTATACTTTTCCACAAAAAACCAACTATTGACATGAAAAACCTCCATAAGTTCATCAAACTCATCTTCTCCAAACTTTTCATCTAACTTACTTATCAATCTACTCTCTTCATAACACGGCAACCCTATTGTTATACCAAAATCATATATTTGTCGTTGAAAGTCTTCGTCCATTTCCATCACAGCCTTTCTTGATCCAAAAACTAAAGTTGAATTGTCGTTCATGGTAACCAAATATCTACGGTTGAACCTGCAGAACTGCCAATGCACAACCATTTCCATCTTCTAATCTCTTTTTTTTTTTGTTATAATTTGTGTGTGTTTGTTGTTATGTTTATTTGTTTGTGATTAATTTATTATGATTATGATTATTTATATTGTTATTATCAAACCGTATGTAAACATCGGAAGTGAGAACATATATTTTCAACACTAATAATCATTAATATTGGTTAGTATTAATTACTTGATCAGATGAAAAGACATGTACAGACATGCAGTTTACAAGTGACGGTTGTAATTTCTTAGTGTTGAAAATATTTACATTTTTAATTACACAATAAACATGTTAATTGTTATTTCTATTACAAATACATGTTGTTGTAGCTGTCACACCCTCAAATTTCCACTTGCGGAGTTTTACCGCGAGGCGCATGACAAACCAGGATCCAAGTCAACGATCACAATAAACAACACTATATGAAATACGTAAACTCAAAACTTGGTTATCAAACCATTAAAATGTAGCGGAAGCATTTAAAGATTTAATCAATTACAAACTGTGTTCCAAACGGTTCAAGACACTTATTTAAAATATGCCACTAAGCCTAGACGCCAATGCAGCCCCGTGCGCCTAGTCCAACCGATGCTACCTTAGCGACCTGAGAAAAACATGCCAAAAAGACGTTAACATATATAATGCTGGTGAGTTCACATGTTTGTTCAATATGTTACCAAGAGTTACCAAAACGTTACCATGTTCATACTATACCAATGTTACCAAGTACGCTAGCTAGGCGTATGTTTTATTACTACTACGATTGGAAAACCATTACCAGACACGTTTAGCAATGTTTAGCAATGTTCAGCCCGAATGTTCAGCATGTTACCAATGTTACCAGTTCGAGACAATATGCACCCGCCCGGCCCTCCAAGCCGATGAGTGGGGCAGGTCACGCCCAATAGATCTATCCACACTTCCCCCGTTGTGCATCCCCGCACATTCATGGTTTTCCCCGGGACTTTAAAAGATCGTATAGCAATGCAAAGTTAAAACCATAGTATGACATATGTTACCAAAATAGTTTAGCGCATGTTTTCTCCCCCAAAAGTTAAAGCTGTAAAAGTGGGGCCGTGAACTCACCTTAGATTGCGTTCTTCAGTAAATAGTAAAGTGCCAAGCCCTTGATAGTTCCACTACCGGAGATCTATCAAAATGTTCACATAAGTGTTCCGACTAATAACCATAAGGTTATCTAGTCCCCGATTGTCCCAATCGTAACCAAGTATGTTTTAAAACGTGTTTAACTGTTCAACCGACACACTAGACCGACCCGACATCCCGTTGGTGACTCATTACCCTAACTAATCAAGTACACATAGATTACACACAAGGTTCAAGCATAAAACACTTAGTTTGTATCAAAAATCTCATTTTTGAATCAGAAGGGTCGAACCAGGAAGGTTAATCCACCTTCGCCCGTTTTAACCCACCTTCGACCCTTTGGAAAGCCACCTTCTACCGTTCTAAACAGATTCGACCAAACTGTCCAGGTTCGACCCTGGGATTCCACATTCGACCACTCGACCGGTCGAATGTACCCAGGTTCGACCCTGACAGATTACTTTTTCGAAAAACGCTTCAAAAACATCCGAAAACATCCCGAAACATCATCAAACACTGCAGTCAAGCATGTATAACTTATCCCTACAAAACCCCACCAATTTTGCCCCAAAACCTATCCGTTTCAGCCCTTTCCCAAAATGGCAAAGATTATGGAAGTGTTACATCATGCATGTAATCTTTACACAATTTGGAAACTTTTCAATATCAATCCATAATCATCTAAAAATGCTCAGTTTATCATGTAATCGAAAACCCCCAATCGCTTTATTGATAATACTAACATGCACAAGCCCTAAATTCAATAAAATCCCCAATTTAGACTTGATTTCATCATCTATCAAATTATAACCTTCAATAATCCTAACCTATCATCAATAGCAGCCCTAGATCATGTTTCTAGCATTAGCAGAGCAGCAAATCATTAAACAACACATAACATCACATAACACATAATTAACATATGTTTATTGATATGAAAACCTATGTTTAATGATAGGGTTTAGGTTTAGAAAGATGTTTAAAAGGTTTTTATTGATAAAAACATCCTTAGAACAGATCTAGACATTTAGGGTTAGATAAAAACGAATTAAAATATACTTGAAAAAGGTTTAGAATTAAGAACACACCTTGGATTCTTGATTAGATGTTGTTGATAGGTTAGATTATGAAAAAGAAGAGCAAAAACTCCTTCCTTAGTGATTAAAATCGTTTGAGAGTGTTTTGAGACGGTTAGGGTTTGTGAAATGGTGAAAAATGACAGAGTTTGGTATTTATACTAGTCCACATTCGCCCCTTCTACCTAGGCGAATGTACCCATATTCGCCCCTTTCACAGGGTCGAATGTACATGTCCTGGTCGAATGAAACTTTTTCATTTCCACATTCCAGGTTCGCCCCTTTTATAAGGGTCGAAACAAGATTATTTCCCAGGTTCGCCCACTCGATGTGGTCGAACCAGGACTTATGTTTTTCTAGTTTTCCAATTTGTCGTGTTTAACACATTTTAACGCACCTTAACATATGAGCATGAAACCTTAGTCTATGTTTAACATATTTAAGCATGGATGATTATCTACACATCGTTTAAACACATCTATGCATATAATCTACCACACAAAAATTAATCTACACATACACTTAATTAGTTTATGTAATTTCACCATCAACGGGACCCGGTACTAGTGTATTCCCAAAACGACTCCCAATGATCCTCCGGATCATTGAACCCTGGACAATCCTAACTTGACCCGACTCAACTAACCTAGTTAAGTTCGTTTATAAATGTTTCCCGCTAAGGTAGACTCAGGTGTTACTAAAATGTTTAAGCCAAATATGCCGGGTGTCACATCATCCCCACGTTGAAAGAATTTTCGTCCCGAAAATTGCACGAAGCCCAAAAATGAAAGAGACGGAAAGAATGAAACGAAAAGAAAATTTACCGGATGTCACATCATCCCCACGTTGAAAGGAATCTTGACCCGAGATTCATTCCGCTTCAGCAGTAACATGCCTAGATTCGAATGCGCGTTTCGGAAAAAGATGAGGATGTTTAGCTTTCATCTGATCCTCCCGTTCCCACGTGAACTCCGGTCCACAATTCGAGTTCCAACGAACCTTGACGATGCGGATTTTACTCCAACGAAGGCTACGAATCTTGTAGTCGAGAATCTCGACAGGTTCCTCCACAATGCGAAGACGATCATCAACCTTGATCTCTTCCAGTGGTACAATGAGAGATTTATCAGCCATACACTTCTTTAAGTTAGACACATGGAAGACGTTGTCAACACTACCAAGCTCTGCCGGTAAGTTAAGTCTGTATGCCACTGGTCCAATCCGTTCCAGGATTGCGAACGGTCCGACATAACGAGGGTTAAGCTTGCCACGCTTTCCAAAGCGTATGACGCCCTTCCATGGTGAAACTTTCAGAAGTACCGTGTCCCCAACCTGGAACTCCAAAGGTTTGCGACGGCGATCGACATAGCTCTTCTGACGATCCCGCGCAGCAGCCAAACGGTTACGAATTTGTACGATTTTCTCTGAAGTTTCGTACACAAGTTCCGGACTAGTGAGCTGGCTCTCGCCCACCTCGGCCCAACAAAGAGGTGATCGACATTTCCGTCCGTAGAGAGCCTCAAACGGAGCTGCCTTGATACTAGAGTGATAGCTGTTGTTGTAGGAGAACTCTACTAACGGTAGGTGGATCTCCCAGCTTTTGCCAAAATCGATAACACATGCCCTAAGCATGTCTTCCAAGGTTTGAATCGTCCGCTCGCTCTGTCCATCAGTTTGCGGATGATAAGCCGTACTCATATCCAACTGAGTACCCAAAGCCTTGTGCAGAGCCTTCCAGAAATGCGAAGCAAAACGAGAATCACGATCAGAAATAATAGAAACAGGCACCCCGTGCCGAGCAACCACCTCCTTAAGGTAAAGTCGAGCCAACCGCTCGAGTCCATCGGTTTCCTTAATAGGTAAGAAACGTGCCGATTTTGTCAACCTGTCAACAATCTCCCAAATCATATCATAACCACTTGGTGACCTTGGTAGCTTGGTGACAAAATCCATCGTGATTCGCTCCCACTTCCATTCTGGAACCTCTGGTCAAGCATTTGCTGACATAAGAAGCTATATCAGCCTTCATGTTTGGCCACCAATAAAGTATCTTCAAATCCTGATACATCTTATCGGAGCCAGGGTGAATAGAATACCGGGATTTGTGAGCTTCATCCAAGACAAGCTCGCGTAATCCCCCGAACAAGGGAACCCAAACACGTCCCGCAAAATAGTGTAAGCCATCGGTCCTGAGTTCAAGATGCTTGTCAGCACTGTGCATAGTTTCAGCTTTAAGGTTCTCCACCTTCAAAGCTTCCAACTGTGCAGAACGGATTCGGTCAGGCAATGAGGAGTGAATGGTGAGATGTAAGGCTCAAACACGACGAGGATTCACAGACTCCTTCCTGCTCAAGGCGTCCGCCACAACGTTCGCCTTGCTAGGATGATATTTGATAGCACAGTCATAATCGTTCAGGAGTTCAACCCAGCGACGCTGCCGCATGTTCAACACCTTCTGGTCGAAAATATGCCGAAGACTCTTGTGATCGGTGTATACTTCACACTTGGTACTGTACAAGTAATGTCTCCAGATTTTCAACGCAAAGATCACTGCACCCAATTCCAAGTCATGAGTAGTGTAGTTCTTCTCATGAACCTTGAGTTGACGAGAAGCATAGGCAATAACCTTCCCGCGTTGCATTAACACACAACCGAGACCACGAATAGAAGCGTCACAGTACACAATGAAGTCATCCGTACCCTCAGGTAAAGATAAGATAGGTGTAGAACAAAGTTTAAACTTCAGCATCTGAAATGCTGATTCCTGTGGTTCACCCCAGTCAAACTTTCGGTCTTTCTGGGTAAGAGTGGTGAGGGGTTGAGCGATCTTCGAAAATCCCTCAATGAAACGACAATAGTAGCCCGCAAGACCTAGGAATTGCCGCACCTCAGATGGCGTCTTTGGTGCTTCCCAGTCTTTAATAGCTTCGATCTTAGCCGGATCGACATGAATTCCCAGTTCATTAACCACATGCCCTAGGAATTGAACTTCACGTAACCAGAAATCACACTTTGAAAACTTAGCATACAACTGCTCCTGTCTCAAAAGTTCCAAGACCAACCGTAAGTGTTCCTCATGATCCGTCTTGTTCTTAGAATAAACCAGAATATCGTCAATAAACACGATGACGAACTTATCAAGGTAAGGTTTGCAAACGGGGTTCATCAAGTCCATGAACACCGCCGGTGCGTTAGTGAGACCAAAAGGCATGACCAAGAACTCAAAATGGCCATAACGAGTGCGAAAAGCAGTCTTCTGAATGTCAGCTTCCCGGACGCGTAACTGGTGATAACCGGACCGCAAGTAACTAGAGCCCTGGAGCTGGTCAAAGAGATCATCAATGCGAGGGAAAGGATAACGATTCTTGATGGTCACTTTGTTCAGCTCACGATAATCAATACACATGCGAAGACTTCTGTCCTTCTTCTTCATAAACAAAATAGGAGCTCCCCACGGGGAAGAACTCGGTCGGATGAAACCCTTTTCCAAGAGTTCCTGCAACTGGCTGGACAACTCTTGCATCTCGGGAGGTGCAAGACGATATGGAGCCCGGGCAATAGGAGCTGCACCCGGAGTAAGATCAATACCAAACTCAACCTGACGATGGGGAGGAAGACCAGGTAAATCATCAGGAAACACATCGGGAAAATCACGAACCACCGGAATATCCTCGATCTTCTTCTCATCGTCAGTAGAAACGTTAACATGTGCCAGAATGGCCGAACAACCCTTCCGAAGATACTTACGGGCTTTCATGCTGGAAATGATACTCAGCGGAGTACCGCTTTTCTCGCCATGAACCGAAAGAGTTTCTCCATCAGGGAGAGGGATCCGAATAATCTTATCGAAACAAACGATCTCCGCACGATACAACGATAACCAATCCATGCCGACAACGACATCAAAACTACCCAGGGGTACCGGCATAAGGTCAATGGGGAAAGACAAACCCGACAGTTTCAAACGACATTCCTTAAGGGTGTGTGTTGCTTCTATTTTCTTACCATCAGCCAATTCTATTAAGTACTTAGCCTCTAAAGGTGTGGGTACTATATCTAGCAATCGACTAATGTCCACAGATACGAAACTCTTATCGGCACCAGAATCAAACAAGACAGAAACATAGAGATCATTAAGAAGGAACGTACCGGTAACTGTGTCTGGGTCCTGCCTAGCCTCTGCAGATCCAATGACGAAAGCACGTGCAGTTCTGCCTCCGCCTCCGTTGTTCTCGTTACCGTTCCCGCCCCTCCCTTTATCACCCTGCTTCAACTTAGGACATTCACGCTTGAAGTGTCCCGTGTCACCACAGTTATAGCACCCCTGCTTTCCTAGAGTCCCCTGAGCAGCTGGAGTAGGAGTAGCAGCAGGAGTCTGAGTTGAGGTAAGTGTCACCCTGCAATCCTTAGCAAGATGCCCCAACTGATGGCACCGATGACAGCGAGTGCGGTCACAATTCCCAGAGTGGTGATAACCACACTTGTTGCACTTGGGATGCTTCCCAACATACCCTCCCGACTTCTGCCCCGAAGAAGACCCAGACGAATCAAACTTCTTCACCGGCTGAGATGGCGCTGGCACGACACTCTTCCCCACATTATCCCACTTCCTCTTGTTCCCATCCAAACCTTTCACAGTAGTACCTTTAAGAGGCAAAACACCTTCTGCCACCTTCAAGTTAGTCATCCGATGAGCTGATCGAACAACTTCAGCAAGAGTGGGAAGATTCCCAGCAGCCACCAACCCAGCAATCTCCGGCACTAACCCAGATACGTAGTGTTCAATCCTCCTATACTCGGGTGTGTGCAAATCAGGGCACAACACCGCCAGCTCGTTCCTCCTCACAGTGTACTCCTCAATCTCGGAACCGACCATCTTGTAACTCCAGACTTCATGTTACAACTTCTGTACCTCCTCTCTCGGACAGTACTCACTTCTCAACAGATGCACAAAATCCGCCCAAGGCATGGCAATAGCCTCCCCCAATCCCATGTTCTGGGTAATAGCATTCCACCACGACAATGCAGGCCCCTCGAATGTCGTAGTAGCATACTTAACCCGGTCCCCAGCGGGACAGTTACACATGACGAACACAGATTCTACCTTCTCCAGCCATCGGAGCAGTCCCACCGCTCCCTCAGTCCCAGCGAAGTTATGGGGCTGACAGTCCCGAAACTTCTTATAAGAGCACTGAGGTGGAGGTGGATTGACAGCGAAACCTGAAACACGATACACGAATAAAATACAAACGAAAGAACATGATACCCAAGAATGAGGCAAAGCTAACAGAAATCAACTCACCACCCATGGCATTAATCCTAGCCTGGAAATTAGCTAGAGCCATGTTCACTTGCTGCTGTAACAAGTTATTCAGTTCAGCTTGGGTCATGTTGATGTTACCACGACCACCGCCTCCAGCACGGCCACCGCCGCCACCACGACGTCCACCACCACGAGCACCAGACATGATCTAACAAATCAAGAAGTCGAGGGATTCAGATTCACCTCTAGTGTCAACCACTAGAAATTTACAAGAGTTAACTTAGGGACAAATTCAGGACTGTACATCTAAACTCAAAGTCCACCAGGATTTTCATGCATTTCAGTTTATTATTTCGTGTGCACCCGAAATGATAAACTGCTCTACATGGTCCTCCAAATGTACTCCTAGTCCAGACTCCGGTCACCGAATATCGTCGCCTAGTAACGTGTTACGATAGGTGCAAGTGTAAGAAAGCATGTATGTGCTAGAGTCAACAATTTAGCCTCTTCCTCTTCAACCCCGAAGAAGAAGACAAGAGTAGGTAAGAACCCAAATAAAAGCGGATGTTGTAACAAAGAAGTATGATGATGATGTAAGGACACCCCGACATAGTTAGTACGTATCCCACTAATAGACTCAAAGTATGTGACCGTCTAGTGTGTGCGACTTGGCTATAGACCAGACTCTACATACAGTCCTAGTTCACTATAACCATTGGCTCTGATACCAATCTGTCACACCCTCAAATTTCCACTTGCGGAGTTTTACCACGAGGCGCATGACAAACCAGGATCCAAGTCAACGGTCACAATAAACAACACTATATGAAATACGTAAACTCAAAACTTGGTTATCAAACCATTAAAATGTAGCGGAAGAATTTAAAGATTTAATCAATTACAAAATGTGTTCCAAAAGGTTCAAGACACTTATTTAAAATATGCCACTAAGCCTAGACGCCAATGCAGCCCCGTGCGCCTAGTCCAACCGATGCTACCTTAGCGACCTGAGAAAACATGCCAAAAAGACGTCAACATATATAATGCTGGTGAGTTCACATGTTTGTTCAATATGTTACCAAGAGTTACCAAAACGTTACCATGTTCATACTATACCAATGTTACCAAGTACGCTAGCTAGGCGTATGTTTTATTACTACTACGATTGGAAAACCATTACTAGACACGTTCAGCAATGTTTAGCAATGTTCAGCCCGAATGTTCAGCATGTTACCAATGTTACCAGTTCGAGACAATATGCACCCGCCCGGCCCTCCAAGCCGACGAGTGGGGCAGGTCACGCCCAATAGATCTATCCACACTTTCCCCGTTGTGCATCCCCGCACATTCATGGTTTTCCCCGGGACTTTAAAAGATCATATAGCAATGCAAGGTTAAAACCATAGTATGACATATGTTACCAAAATAGTTTAGCGCATGTTTTCTCCCCCAAAAGTTAAAGCTGTAAAAGTGGGGCCGTGAACTCACCTTAGATTGCGTTCTTCAGTAAATAGTAAAGTGCCAAGCCCTTTATAGTCCCACTACCGGAGATCTATCAAAATGTTCACATAAGTTTTCCGACTAATAACCATAAGGTTATCTAGTCCCCGATTGTCCAGATCGTAACCAAGTATGTTTTAAAACGTGTTTATGTGTTCAACCGACACACTAGACCGACCCGACATCCTGTTGATGACTCATTACCCTAACTAATCAAGTACACATAGATTACACACAAGGTTCAAGCATAAAACACTTAGTTTGTATCAAAAATCTCATTTTTGAATCAGAAGGGTCGAACCAGGAAGGTTAATCCACCTTCGCCCGTTTTAACCCACCTTCGACCCTTTGGAAAGCCACCTTCTACCGTTCTAAACAGATTCGACCAAACTGTCCAGGTTCGACCCTGGGATTCCACATTCGACCACTCGACCGGTCGAATGTACCCAGGTTCGACCCTGACAGATTACTTTTTCCAAAAACGCTTCAAAAACATCCGAAAACATCCCGAAACATCATCAAACACTGCAGTCAAGCATGTATAACTTATCCCTACAAAACCCCACCAATTTTGCCCCAAAACCTATCCGTTTCAGCCCTTTCCCAAAATGTCAAAGATTATGGAAGTGTCACATCATGCATGTAATCTTTACCCAATTTGGAAACTTTTCAATATCAATCCATAATCATCTAAAAATGCTCAATTTATCATGTAATCGAAAACTCCCAATCGTTTTATTGATTATACTAACATGCACAAGCCCTAGATTCAATAAAATCCCCAATTTAGACTTGATTTCATCATCTATCTAATTATAACCTTCAATAATCCTAAACTATCATCAATAGCAGCCCTAGATCATGTTTCTAGCATTAGCAGAGCAGCAAATCATTAAACAACACATAACACATAATTAACATATGTTTATTGATATGAAAACCTATGATTAATGATAGGGTTTAGGTTTAGAAAGATGTTTAAAAGGTTTTTATTGATAAAAACATCCTCAGAACAGATCTGGACATTTAGGGTTAGATAAAAACGAATTAAAATACTTGAAAAGGTTTAGAATTAAGAACACACCTCGGATTCTTGATTAGATGTTGTTGATAGGTTAGATTATGAAAAAGAAGAGCAAAAACTCCTTCCTTAGTGATTAAAATCGTTTGAGAGTGTTTTGAGACGGTTAGGGTTTGTGAAATGGTGAAAAATGACAAAGTTTGGTATTTATACTAGTCCACATTCGCCCCTTCTACCTGGGCGAATATACCCACATTCGCCCCTTTCACAGGGTCGAATGTACATGTCCTGGTCGAATGAAACTTTTTCATTTCCACATTCCAGGTTCGCCCCTTTGATAAGGGTCAAAACAAGATTATTTCCCAGGTTCGCCCACTCGATGTGGTCGAACCAGGACTTATGTTTTTCTAGTTTTCCAATTTGTCGTGTTTAACGCATTTTAACGCACCTTAACATATGAGCATGCAACCTTAGTCTATGTTTAACATATTTAAGCATGGATGATTATCTACACATCGTTTAAACACATCTATGCATATAATTTACCACACGACAATTAATCTACACATACACTTAATTAGTTTATGTAATTTCACCAACAACGGGACCCGGTACTAGTGTATTCCCAAAACGACTCCCAATGATCCTCCGGATCATTGAACCCTGGACAATCCTAACTTGACCCGACTCAACAAACCTAGTTAAGTTCGTTTATAAATGTTTCCCGCTAAGGTAGACTTAGGTGTTACTAAAATGTTTAAGCCAAATATGCCGGGTGTCACATCATCCCCACGTTGAAAGAATTTTCGTCCCGAAAATTGCACGAAGCCCAAAAATGAAAGAGACGGAAATAATGAAACGAAAAGAAAATTTACCGGATGTCACATCATCCCCACGTTGAAAGGAATCTCGACCCGAGATTCATTCCGCTTTAGCAGTAACATGCCTAGATTCGAATGCGCGTTTCGGAAAAAGATGAGGATGTTTAGCTTTCATCTGATCCTCCCGTTCCCACGTGAACTCCGGTCCACAATTCGAGTTCCAACGAACCTTGACGATGCGGATTTTACTCCGACGAAGGCTACGAATCTTGTAGTTGAGAATCTCGACAGGTTCCTCCACAATGCGAAGACGATCATCAACCTTGATATCTTCCAGTGGTACAATGAGAGATTCATCAGCCAAACACTTCTTTAAGTTATATTTTATTCTCCTTTAATTCTCAACCACAAATTCTTTTTCTATTGAAGTATGTTTGTGGTTAAAAAGTGAGTTCTCATGGTTCTTGCATGAAATGGTGGTTCTCATTTTACCCTTTCCCTATATATATATATATATATATATATATATATATATATATATAGTTCAAATATGAACTATACCTTAAGTAGGAACCATAGGAACCAATCTTAGCCATTGATCTTTAATGGCATGATTGTAAATAAGTAAAACATTAATTAAATATTTAATTAAATCAAAGGGCAATGTGGTAATTGTATATTGACTATTAATAATACATGTTTAATTAGTTTCCTTTATAATCCCATTATTTTAGGAAAGTATTTATTTTTCCCCATAGTAATCATTTTTCATCAACATGTGCAGTACATGATGTTATATAGTTTTGGATAATATACGTTGGTGTATATTATATGGAAAAGGTAATCGATCAAACCTTAAATTAGATAACGAGGTCAAATGTATCAATATACATTGATGTATAATTATACACTAGTAAGAATGGTAGTATTAAATACATATATTATACACTGATGTATAATTATACACTGGTGTATAAATAGTAGTGCTAATCAAATGTATCAATATACACTGATGTATAATTATACACTGGTAAAGAATGATAGTATTAAATACATATATTGTACACTGATGTATAATTATACACTGGTGTATAACAACTAACAACAAATCTTTTCACCGTTGTCTCTCTATCTCTCTCTCTCTCCATATATATATATATATATCATGAAGTCAAATAACTGTCATATATAACAATTTTAATGAAGTCAAATAACTGCCATATATAACAATTTTAATGAAGTTAAATAACTGTCATATATAACAATTTTAATTAAATTAAAAGATAATATTTAATTGTCTTATTACATAATTACCCCCTAGATCAAGATCAAAGATGAATAGCTCAGATTGGTTCCTAAGTTCCTAACTAGGATATTGGTTCCTATTTGATCTTTTTCCTATATATATATATATATATATATATATATATATATTGTGTCTAAACAACAGCCTCACATCTAAAGTTTAGACGCAGGGACCTTAAAAATTAAAGCGTCTGAAGGCTTTACACGTGTAATCATCTGATTGATAGACGCAAAGAGTGTTCGTCCCTAGTGTTTAGACGCATCAGATGTTTATTTTGGCAATTATGCTTGGTCAACCGTTTATTTTGGCAATTTTTCCTTCTTTTAATGTTTCCATCGTTCTACAATTTTTTTTCTTTGAACGGTCAACAAACATTTCTGCCCGACTACCCAGGGGAGTTTCCACATTATGGACAGACCCCACAACCAACCCAATGGATGGCCCATACGTACCTCGGGCGGCTGGCGTAGTCAGACCCGCCCATGCAGTTCCCGAAGCCGGGAAAAACCCAACCCCTCACCCGCACGTAGGCACGACGGTGAAGAATTGGTAAAACCTGGGCGAGATCAGGACTCGAACTCGTGACCATAGGCCAGGAGTCATCCACCATTTCTCATTATGTCCCTTGTGGGAATCGAACCTGGGACCCCCAAGAGTGATCCCCAGTCCATTCACCAACTGAGCTACCCGTGAAGGACACCCAAAAGTCCAAAACTCACCAAGCCAACAGTTCCGGGAAAAACATAACCCCTCACTCACCCGAAGACACAACAGCGGAAAATCAGTAAAACCTGATAGGATCAAGGATCGAACCTAACACCTTAAAAAGATTAGGCTCCACCCATCTATACTATATACTATACTATATACTATACTATATTAAAATGTATCTCTTTAAGGCAAAATGGGAAATTCACAAAATATTAAGACGCCAATTTTTAAGACGCTATTTTAACCCTACCAATCCATCTTCATTCATTGTTCATTCTCTTCAGATTCCTGGCAATTGAACCATCCCTCAATTGAATGCCAACTTAAATCTAAGTTTTACATTTACCGACGATTGAATCCCCCCATCCGTTTCAATTAAAGCCTACTTTAAGCCATCCTCCTTGGAACTTAATACACAACTTTGCAACCGCATCTGCCATCGTCCATGGAACTTACTGTTTGTTGTTTAATTTGATGTTAATTAATTGACTGACGACATTGATTGTTTTATTTTGAAGACTTCATGAGAGTGAGTTAGTAGTTCTTACAGTATATGGGATGCATTGGGGAGGGGAGAAAACACATCAGGGAAGTGAAGGTGAGCCTCATGTATAGTTGCTTAACTATCTAACGGAACATCTAACGGTATAAACAATCTGTTATTCAACTACAAAAATCTAAACAATTCCTTTTCCCAATCGGTGATTTTGACACATCATTTGTATTAATTCAACCTATTTGATTAAGGATTAATTAAATATCTTGAACATTATGATTAGTTCTGAATCAGTTTTGTATAACCTGAGTCATGAAATCAACTTTAGGTTTTAATATAAATATTTTTAGTAGATTGCTCATTTCTACAAGAAATGGTTTGTTGTTTAAAATTATTGGTCATTGACTTTATAGTTCTTGTAGTCTTGCTATTTTAGTTTATCATGGGTTTGCATTATTCATTTTAGCATGCACGTCTTACTTAATGTCATTCTCATATGCCTTCGCTACTGTATAGTTTGGTCATGAAACCTTTGAAGCAAGTCCTAATGGTGGAGCTGGTCCAGATCCTGGTCATTGGCGCAATCCATTTCTAGGCATTTGTATTTGCCTCTTCTTTTTTATTATCTATTTAGTATTTCCGAATCATCCTCATCAATCTTATTTGTGATCATCGACAGGTGGAACTTGCGATTCTGTTGGAACAAATCCAACGACCTGTAGGTTGTGTAAAGGACTAAAAGAGCAGGCATCACTGGTATGTTTGTAATTCTAAAAATCCAAATATTGTGTTTTGTTTTTCTATATACGCATACTGATTAGTTATAGGTGTTTTTCATGTAATTATATGATTCGGATAGATAGGGTGGCTACAACTTGTTGAAAGTATTTTATTTTGGCTATAGGTGGTTTATGATTAAAAGAGTGGTTTTTACTGTTTAGGGAAACAATACCGAACTTAAAGTAACAAGGTTGCATGTGTATTTGGTGTCTGTGATTTGTTACATTCTATCTCTTTTATATGTATATGTTGGTTAAAAAATATGAGCCGGAACATGTGCATTCGGAGTCTGTGAGTTTCCCATTCCCTATTTTAAACTATTAAGTGTTCCCACGATTATGTAAATTTTTTAACTTTGTAATCAGATAGGGAACCATGCATACAAGTGTTACGTGAAGTTTAGTTGAATTACATTACTGAGAAACAAGAACCACAACCTCTAGATGCTTATGATGTTAGTGATTCTTGCTGTTATGGCAAAAGAATCCCATTGGAACATGTAAGATCAGATGATAAGAACTGAAAACAGTTTGCTTAATTAAAAATAAGAAAGTACAGATAGAGCCCTGTTCGAGAAGGGTGATCTCCAATTACAAGGTATAAAACCTTGTTTTAGATAAACAAAATACCAGACAATGAAAAATAAAACACAGATTCCTATTAATACTACTAACAGCAGTTATTTTTCTAATCTATAAAACTGACTGAAACTGTTCCCACTACTCCATTTCCCGCCAAGATGTATTCCCACCTTCTAATTTCCCCCCATTCTGCTTTGAATGGGCCTGGCCCAATCCAGTGTGACCCTTTCCCAGCATTGGGTTCGTATCAATACAACCTGCCCGGAGAATCGACTTGTCCCCAAGTCGAGTAACAGAAAATGGGGCCCCTGGTCCAGTGATGTGTGTTTCTAAGGGTTCAATAGTGAGATGGCTGAATGAAGCTGTTGGCTGACGATCCGGTGGAATTCCCTGTAACTTGTATTCCTTGCCATTGATGGTGAACTTCAAAAACATCTCTTTCCAATTTGCTTGAACCGTGTTAAGCGTTGCTAACCATTGAATGCCGAGTACCACATCAGCTCCTCCTAAGGCAAACGTGTAGAAATCTTGGGATATCTTTAGGTCTGAAAGTTGCAGCAATAGGTTTTTGCAAATCTGATTGCATCGGAGAATATCACCATTCCCGATTTGGACACCGAAAGGAGAAATAAATTGGGTGATCAGTTTCAGATTACTAACCAATTTATCCGAAATAAAGTTGTGTGTGGACCCACTATCAATCAAAATTAATACTTCAGTCGTGCCTAAAATGCCTTGAATTTTCATGGTGGTTATAGATGATTGACCAAAAAGTGCATGAAGGCTGATCTTAGCCAGTTCATCAGTGCAATCATGTTCTTTCTCTGCTGCTGCTTCTTCCTCGTCAGCTATCTCAAGAAGCTTGAGAGTTCCTGTTTTACAACGGTGTCCAGGACCATACTTATCACCACATCTAAAGCATTCTCCACGAAGATATCGCCCTGTTTTTCAGCATCAGAAAACCGATTTTCTGTTGGTTTCTGGGCTGAAACAACTGGAACCAGAGTATTAGAGACTGCTGGGGTCGGCTCTGTTTTGACCGCAGAAGAAGAATAATTTTTTGCAGATTTTGTGTGGCTAACTTTGGATTCAAACTCAAGTGCTATACTCATAGCTTTGTAAACAGTCCTGGGTTTGTGAATTCTGACATCGGCTTTGAGGTCCTCCTTGAGGCCATTCAGAAATACACCTAAGAGGCAGTGCTCGGGCCAGTTAGTCACGCGAGACGAGCGTTTGGCAAACTCCTGGCGGTATTCCTGTACCGTTCCGGTTTGTTTGATGTTACATAAATGCTCATCCGGGTTTTGGAATTCTGCAGGCCCAAAATTCTTTTGAAGGGCTCGAACCAACTCATCCCAGAACTCAATAGCTTGATCTGTTGAAACCCATGAGTAGAAATCCAAAGCATCTCCTTCCAGATGCATTGTTGCCACATCAACCTTCTCGTCTTCTGGGATATTGTAGTACCGGAAGTATTTCTCGGCTTTCAAAATCCACCCTCTCGGGTCCCCATTACTGAAGGAGGGAAAATCAATCTTGTTATAAGGACGGTAATGGCGATGATTGCTTCCCGACAAATCTTCATCATCAAATCTACTGGATCCCCCGCCAAATTTCTCCTTCTTGTCGCGTGCTTTGAGAGCGGCAACTTCAGTTTGCAGGAATTCCATGGATGCTGCAATGGCCGCCAATTGGACAGCCATGGGGTCAGAGTTCGAAGGGTTTGGGTCTGAATTGTTTCTGGTTTGAGGAGCCATCGTGTCTCAGAAGTAGTGTGGATGGGATTTGAGGTTGTAAGAGTTGGATTTGGTGGTGCAAAGATTGGTTTCAGGTTTGAATTTGTTTCCCGGCAACGGAACCAATGATAAGAACTGAAAACAGTTTGCTTAATTAAAAATAAGAAAGTACAGATAGAGCCCTGTTCAAGAAGGGTGATCTCCAATTACAAGGTATAAAACCTAGTTTTAGATAAACAAAATACCAGACAATGAAAAATAAAACACAGATTCCTATTAATACTACTAATAGCAGTTATTTTTCTAATCTATAAAACTGACTGAAACTGTTCCCACTACTCCATTTCCCGCCAAGATGTATTCCCACCTTCTAATTTCCCCCCATTCTGCTTTGAATGGGCCTGGCCCAATCCAGTGTGACCCTTTCCCAGCATTGGGTTCGTATCATCAGACGTGTGATTTTGTTTCCAAATCAATTTCTTATATTGTTCTGCATCTTTTTAATTCTTTTATTAACTCAAATTAATGAGGCATTAGAAAAAAAAACATTTAGTTTGCAAGTTATAATGAAATAAAATTTGCGACATTGAAGTTGCTAACCCAGAACATGTCCTGACCTATTACCCGACCCGATCCGATCCGATCCGATCCGATCCGACCTGCTCATTTTTCAAGATCTAAATCTATACTAGGATCTTTGTGCTTTTGTTATAAGTTATAACTCGGTTGCAATGTTCTATAACATGGTTTTGTCTTAGTTAGTGTTTATAAAGCCGATTTGAGAAACAAACGAGAAGAAAACAAGGAGTTTCGTATAACAGTGATTTGTGGTTTCTTTGTTCATCCGTATTGAAACTTATATCACATCTTTATATTTTATTTTGATCATGCCATCATGGTAGTATTGTCTATGTTTCGCCCCGCCGCGGAGCGCGGGAAACCCACTAGTCATTTATCATACCCATCATTTCTACAAATTTAACGTGATAAAATACAAAAGGCAATCAAGTGTATTTTTGGTTTTAAGAAGTTTTAAAACTTTATTAACGTGATAATATCCAACTTCATTTCTTTAGAAATCTGACGTAAACAAAACCCCTTAAATCTTTAAGCCTTTTTTTTTTTTTTTTTTTTTTGAACGGGCAACGAATCAATTCCGAGCACTCTCGGGCACCCTTTTGGCGAATCAGGTACTCGAGAGTACCCGGGCCACCAATTCCCGAGAAAACCCGACCACTCACCCGCCCGAATGCACGACGGTGAAATAGTCGGTAAAACCGGTCGGGATCAAAGCCAATGGCCGGGTCATCCCTCATTTCCCATCCACCAATGTCCTCCAAATGTAGCTAGTGGGAATTGAACCCAAGCTTCCCATAGAAAACTTTAGGCCCTCAATCAACTGGACTACAGGTGTTAGAATAAGAAAAATGCTTTGTTGATCCTTATAAAACACATTATCAGTTTATTACAACAACATAACATCATACTTAACTGGAAACAAATATTTATGATAAAGTTATCAACTAATCACATTAATAACTTTGGGGGGGGGGGGGGGGGGTGTAAGGTCAATTTCTAATGCCTCGTTCACTTTCGTCCATGATTATTTGTTGCTGGTAGGAATATAGGATAGACTTCAATAACATTTTTGACTTTTACACCCTATAATTTTACCACTATTAGGAGTTAAATGTATAGCTTGAATTAACTCATAAATATATTTATCACTAATTTTTTAATCTTACTCCCTTTAATTACTTCTAAAATACACTTATTTTACCTCTTTTGAGGCTCAAACTCTAGCCTATGTTGGAAACACCAACACCATACCACCACACCACAAGAGGTGAGACATTTATTAGTACTTAAAGATACACATATTAGATTAGAGACAATATGCCCATGACTCTACATGGGGCCCATATGGGTCCACTCCATGATCTACACCTAATGACGATACGGTTCACAATAACGGGTACCCAACTTGTATGATAAACGATAACACACAACTTACTATGTCGTCAATAATCATAGGACAATCAATGTCTGGACGATAGTTGCTTCATATTTCGGCTTCACTAGACCACATACATCTTTATCAGGTGAGTTTTCACAGCCCCATTTTACTATTTTCACATTTTCGGGGGAAAACATGCTACAACTAGTACATTATCATTTGGTGTGTATATTCTATTTTGACTACCATGTGGAACATGTAACACCCCAACCGATGGCGGAAACATCAGGATGTCACGTATTGATAATTGTTCAGTAGCTCATGGTAAATAATAAATTTCAATAATTGAATTAAATACATTACATACAATTGTTCTACAAGAATTTGTACATCAACATGAAAAATACTAATTACACATCTTCAAGCATTAACTCTAATCTTCAAGCAAGCTATAACCTGAAACATGTTAAGTTTGAAAATATTTTGGGTCAACAAAAGTTGGCGAGAATTACATAGGTTTTGATAATTGAATAAAACTTGTACAATTCAAGTGTCATGGCAAGTCTAGTCCATATGTGAAAACATACTATCGGGTAAATCGAGTGCATAATCAAACCTTGTGACTAGAATATTGTGGTCCATCCCATACGCTCATGGTTCACTCGATTATGTTATAAATTCGATAACAATCACCCACGCTACCTATGTAGGAGGTGCACGTATCCGGGTGGGATTGTCAGTCCAATAGATCTATCATTGTATACCGTCGGCTGATCAATGTTAATGATTATGCTAGAATATTGTGCTTACCCTAGTCATGTTTAAGACATAATGCAACATAGAATAACACATAGACACTTATGATTGAATTGTAGATAGAATGTTGTAACATGTTTCACCCCAAAATAGTGAAATAGAAAAGGGACTATGTAAAACTCACCTTAGTGTTGAAATGGAGACCCTTGTTATACAAGTAAATGTGGCTCGTGTGTATCCAAATATCACCCTATTTCAAGGTAATAAATAAGTGTTGAGGAAAACTTAATAAGTCTAAGTTTTCTAGTCTAAAATGTGCTAGGGTTCCTAATTTGGGGATTAATAATTGATTAAATTTGAATAATTGTTAATAACTTAATAAATAAAGGAATAATTAATAAGAATATTTCTGACCAATATTAACTAAAGGTAGTTAAATTATAATGTAATAAATGTGAAAATAATTTTTATAAAATTATTTTCTTAATTAATGAATATTTATATATTAATACTTATTTGAAAAAATATAAACTTAATATTTAAAAATATTAAAATTAATAAATTTCGAATCAAAAAAATTATATTTCTGATCTAAATGATTAATAATAATTTATGTGAAATTTTGATGTAAAAATAATGAAAAATGAATTTATTATGATTTATTTATGATTAAAATAACATAAATCGATTAAAAATATTAAATAAATGATTTTTCTGAAATAAAATTTATTTCATAAATGTTTATTGTTTTATAAGTTTAGAATAATTTTTGTGGAATTTTATAAAGTCGTATTGATATTTTCATAGAATTTCATAATTATAATTAAATAAACCTGTAATATTTATTATATATCTTAAATAATTAATTTTTTCGAATATAAAAGTTGTATAATAAAGTTTATTAGTCATATAGTATAAAATAAATTTTGTAGAATTTATATATCACCATAACTATTTTAAATGTAATTTATATTAATAATACAAAAGAAATAAATAAAAATGCAAAATAAAAAGAATTGCAGCCTATGGGAGTCGAACCTGGGCCCTTGGCCGATTCATGGTTTTAAACAACGAGGGATTCACTGTGACACCCGGAAACTTCCGATCTACACCGACGTGATTTTTATTATTAAAATAAATATTTATTACAGATATTGCTAATTATTAAGTTTCGGAAGTTTACTGACCGTTTTTACAATCGAAACTGCGACCGATTTAAATAACGCGGTTTAAACGCGTGAACTGGAAACACGCATCGGATAACGAAAATATTTATAATTTTGCTCGGTTTATTATTATTATTAATTTCGAATGAAACCGACCACTTTTTATAATTAATTATCGAGCCTAAAATGGAACCGAGGCATTGTACGTTTATACGGGTTCGATACGCGGTACAAGTCACCTACCAACAAACCCTAGGTATATAAACATATTATTCTTCTTCTTCTTCTCATTTTCACCCAACACACAAACCCTAACCTCTCTCTCTCTCTCTAAAAACCGGTGCCCCCTCTCTCTCTCTAAACATCTCTTCCTCTCCCACTCGTCTCTCTCTCACCTCCCTTTTCTATTGCAGCCGGCCACCACCAATCTTGGTGGCAGCGGCGCGTGGTTTCCGGCCTTAAGGGGCTGTGGTGGTTACTTTATAAAGGTCCAAGGCGTCGCAAGTGTGTAGTCCCGAAAATCAAGCAACACTAGTGGCAGAGGTGGTTTTTGGTGGTGGTTCGTGATGCGGCTCGACAAAGAGGTGGCTGGAGATGGTTTCTTACCTAGACGACCGGTGGCCTTCTCATTTAGGTCAGTGTTGGGTCCGGTTACTGCTGTGTAAGTGACGGATCTACAGATTAGAAGAGGTGACGGGTTACTTTGATCCGGCTGTAGTGTGGGTTTTGATGGAGACGGTGATGGTTGCCGGTTATGATGGTCCAGTTCTGGTCTGGTCTGGTGTGGTCCGGTCCGGTCCGGGTCGTGTCGTGTTTGGGAACAGATTCAGCACGAGCTCATGTTGGTTTCGGGTATTACTGTGGTTTCGAGTAACTGGTTGTTGTTTTGATAGTGCTTGGTCTCAGTTCAGTCACGGGTCTCGGGGTTTGGGTCTCGAGTGTTGGTCTCGAGTCAGGGTGGACTCGTGTTCAAGTCGGGTTATGGTGGTTGTACCGTAAGGTGGCTTGGTGACTGACGAAGGTGGACTGCGGTACGAAGGTGGTCCGGTTTGTTAGATTTTGGTCACGAGTCGAGGTTGGTTCGGGTCCTTGATTGATGGTCGAGTCAAGTGTTCGTGTTTGGTTATCAACTCGGTCAGATCTGGTCCGGTTAACGCGTAGATCAAGACGCGCGCGTGTGATTCGGTATACTTTAAATTTGTATTTATTACTATTTGTAGATATTATATATATTTATAAATATTGTGTATTTGTAAATATTATATATTTATGAATATTAGATATTTATAAATATATTGATATGGATGAATTAGTTTTAACTCGCGAACGAACCGAATAATAAACGGTAACTATATTATATTACGAACGATTTGGTAAACGGTTAACTTAACATGACTTATGATATCGAACATCGGACTAAATAACATTGGACTATATTGTCGGACTATAATTTATATATATATTGCTATATATATAAATAAGTATACATAGGTGACGAAACGTATAGTCTCGTGGATCGGAAATGTGGATAAAAGGACTTGATGAATTGTGTTTGAAAGTTGATTTTGGGGAAAATTGTAGACAACGGGTGTTGTCTGGTTTGTACAAAAACAGAGGAAACTCTGCCCAAATTTTTATAAAATTAAAGCGTAACGAACTACCATTTTTATAAATAAATTTCCCTAAAGTGTTTTGGACAAATGCATTATTATATACAAATCGAAATGCTTTTAAGGACTATTTATTCGTAGCAATAAAAATGATTTCAAACAATATATGGGAATTAAGTTAAGTCATTGTCGGTTCGTCGAGTTGAAACGTATTTAGACCCGTGTTGGTACACACGAGTCTAGACAGTCGGATAGACTATCTTTTAGGCGGTTAATAAGCTAGGCTTATGTGTGATAGACTGTTAAGGTGTCCTTTGTTGGTAATTAGGGCACGAGGAAGTCGGTTGAGGTTTCAGGCTTTGTTTGCTAGCTTAACACGGAAATTAAGGTGAGTTCATAACCCCACTTTTTACTGTTTATAAATGTTTTCGGGGTGGAAGACATGCTTCTTTTATGAAAACCTGAGGAATTCCAAACGAATAAGTTTTTGAAAAATGAAATGGGTGCGTGAGTGTCATGGCCCCACTTTTAACTGGTTTCACTTTTTGGGGGGAGAAAACATGTGTTAAACTTATGTTTTGGTAACAACTGTCATACTATGGGTTTCTATGGTTTACTATACGATCTTTGGAAGTCCCGGGGGAAACCATGAGTGTGCGGGTTAGCACAACGGGGAAATGTGAATAGATCTATTGGGAGTGACCAACCCCACTCGTCGGCTTGGAGGGCCGGGCGGGTGCATATTGTCTCAAACAGGAACAGGTTTACTATTCGGGCACAACATCTGGTTTGCGAGTTAGTAATGGTTTTCCAATCGTAGTAGTAACAAAACATACGCCTAGCTAGCGTACTTTGGTATACATTTTGCATAGTATTGACAGGGTGAACATGGTAACACTTTTGGAACTTGGTAATGTTCGATAACATTTTGCAAAACTTATGAACTCACCAACTTTATGTTGACTTTTTAAGTATGTCTTTCAGGTTTAAACTTTGGTAACGGCACGGTTGGAGTAGGTGACAGTTGGGATCGGGAATCCTAGAGGGTTAGCAATGGCGTTCAGGAAATAAGAGTCTTAGATGCATCTTTCCGCTGCGTTGGCAAAGGCACCAAACGTCGCAACCGACGAGGGAAAAGTCGGGGTGTGACATTCACCAACTGATCTGTGGATCAGTTGGTGATTGTTTTAAGACTGATTTAAATAAAAATGATAACTGCGAAGTGTTATCTTCCCCAAATTCATGATTGAACCCTAATTTTTCTAATCGATTCAAATAGCAAACAATAACTACAGAATCTTTGGGGCTATTAATTGGATGATAATGATGAACAAAACCACATGATTAATTGGTACTTACAGAAGAGGATCGATGATGAATGGTTGGTCAAACAAAAAAGTCAAACACGAACGAAAATCACAGATTAAGATTGGTTTGGTAGAAATTGAAAGTAAGGGTTTAGTTTTCGGCGAGTTTAGTTTGCAGGAATGGGTTTAATTTATAGTAATACTCACGGATTGTTTAATTTGGTATGTTTGACCTAGGGTTAATTGTATGCGTGTAATTAGCCTATAATTGGTATGTTTTGATTGTGATAGTTGGCGTGTAGGAGACGCAATAGGGCCTGTCAATCAAATCGTTGCCATAACAGGAATCAAAACGCGTGAATTGAAAGATTTCGACCTGGGTGTTGACTTTCATTGTTTGACTTATGATAAACAAGGAAGGTATTAAATCCTTTTGTCTCTAGCTATTATCACAAAGAACAGGTTGGCTTAGTGGTTTAGTGGTGATGGTTTAGGTTGTGAGCCGGTCTGGACGCGGGTTCGATTCCCGGTCCAGACATTATATATTTTTTTTAAACAGGCTAGAGGGGGGAAGAGTGTGGGCCAGACTTGGGCTGGGTTTGGGCTTAAGGTGTTGGGCTTGGTTATTGATGGGTTTCAAAACAAAGGTTTAGGGTGGGTTTGATTGGGTTTTTGTTTGGTAAAAAAAAAAATCTAAAGAAACTTATCATATTTTACTAGTAAAAGAAATATTATTATTATTATTGTTATTATATATATATATAGATAAGTTGTGAGTTAGGAAAATAAAGACTTAGGCACATTTGTATAATATTAATGATAAAGATGTAATAAAATAAAAATAAGGGTTTTTATGTATTAAAATTTTGGGGAAAAATTTTGCGATGTTACAGAACATGACACAAGTTGGTTCATGAGATCTTAATAGTCCTCGTCCTTACATTACACTGTAACCATTAGCTATCAAAGCCATGGAACACTTTAATAGATCTATTGGGTTGACACCCCCACTCTTGGTTAGTCGCTCTAACCGGTTACATACAAAAGAGTGTTAGTATTCCACTATACATACATTGTTTTTAGTGTACAATGCACGAGGCACAACAGTCAAGAGGTTTGGTTACGGGACTCGTGGTTTGCATAGTGATCATTCACTTAGCTAGCTTATGATTGGTCATACACGAATTACACAAATGTTTACTTGTTACACTCAAACCTGTGAACTCACCAACATTATGTTGACAAATCTTTTATGCATGTTTTTCAGATAACTAATGGCAAGCAGCAGAGGTTTGAGAGAGGGGTCCAAGCATGCACCGGGTGGTACCACTATGGATTGGGTTGGTCAATCCCATAATGTTGTAGTTTCAATTTCATGAATTTCAGACAATTTACTTGCTTTCAGACAATGTTACTATGGGTTAAATAAGTTTTATGACAATGTCCATCCGTTGATGGTACTTTTTAATAAATTTGTGTGTGTTGCTTGTACCTTGTGCTTGAAAACCTTTCGAGGTCGCATCCTCGTGTTTCCGCCTTGGCGGGGTGTGACGGATTTGAGGGTAATAGTATGAGCTAATCAAGCCATTTTTTACCACTAAAATATACAAAACAATTCACACAAAAAATACCAAGACTTAAACTAGGGTTGGAGCAAGTTTGGCTAAGTCTCGCATCGAACACAAAGGAGCGTGCACATTTTAGGACGTAATACTTGATCGACTCGGTGAAAATGTGGGTCAAAACCAACCGAAAGGCTTACGAGTTAAATCAAATACTTTGCATAATCCAAATGGACGACAAAAAAAAATTGAGCTGCTCTTTATCGAGAACGCAAACGAGGAGGTGACGTAGGAGGAAGTGATCATGATGGCCCTTTGTTGTAACGCCCCAAATTCCTAAATCTTATACTAATATGAATATGTTGAGTTTAATGACTCCAAACGAATAA
This sequence comes from Ambrosia trifida, assembly GCA_028751855.1. Lineage (NCBI taxonomy): Eukaryota > Viridiplantae > Streptophyta > Magnoliopsida > Asterales > Asteraceae > Ambrosia > Ambrosia trifida. The sequence goes on from CM054125.1 coordinate 63,589,483, forward strand.
CAAATAATACGAAATTCCTAATATAAGAAATAACCCCGTTAACCTCGTTAGCTAAAACAAGGCTAAAACCCATTGCAAGAGACTAACTTAGTTAGCGGGCTTAACTAACTTAAATACTTGTGGGTTTGTGGAGGGACAAAAAATACCAAGTGCTAAAGTAGCACAAGTTAAATAAAAAAAGATGAAGACCATCTCCATATTCAGGTGATTGATTCCCTACACCAATAAACACACACAAAGCTAAATCACTTAGTCAAGCTTAAATCCAAGCCAAATCAAAGGGGTTTTCTATGCATTAACTAAATTTCAGATCATTTAAGCCTAAACACTTCAAGGTACCTTTTATTTGGCTTAAAATTGAAGTATTATTCATGTATTAACATGATGAGAAATGTTACGTTTGTATAAAAGATGAATTCTTGATGAATAGAGGTTACCCTTGTGTTTAGGGACCCTAATTATGTCTATAAACACTACTTAGAAGATTCAATTGCAACCATATAGAGATCTTGATGATTCTTGAACATGCATATGAAGTGGGTTTGGTCACTAGTTACAAATCTCATTAGAAGACTTGAAATTATGTGCTTGTAATGATAAATTATTAAGTAAACATAAGTTTAGATATACGATTACCATTAAATTGTGATGAACTTAGGCAATGGTAGTTACATAATGTCTAAGGACTCAAAAATAACTTGAGAAAAATAGATGCACACTAAGTGCTCAATGAAATGACTAGGTGAAATTCACCTTTGCAAACATTTATTAAAATCACGGATTTAGCATATGCACACCATAGAAAACTTGTATAATGGTAAAACACAACCAGAATATGCGTAGACAAGTTAAGTTTAGGTTCTAACAACCTAAGTGAATCATTCACCTTGTATGTATGTAAAAACATCCAAGGTAGTGTTTTGGCAAGAAATCAGAAACTCAGTCGTCTGCAGTTGTTGGACGACCATGCAACTCAGTTGCCCATCCACACTGCCACTACAACTGGCTGAGTAGCCTTTTTCTCGTGCACGCACTACCGTGTATATTAACTGCACGATCATGCAAATTACCTCAGACCAGTTTTGCCCGACCACTCGAACACACACGACCGTGAAGATCATCTGCACAACCGTACAGAAGCATAAAAGTCTATTTTTATATAATTCCAATTTTATTCGTTGATACTAACATTTATTTGGGTTTATGGTTAATCTTAAACCCTAGTTATGAAGGTTTCGGATGCCGGGAGATGATCAAGCTATTCAAAGAACCGAACGCATGAATCTCATAAAATGCTTATGCATAGTTTTTGTATAAAAACATTGTAAAGTACTTCGTAATCGGGTAGTACTTAACTTGTAAACACATTGAACCTTCAACACTTGTTTGTTAATCGTATTTATTTAACAAACCCATAGGAATCATGTCTAAGTTTAAAAAGGTTTTAAATTATCCTCAAATTTTACAATCTTAATCATGTGATTAATTCATTAAACCCCGTTTTACTTGGGTTGAGTCTTACATTTGTGGCTATTAAAGGATATACGGGAGGAAACAACTTTATCACGCCTAGGTGAAAAATAATGATAATTCATCCTCAATGGAAATATTTTAATTAGTATTTGTATTTTACTTGGTTTTCATTCTAATTATGATAATCAATCAATGTATTTTTTAATAAAATAAAAGTTTATTTATTTAATTTGAGTAGTTTAATTTATTTTTTATATAAAAAAACAAATAAGTTTTATGGTAGTTAAAAATAGTGTCACCAATGATTTTGTGGTGTTAGACTAGACGGTGTGGCCATACTCTTGTAGGGGACCTGAAACGACATTTAGCATCCACATCATCGTAGGGGCATGGAACAAGAACGTCGGGGTGGTTGGTAGTGTGGATAGTAGGTCTGTGGTAGTGCCAACTCACCATTTTTTATCTACGTTTTTTAACTTTTAAATTTGTATTTTTTTTAATTAATAATCCATTAAATTAAATAAAACCACCGTTATATTACAAAATACTTAAACTAAAACATTACATAATGAACAGAAACTAAAAACATTACATAATAAACAAAAACTAAAATCACGTAAAACTAAAACATTAAATAAAACCACCGTTACATTACAAAATACTTAAACTAAAATATTACATAATGAACAGAAACTAAAAACATTACATAATAAACAAAAACTAAAATCACGTAAAACTAAAACATTATATTAGATATAATTAGGCTGTAACATTTGTCACAGCGAAACATACTTAAACCTCACGCCAGACTCAAAAGTATAGTCGACTCGAGTCACTTCGATAACAACTTCTTCGGATTCGGGTGGGTCTTCATCCATGTTTGCCTTAACCATTGCTTCAAAGATTTCACACTTTGAACCGATGTCCAACCACTTGTGGCGTCATGAACCACTATCGCGGTTTGTTTCCCCGCGTACAAAAACCCAGAATTCGGCAAACACTTCCCACGCCACCACCTCCATGTGATTTTTTGGTCTTGAAAGAGAGTTTCACATGTTGTTTTTTGCCCCCCTCAAAAGCATGACCAGATCATCGTGTAGTATTAAACTACCTTTATGGCATCGATATGTATTTGACCGCTTGAAATGCCGAACAAGATCGTTACGGGGTACAAATTTATTTCCACTTAGATTCTATATATTATCTATAAGATAACTTAAAATATAATTTGAAATCATTAATTATTCAATCCATTTTTTTTCTGAAACCAGAAAAATTATTTGTTAAATACGTATTTAACAGAAATTTAAAAATAGCCAAACAAATAAAAACAGCGGCAGATATATTGGAAAAAGACGAACTCGTAAACAGAAAAAGAATATAAAAAATAAGAAACCTACGGAAAAATGAAATGGCAAGATTGTTTATTTCTTTTATCTTATTGACAGAAGGAACCATAAAAGTTGCTATATTTTTAAAAAATTGTAAATCAAGATCACGAGTATGTTTAGCAAAACTAGCTAGTAGCTGATGGTTGAAAACTGGTGACTGATGTAGTTGGTACCTGGTAGCTGTAGTTTTTTAAATATATTTTCATGTTTGACAGAGTATCTGGAGCTTTTAATAAAATAACCAAAATGACATAACTAAAAGTTTGTATGTATGTTTTTATTTTTTATGGTAAAATGGGTATTTGTGTCGTTTGTTATTAAAAGTTTGTAGCTAGTGTGAGTTTTTTCTTAAACGTTAGTACGAGTAGCGTTTTAATATAAAACTCTTTCTCCTAACTAAAAGTTTGAAAGCCCTTCAAACAAACAAAGTTTTAAAATTGAGCAGGAGTTTTTTTTTATAACTAGTCAGGTGCCCGCGCGTTGCGGCGGGAAACAACATTTAGTTAACATGTGCATTGGGTGTTGTACTTTAAGCAATTATACTGTAAAACTTAAATTTAAGAGGTTAATAAGAAATCTATTATAATATAGTATAAATGATTTTGGTTCATTTTCTTTTGTTTTCGTTTTCGTTTCGGTTATTACTTAACCATAACATATCATTTTTAAATTAAAAAAAATTATAGCAATACTATACTCAAATTAAAGAGAAAAAAATATTCGTTTATACGGTGTAATAATATTAGGAAAATATTAACCTGTAAAAAAATTATGGACGTTTAAAAATCGTGGGGGTAGTTGTTTAAAATAAAGGTGAAAAGTGTAATTGTTATTTAAATAAAAAAAAAGTCAAGTAAAGTTGAGGGGAAAATGTGTAAATATTGTATAAAGACATATTTACCCTCAAAAAGTAGTTACATATGCATTGTGTGTTGTACTCTAACGAATTATGCTTGTAAAACTTAAATTTTAAGAGGTTTTTGTGAAATGTATTATAAGATAACTAGTAGCGTGTCCGCGCGATGCAGCGGGGAACACAACTACTTTTATGGGTATGCATTATTCGGTTCAATTCAGTTATTAGCCTCAACCAAAACCAAAGTCAACGGTTAAATAATCTTATTAGGCGATTGGGTTATTGGTTCGATTTATTTGATTAGATTGTCGTTTTTCAGTCCGGTTAAGTTAATTTTTTTAATAACCAAAACTAAACTTTGGCCAAAGTATAAGTCTACTAAAGCATAGGCTTAATGCCCCATCTTTTTTTGGCCCCATTCTATGATGTTAAAAAAAATTAACGTATGAAAAAATTATGGCCGTTTAAAAATCGTGGGGGTAATTTTCATAAAACAAGGAAAACATGTAACTATTATTTTTTGTTTTTCGTTTAATTCGGTTTGTTTTCGTTTAAGTTATTACTTAAACCTATCATATCATTTTTTATATAAAAAACTATACCAATACTATACTCAAATTAAAAAGAATAAAATGCTCGTTTATATGGTGTAATAATATTAAAAAAATATTCACGCACGAAAAAGCAATGGACATTTAAAAATCATGAGGAGTTAGTTAAATTATGGGTGTAAAAGAATAATTACGATTTAAAAAACCAAAATTGAGTAAAGATGGAGGGACATATGTGTAAGTATATTTTTTAAAAAACATGTTTGCCTTAAAAAGTAGTTAGTATCTTCATTGTGTTTTGCACTACAATCAATATACTTGTAAAACTTGAATTTTAAGAGATCACTAAGAAATGTATTATAACAAAGTTTAGATGATTTAAGTTCGTTTTCGTTTTTTTCCTTTGTTTTCGTTTTGGTTATTGCTTAACCCTAACATATAATATTTTTAAAATTAAAAAACTATCTATATCTATATATATAATAAACCAAAGCATTTTTAATGACATGTCATAATATTATGCAATCTCTCTTTTAAGAGATGCCACATAAGATGTGATGTGGCAACTCTAGACCAATTAAAAAAAAGAAATAAATATGGTTTAAATATGATTTAACATAATCTATTAAATACCTAATCTACTAAATGTAAATATTAAAACATTATTATTTTCTCTCTCATGTTTCCTCTCATAACTTTTAAACGTTAATATCTTTTATATACGAGATTTTTTAAAGAAAAAAAATTACACCAAATTCACGAGTGTTTTATTATCTTTCCAACGAGTACCATAGTGCTATATAAAAAACGGAGAAAAAAACGACTATTTTTTGTAACCCGATGAACGTTTAAAAATCGTGGGAGTAGTTTGTTAAAATAAAGGTGTAAAAGTGTAATTACTATGTAAATAAACAGAAATTGAGTAAAGTTGATGGGGGCAAATATGTAAGCATTGTGTAAAACTATAATATTATATAGATAGATAAGGGTAGAAACTGTAACTAATAAGAGGTATATATACAAGTTACGTAGATATAGATAATTATCTTTTAATAAAATATATTATATTTAACTGAGAAGTAAAAAACAAACCACATAAACAAAAGTAGTTTCAAAAGACACGTTTCCTTCTTCTCCCCAAAACACTATTTATGTCCTTCTCTTCACTACAATTTACCAGAACATATTACTCCTCTGTTTTCATGTTCACAATATTATTTTACAAAATTGAAACAAAATGGAACACAAATTCAATCATGATGAGCAAACTGAGCTCCCTCCAGGTTTCAGGTTTCATCCAACTGATGAAGAACTCATTTCTCATTATCTTTATCCCAAAGTTATCGATTCCAGTTTCGTCGCTCGAGCCATCGGAGAAGTTGATTTGAATAAAACAGAACCGTGGGAGCTTCCATGTAAATACCCTGTTTTCCAGTTTATGCTCTGTTTTTTTCTGTATTTGCTATTTTTTCGACTTATGCTCTGTTTTCCCTTTAAAAAGAGTCGGGCCACTCGCGAGTCGCGAGCTACTTGAGCCGGCGAGTCCGAGCTGAGCGTGAGCTTAAAACAAAGCTCGTTTGTTTATCGAGCCCGAGCCTGACATGATAAGCTCGGTTGAGCCATGTCGAGCCTTAGTGTAATAGTAGTTTTACTTTTATTAATATTTAATTAATAATACGTACCCTCATTTTAAGTTGTGTAGTAAACGAGCCTGAGTTTTACTTGTCGAGACTACGAGTCAAAACGAGCCTATTATTTATAATAATTTTATTTAATATATTAACTAACAGATACTAAACAAGCCTCGCCTAAACCGAAGAAATTACCAAAGAGCCGAGCTCCAGATTGATCGTCGAGCTTGAGCTCGTTTGCACTGTCTTCAATGCATCCTCTGTTTTTCTGTTTATGCTCTGTTTTTCATTATATGCTCTGTTTTATGATATTAATATTTTTATGAATTGGAATCAAATTTGTTGTTTGGAATTGTAGGGAGAGCGAAACATGGAGAGCAGGAATGGTTCTTTTTCTGTGTTAGAGATCGGAAGTACCCGACAGGATCAAGAACAAACAGAGCAACAAGAGCAGGGTATTGGAAAGCTACAGGGAAAGATAAAGAGATATTGAAGGAGGAATTGCTTGTGGGTATGAAGAAAACATTGGTTTTTTATAGAGGAAGAGCCCCTAAAGGCGAAAAGACGGATTGGGTGATGCATGAATATCGGTTAGATGGGAAGTTTTCTGCGAATACTCTCCCGAAATCGGCTAAGGTATGGTGAAGAAGAAAGATTCATTCGTTGTTTTATGTTAGCCGTATTGGGCCGACTCAACCTTTTTAGAATTTGGGTTTTTTCATAGAAAAATTGTTTCTACAGTTGGTGGTTATTGGCCCGGCTTAACCCTTTTTAGGGGTACCTTTGGTCTTTTTTGTAAAAAACAAAAAGTGTTTTTGATATTATGATTTCTATATCATTTGTGGCATAATTATATACCACAAACGCTACTGTCAACAATCCTGAAGCCTAAATTATCTACATATAAATTTATCTGCCGTTCAAAAAAAAAAAATCCAAAACCTAAATTATCAACAATTTTTTTTTGAACGAATAAACTGATAATTTTCATTAACCAAGTAAATTACTTAAGGATGTTACTATGTTAGGTAGGCGGGCAACATGCAATTTTTTTTTTTTTTTTTTTTTTTGGTATTTGAGGTTACGGAAAAGTAGAAGCTGAAAGCCATTGCTTTATTCCACTCCCTTTATCCACAGTTTTAAATTTGGATGCTTTAAATACTTAGTTTGTTCACAATAGTTTTAAATTTGTATTTTGTAGGGGGAATGGGTGATTAGTAGGGTTTTTCACAAGACTTCTGGTGGGAAAAAGATTCCAATCTCTGGGCTATCAATGATGAACAATGGAACTATGCCTCCATTAATGGAGGTTTCAAGTATGGATGGAGGATCAAGAACCGAGAATTCACAAGTGACTTGCTTCTCCGAATCGATGGAAGAGCAGAAAGCGAACAACAACAACGATGAAATGATGGGAAGCTGGAGCGTGAGCAGTTCACTAATAGCGTCAAGGACCGAATGTGTTTATCCGATGGATGCGAACATGGAGTGTCAAGACTCCACTTGGATGCAAGAGCCATCAATCCTCAAGATCTTGCAGGATGGCAACATGAGTCAAAATATGAAAATTGAAATGATGGGTAGTCAAGATTATGGTAATAGTTTTGGTGGTGAAGGTGATGCTGATTACATGTGGAATTATTAAGCAAGAAGTATAGATGTTGGCTTAAGATTTTACCATATTAGATTGATACAATGGTTTGATACTTTGATAGAATCAAAAGGTTTATGCCATGTATATATATTGTCAAGGAACAAATGTTTTTACTAAGATATACAAGTGAAGTTCATGAATTATGAATGTACTACATATCTTTCTTTCTTTCTTTCTTTTTTCATTTCACAAACATCTTAGTTTTTAGATGATTTTTTTTGGAAGGCGAATTTTCTATGTTGTGACAGAGAACATCACAACCCCTAGAAGGGGAATCCCCTTGCCACTCTACAATGGTCAGACTATGTTGTCTTAATCGGGCCCACGCTGATGTGAGAGTGGCCGGCCCACAGAGAACATCACAACCCCCAGATGATAATCAATTATTCTAAATTGGTTCATTAGTATTAGGCCATTAATTTGGCATTCTCTCTCCCTCCCTCCCTCTCTCTCCCCCTCTCTCTCTCTCTCATATGATGAATGTCAAATGCTATAAAAATATTATATTGGTAGGCCAACAACCAAGAGGTTTGGATGGCCTTATACAACCGATGACATAAGTTGAGAGTTATGTAGTAACCAACTCCCTTTAAATAATAGCTATGCTATGTTATATCATGTTATTTACTATGTAATTTTTATATGGTTCATTTAAAATCATAACCTTGTTGTGCAAATTTATGTTTATCTATACATATAATAAACCAAAGCCATTTTAATGACATGTCACTCAAAGATGCATTCTCTTCCTTAAGTGTGCCATGTGTCATCTCATGTGGCATTGAGATATTTTAGGAAAAAAATAATGTAAAAATAAAATTGGATTTTTCACCCTTATGTTTCCTCCCATAATGTTTAAACGTTAATATCTTTAATATACGAGATTTTTTAAAGAAAAAAATTACACCAAATTAACGAGCGTTTTATTATCTTTCCAACGAGTACTATAGTGCTATATAAAAAACGGAGAAATTTTTTTGTGGAGTTTTGTTCATACAGGAAAAAAACAATCATTAATCATGTATAGACAAGTCACTAATTATGTTTAAATCAGTAAATATGAATTTTTTTTTTCAACCAGAGCCGAATAGGTTAATACAGTTATACGTTGTTTTAAGTTAGGTTTCAATATTAGTATGTTAGAGTTGTACATTTGTTTAGTCTTTAGGATATGTGTTAATATTAGAGTTATATTAAAGTTCTACATTCTTTTAGGTTAGGTATTAGCATTGGAGTTGTACATTGTTAATTTGTTTTAAGATACATCAGTCTATTTCATATGTAAAATTGATGTATCATATTAAATTTCTCAACCCGGGACGCTCCCGGGGTATAATCTAGTGAAAAATAAATGATAAAATAACATACGGGTATGTAGATCATTTATGTAGCATACCTCAAGACGAACGGTAAGCTTATTAGCGTGTGTCCTTACGAATTTTATAGAATAAACTTTGATTACTAATTTATATAAACTTTTACTAAATTATTTAATTATAAACAAGGTTTTTGTAAATTTCTTCAAGAAATTTTAAGAGGGTTTTTATATATTAACTCAAGAATGATTTTAACAGTTTACCTAGTCTTCATGTTTTTGCATCTTGAATTGTTGCTTCGACAATGTTGTGGTGTCTATGATTCGACTTTGAAGTTTAACAAATCCAAGTTAGTGAATTTTAATGAAATGCATCCAAATGGCTTTCATTAATAGAATCGTTCTATCTCCATCGATTCACCATTGACGCCCCGAAAGAAAGTTAGCATTCCACAACGCCCGTGGAAAGAAGATTATATTATACTTAGGGTTGCTCTGATTTTAATTTAAGAAAACGTTATAAAAATTATCTCATTAAACATAAATGTGTATGATGCATAGCGATACACATGTTTTAAACTTGTAATGACCTCCGCTAAGTCCATCATTTATCTAAGATAGGATTTTAACAAATACTTAAATCATTTTTTTTAAGAATACGTATTAAATTGTAAAATATTATTATTCAGAAACTCGTTAATATCAAAGCGTGGTAAATGATTCAAAGGATTTGGGGATAAGTAATGAACAACGACAAAAAGGTACATAAAAAAGATGAACACCAATTATTAATTATTAAAAAAGATGTGAAAAAGGTGAAAACCGACAATTATTAAAAAGATATGAAAAAGGTGAAAACCGATATTTTGAAGAAAGAAGAAAAGGATAAAGAAGATCGTTGAGTTAGTTTGCAAAGCAAGTGTCACACAGACACACGGTAGTGTAGTATCTACCTTTGTTGTCATGAATAAAACAAACTAACCAATATTTTAATAATATTTATACCAATATATTACAAGGATAGGTCGACGTATGCCAATGATGTTATAGCAATGATGTTATAGCTTAATGATTGTACCGGAGGTGAGAAGGTTTATCGACATTTGTGGGGTTTCTGCCTAGGATCTTAGGTTTGATTCCGTCTTCCTTTGAAAAAATAACCATCAAGCTTGAAAGGAGAAACCCCATGTGGGGAATAATTCGATCCTGAGCAGAAGTGACTTGCTAGCCAAGGGTTTACCGCCAACCTTTCAAAAAAAAAAAAAAAGGGCGACGTATATGGAGCGAGTTTATTACAAAACCAATTTTAGGTAAAACAATTAGAAGTTTTGAGAGATACAAACAAAATGTGTTTACCTAGCTGTTTTAAAAATCATATTTAAAAAAAATAACTACAAGAGTTTTATGTAGTTCTCGCATTTTTTTAAATTTGTTTTGTATTGAATGCATGGGTTAGGATCAAATAGATAATGAAAGAAAAATAGGAAGTTGTAAGAAGGGTATCAAACGGACTTCGATTGAACTTATTCAAATGGCATTGGAACCGTCTCATCGAATCCTACGATCTTAGTTTTTAGGTTTTCGCTTTTTTGGATTTTAGCTTGTAGTTTTTAGAATTTACCTTATATCATTGTGTCTTTTATGTAGCATTGTGTCTTTTTCTTATTTTCATCATTGTGTCATTTTTTAGATTTATTGTGCCTTTTTTCTTCAGCATTGTGATATATTTTTTGGTATTGTGTTATATTTTGCGGCTCATTGTGTCATATCTCGTGATCTATTGTGTTTTTTGTATCCTTCTCACCCTTCTTATTTTGGTTACACTGTGTAGAATGACTTCACCCTTGAATGCGTATCTTACTTTTAGTTACTTATATGATATTTCACATTATATATATATATATATACATTTACGGCTAAGTATCCTGTGAAAACCCTCTTGAGTTGTGCAAACCCATGAAAACCCTATGTAACAACATTGTTTTTTTGTATTTTTTTTAGAATAGCTTGTATACATAATTTTATGACTTTCGGCCCTAAAAAATCAAAAAAGCGCCGAATACATTTTTTTTAAAAAATTACGTAACACAAATGTTACATATGTAACAATGCTGACAAATGATAAAATCGAGTTTTGTGTAACACGGTGTAACAAAATAATCTACTCGGCGCTTTTTTGATTTTTTTTGCCAAAACTAATAAAATTGAATATAAAAGCTATTCTGAAAAAATCAGGAAAAAAAACAAGTTTTTACATAGGGTTTTCAGGGTTTGCACAACTCAAGAGGGTTTTCATTTTATCCTTCCCCTACATTTACTGGCTAAGTATCCAAAAAAAAACCCAAAAATTTAAAGAAACCCCCACAAACTCAATGAGTGGACTACAATCATCCACATAGTCCATAAAGTTTATTATTTTTTTATTAAGAAAAGGTTAATATAGTAATTTACCACACCCACCACATATATAACCCTTCCTTTCTCTCTCATTTCAAATTTTCATTTCCCTCTACCTTATCCCTCTCTCCTCATCCTCTCTCTCTGTATTTTTTTTTTTTGTAACCAAAAGCACCATTAACAATTCCAACACCATCATCATCATCTCGAACCACCAACACCATCATCGTCATCTCACCAGCATTATCGTACAACCAACACCACGATCGGTGATGACCAGAGAAGCCCACCGGAGAAGACGACCAGGTTATGAATGATTAATCCCCCCTTTTTTATGTGCATGTATTGTTTAAAAGTGTGAAATAAGTTATTAATTTTTTTTAAGTTTGTTTAGTGATTAGGACCTTTCGTTTCTGTTATTTTTTTTAAGTTATAGATTCATGGTGCTTTTTTTTTACATATTCATGTGGTGGCTGTGGTTTTCAAGTTATTACTAGTTTTTTATTTTTTTTTACATATTCATGTATTCATGGTGGTTCAAGTTGGAGGTTTTGTTATATATTCATGATGTTTCAAGTTATTATTAGTTTTTTATGTTTTTTTTACCTATACATGACTAATTTGCTCTCTGATTTTTTTTTTTTGTTCTTTGTGTTTAGCTATAACATTTCTGTGTTTAGTTAGGGTGTTACGTGTGTAGTATATCTTATTTGCGGTCAAAGTATGTTTTTTATGCAGTCTAAATGTATGATTTTTGCAGATTACAAAGTTTTGTCTGTGTTTACAGTAAAAAACACCTGTTACACACGTAACACTCATATATGAGTGTTTTTTTGTTACCAATATGTTTTTTAACAGAAAATATCTGTTTTGTTATGGTGTTGCAAGTTATTAATTTTTTATATATTCATGGTGTTTCAAGTTATTATTGTCTTTTTAGATTGTTGTTTTGTTTTCCAAAAGATTCACGTCATCATTTTTAGTAAGCATAATAATTGATTTTATTTTTAATTTGTTTTTTTTAATTCGTAAAAAACGACCCTGAATATTTCACTTTTTTTTAATTCGTAAAACATTCATTGTTTTAAAGACTCTTTTTTTGTGTATGGCCCCTATTGTGTATTATGTATTTCTTTATAAAGAATCATATTTTTTTTATAAAGAATCATTTGTTAAGGTGTTTTATCTGTGTTTAGTTATGCCATATCTGTGTTTAGTTAGGGTGTTACGTGTGTAGCATATATTTTTTTTGCAGTCAATGTGTGTTGTATTGTAACACCCCAAAACCATCCGTTCGCCTAACTACGCCATTAGGCGTGATTAGCGAAATAATAAAACGAGACTCGATCAACAAGAACTTGGGTTATGTTCTATAATGAAAAACAAGCTAATGAATGTTATTATCTATGTAACGGAAATAATATTAGAAGCTAGCTTGGTAAATTAAGTTTTAATAGCAAAACGAACCGACACTAAACTTGAGGGACCATAGTTGCCTAAATGATAAACTTGGTTTTATCATTATCAAAATTAAAAGAAAAACACACACACACACACTTGGTGTGTCACGAAAAACATCAGGAGGTTTACCTCCTTGAACCTCAAACCCCAAAACACCAATTTCAAGCTCAAATCCAAGCCAAATCAAGGGGCTTTTTGATGCATTCGCAAGAAACGGGTTATCTAAGGCCTATAGAACATCAAGTTACCTTTTATTTGGTAGAAATTGATGTTACATTCATTTTTGATTCTTATGAAAATCTAGGGTTTTGTTAAAAACGTGGAATTGATGGTTAATATGGGTTACCCTAGTCTTGGGGAGCCTTAAACATGTATAATCCGGTTACAAATCACACTAATATGTGTATTTGATTTTGATCATATGCTTATGGATATGTGTAGAATTTTGGGGTTTAACCTCTAGGTTGAATCAACTTATATCTAGTAATCCTTGTAACTCTTAGGAGTTGTTAATATGAGAAATTAGACTAAGAAGTCTAGATAACATGATATGGTGATGTTTAGCTAAATGGGTATGCTTTGGCTAACTTAAAACTCATGAAAAATCAATCAAATTGGTGGGTGCACACCAAGTGTTTGATTAAATGCCAAATTGGTGAACACTAGTGAAACTATGAAGTTAGAATCATGTAAGAGCTATTAATCGTATGTGATATTGGTTTGTAATAAGCCAAGTTAATTGCATATTCTATATAAGAAAATGGCTATGGATTTAGCTATAAATGGGTAATGAATACATGATTTATGGATAGTGAATTAATTCCATGTTATGTATTCTAATAATCAAGTTTGACATATCCCTAAGTAGGTACAAGAACTAGGGATGCAAACGGGTCAAACGGACGTAAGCAATGCGTATGGAAGCAAGAACGGATATGAGGTAAGTTGTACTTACACCACTAGGCTATAACATAGCTTAATTGTTGTATACATTCGTCTCGAATCTAGTGTATGTGATAATGGTAAATCCCAAGGGGTGGAATGTATTAAATGAGTTGCCTTATGTGCACTCAAAACAAAACGTGGTTTACGACTTTAATCGAGACAATGAGTTATGACCGAATGGTGAAATTTATCAAACGGGTCAATTAAGAAGGTATGTGAGAAATGATGTTTTAATCCAAATGGAATCAATTGAATGGAATCATTAAGCATGATGTTAAATGGGTCAAGTTGTGTCACTTGAACCATAGGTAAAAACTTGTGTAATATAGTAACTTGAACTATGGGTCTAAACGGGTCAAATGGTGAAGTCCTCATCATTTGAGTCCAATACTTGATGCTTGTATTTCAAGCAATAAGATTCATGAGGTTAAACGGATCAAATGGCACGGTATTACCATTTGAGTTTCGAGGAATTAATGTGTATATTTAGAAAGCACGCAGGTAGATGCATTTGCGCATGCACGCTTGATGCTAAGAATCGTGGAGGATACGCACAAGGTATGAGAATGGGTCAACACCACCCGGTAAGTCCGTAGTCGAATAAACGCCTTCAGGCGAAGCAACATAGGTGATAAAAGTACTCACATGAGGTGTGGGTGCCAATCAAGTAAGTTATTTTCATAACTGTGTCAAATGCGCGCTAATGCGCTTAGAATTGACTAAACAAGTGAAAACTTGAGAAATGATGAAACTCTAAGTCCGGAAGGACTTAGAGGTTTTTAAACAAGTCATTGAGTCAAAAACATTGGATTTGAAACAAGAAGTTTCACCACGAATGGCTAAATTGAAAGATTTGGTCATGAGGGGCATTTTGGGGATTTAAAGGATTAATAAAGGTTGATTCTAAGAATCTAAGTCGTAATGAAACAAATCGGACAAACGCTTTTGTTGATCAAGTGTCTAATGACTTGACAACTCAAACGGTATGCAATTTAAGTGGTCAAAAGTGCCTTGTTTGATTTAAGGCCTTAATGGGTCAAATTGGGTAAAAGTCGCCATAAACATTCAAAACTAAGAACCGGATCATGGCGACATAAACCGGACCATAATTTCAGTCAAACAAAGGTTTATTTAGTCGGCAAGTCATTACTTAGGCTTCGGGAATCATCAAATGCAGTTGCGATATGATTCCCATGCTTAAAAATCACCAAAAAACGATCAGAAGCTTTGCGCGGCCGCGCGCTTAAACCGACCGGCCGCGCGCTTTGACCTGCATGTCAGCACGATCTTTAAAATTCCATATAAAATCGTAGAAAAATAGTTAGGAGGTGTTCTTTATATGCCTGGAAAGCTCTCGGAGCGTAGAACAATTCTCATTTGAAAGTCAAAGTCAGATTTTGGGTTTTAGAAGGGGTAAAAGCGATCCGAACAGCTGCTGCGCATAAGTTGCTGCAGTTTGTTCTCCTGATAAAGGGCCGTTTGGCCTGGTTCGTTCCGTTTCGATGTGTAACGACTACTGTACTAGTTAAATGTTTCATTTGACCACTCACTAACCATTCTTTGTGTAATGGTGTTAGGTAAACATGTGATGGAAGTCCCGGAGCAAGGATCAAGTCGCGATAAGAGTCGAACACGCCCGATCACTCATACAAGCTTCCGCACTAGAATCTAACGAACTCCCGTTAAAAACACAAACTTTAATACATTCTTTTTCGTAGTAATGATGTAGAATTTATTGGAACTAAACGTGTATGGGATTCATTAAGTTGGGTTTTCATAATTTACCAAAGTTTTAATCGGGAGTGGTTTAAGTAAGGTCCAAACCCGTATGATTTGGGCGTTGATCGCGTGATTACGGGTTAGGGTCTTACAAGTGGTATCCAACCCTAGCACTCCCCCTTAGGAGGTTTTTGAGGCCCGTCACCATCTCATCCCAATCGCACACGAGCCACCTCAAAATGAACCGGACATGACAATTGCACCTGAATTACCCCCACCCGTTGAACTAGATATCCTTCCTGTTGCAGCCGAACATGAACCCCTCCCCCCTGTTGCCCCGGTCATCCCGCCCCTAGAACCGGTTATACCCATAGAGCAGGCGGACGATGGGTTTGTAAGCGACGAAGATTTCGATTGGAATGCGGCATTTGATTACGTTTTCCCCGAAGAATATCCGCCACCAGAAGACTATATAACACCAGAGGATGATGTGCATGACGTAATTTACACACCTGAATGGGCTGTTGGTTACGAATCAGACCCAGGAAATGAATATGAAGAACCATATGAACCTAATTTTAAGAAACCTGGGCTGCCGGTTACTACTCAGGAAGGTGGGCGTTGACGTGTCTGCTAGTACGCATAATTTAGCGATAAAATAACACACGTTTCTGCTTTAATATTTATAAAAAATGTTTTAGACCTTAATATTAAAACACACACAATAGGGCAAGTGTACCCTGTCATATATGTAGTAATGTACAGATAAGAACCAGATATCGATCCATGGACGCGCGCGGAGCAATTGTACATAAACTCTGTCCTCAATTTACCAGTAAGAAAAGATAGTGAAAGTTTGTTTTAAACTAAATTAATTCTAAAATATCTAATTAACATATGTAAGACTCCAAATACAAAATATATCTATATAGACTATAATATATCAACCCTAGCATGTCATCTACATATCATATACAATAAAGGCGTGTGATCAACATTCCCATTCTCCGACAGTTAGTGTCCCTTTCGGGCGTCCTAACATGACAACTATACAGAAAGCTAACACGAATACACATGTTAACCACTTCAAGTCGTTTATTAGCGAGCAGCTGATATGATCTCATGCAAATCTTCTAAAGATAAGTTAGTCATCTGTTAAGAGTTTTCTAACCTCACTAATTCAGGAAAGCGATACCGAATACACAATACAGCCACCTAGACTAGCATAAAGTACAACATTTCACAACCTATTCCATTTTACCAACTTTGAACACAGATCTACTAAGATCGCTATTTTTACCAAAATAACTACCATAGATCATTAACCGTGTCAAAGATCAGTAACGGCACCATTAAGCTTTTAAAACCCTTTTACGTGCCGGTAAGCATTTTTAACCGTTATTCGACTGACTTTAACCAAACCAATACCCGGTTACGGTTTCATGGTGTAAACTTATTAACAAGTTAACTAGTCTACTACCGGACGATTAAACGAACGGTTTTTCAACATTTATCCGCCTAACACATTCGACAATCATCAAAGTCATTCAAACACAATCACAAATCCAATAACAATGAAACAAGGTTGCATTATGATCATCAAGATTAAGTCATGAAAAACGCCAAATTTATACAAAACATGATTAACTATAAAAATGATTGTTTAACATACTACATACTAATGTTCTTGCCCGTAGGCGTACGATTAACTAAACAAACATCAAAATAAGCATTTAAAATCAGATTCGGATCATAATAGTTTAAAGGATCAAACCATAGAAAATGCAAATGAGATGGATTGGATGATGATGAAGGATGGATCGGATGGCCTCCCGAGGTTGTTCCACGCCTGTGCAGCACTTCAAAAGCCCTGAAAATCGCCATAAATCGCTCCCCAAAGACCCAATAATTGATCAGTGAGTTGAATGGAAGTTTTATAGCAGAACAGGGTCTGTGAGCGGTCGCTCGGCCTCTGTGAGCGGCCGCTCACTTTTCAAAAAGTGGACAAGTTGCTCGTTTGCTGACGTGTGGCTTCCAGAAGGTCTCCATAAATACCAGGACGCGCGCGCGGCCGCTCACTTTGTAAAGAAAAAAGTGAGAGAGAATGTTGGAAAGAGAAGATTAGTGAGAGAGAAGGATGGTTGATTTGATAGAGAGAGAAGAAGGTGCAAATTACCCTTCTAACCTTTTTTGTCATCTTCTATCATTATAATACTCACTTTTAATCTTGACCATTGATCAAGTACAATGGATGGTAGAGATAAAGTTTACTAGGTTTCTTCATTTTGAGTGTGTTTTTATGATGTATTGTAAAATACATCTATTTTTAATGTATAGTTTGTATAATTTTCGAGTCGTTTAAATAGTATTTTTATCAGTTTTAGGCTTGTACTGATATATTTTATTTATTTTGGGTTTTTATAGATCTTTATTAGCTTTGGGTCAGTTTTAGTACTTATTTATTTATTTTGTATTTTGTAGGTGTTCATTGACGTTGGAGCATAAACGAGTAATTTTGATCAAGTCAAGAACAACCGAGTTTAAATCACGGAGTTATACTACTATATAATAATAATAATAATAATAATAATAATAATAATTAATAAATAAATAAAAAAAACAAAAAGAAGCACAAGGGCTCGAGGCCCAAGTGTATTTTGAAACAAAAAAGGAAAACCGACGTGAAGTAGGTTAAAAAAATATTAATTGGGAGGCGGCGCAGTATAGAATAAAGGAGGGACAATATTATTACGAAGAAGGGGAGCGATATTATTAATTGGAAGGAGGACTGCGCAACACTTGAGGGACAGCAGCGAATTCACGAAGGGAGCAGCAAATAATATTTTTGGAATATTATTAGAGAGGCAAGCCAGGGATCAAAGGTTCTAAGCCAGAGAGCGATTATTCGGGTGTCAATCATTCGGTTTTTTCGTTCCTTTATTATCTTTGTTCTAGACCATGATCGCTGAATTTTTATTTGACTTTGTTTCTCTTTTCAAGATGATTTGTGGCTAAAACTTTTATAGCTACCTAGGCTAAGACAAATAACTATGTTTTGATTTGATTTTTCTATGGTTTTTGGAACGTGTTTTGGATTTATGATTCAGTAAAGATTTTGATTTCTCTAGATCTGGTGTATATGCGTATTTATTATTTTCTTATTGTCACTTATTCACTCCACTTGCACTTTTGTGAATGTCTTTCATGTATGAGTGCTAGTTAGGTTGCAGACTTTGTGTAACAACTAGTTTATGGTCAATAGTCGCGAGTTTACCATAGGAGTGATATTTGGTGGTTAGAAGATTTTAGATATTCTTCCAAGTTCAATAACTGTGAGGTGAGAACTTGTTGGTATGTCTAGGTTGTTAGATTGCTAGGTTAGAGGCTTTGTGAGAAGATCTACCTAGTTTCCCTTTCAACTCTTGCATATCAAGTTAGATCTAGGCTTCAATAATTACCCCTTGCACCTAGTGTACTGAGGCTTTCACGCTGTGAGGTAGATTGTCTAGCGGGTACTCGATCATAAGAGTTAGATAACCTGTGAGGGTTTGTACTCCAACCGGTAGTGTAACAGCACAACAACATTCTAGGGTTTCCTCTTGAGAAGGGTCGAGGGTGTCTAGTTTATTTTTGATGTTTAGTATTTTAAGATCCCGGTTCCAAATCAGTTCCATAACCATAGAAGCTTATCAGGCATAGTTAGGAGCTTATCAGGCATAGTTAGGAGTCTGGTCTAGGTAGTGTCTTATCATCATCTGAAATCAGCTTAGCTCAATTATCGTTTTTAGTTAAGTATAGTTAACCTTAGGTAATCTTTATTTTATTGCAAATTAGTTTTTAGTAAAACCCCCCTTTTAATTAATAAATAGTTTTATTTCAGTTTTAGATAAGTTTTCGAGTCTAATTACCGTTTTCCATTAGAGTCTCGTGGGTTCGATATCCGGACTTACTTTAGCTTTACTAGAGTCGATAGGTTCGCTTGCCTGTCAGTAGTTTAGTTTTAGAGAGTTTAGAGTATTACTAGGTGTCTAGTTTTAGGTTTAATTTAGTTATTTTTATTAAACTACTTTTAGCACATCAAATTTTTGGCGCCATTGCCGGGGACTCTTGACGATTGCGTTAATTAGCTTCGATTGAACTTATCTGAAATATCTGTGCTATTTTTTGTTTTCACTTTTATTTTATTTTGAGTCTAATCTTGAGGTTAGTGCTTCTTCCCCGAGTTTATCTAACTCTGAGTTTACCATCCCATTTAGATCACCTAGTCCACCACCTACCCATCCCCAAATGGCCGAACGTCGCACTGTGCACCAACAATCCACCCAAGGTTTTACGGGAGCTAACTCTCCTATTATCGCCCCAACCATCAACAATGAGGGGTCCTGGAAGATACCCTGCTACATCATGACGACAATTGCTAAAAATTGTCAATTCCACGGCCGTGATGATGAGGATGCCCCGGCCCACATTGCCCGACTGACTCGCATCCTAGCCACTTTTAAGCTGCAGGGTGCCATAGAGGATGCTAAGTTCCTCCATTTGTTCCCTTTTTCCCTTGCTGGTCGAGCCGCCACTTGGCTTGACTCTCACCCTACTGACACTTTTGCTACTTGGGATGCCCTTAAACAAGCCTTTCTGAATAAATACTTTCCATCTAGCAAGGCTTCCCGACTTCGCGATCAGATCCATTCATTCCGAATGGAACCTGATGAGCCATATTATCTTGCATGGGAGCGGTTCCAAAACCTGCTTAGCAAGTGCTCCCAGCATGGTCTGACTGATTGGGCCCTTGTAGAGAAATTCTACAATGGCTTAACTTATGAGGCAAAGTACCGTTTTGATACTTCTGCAGGCGGCCACCTGATGAGTAAGAAAACTACGGCCGAATGCAATGACCTATTTGAAAGTTTTGCCCAGACAGACCATGAGCAGCGAGTCTTACTTAGGAATTCTACTCCTGCACCTAGTACTACCTCACCCGCACAAGGTGGTCACCAAGTTACATTGGATGCTAGTGTGGCCGCTGCTTTAGACGCACTGACTAGGGAAGTGAAAGAGTTGAAAATGAAATCTGAAAAGTGTGAGATGTGTAGGGGTGGGCATGTTACTTCTAAATGCCCCTTGATTCACCAGGAGGGACAGGCGGATTTTGTAGGAGGTCAGTATCGGGGGGAGAATAACTCTTATAGAAATTCAGGTGGGGATAGCGGGAATGGTTTGGGTAAAATAGAAGAGCTTTTAACCCAGCTGGTGGCTAAAGATGCCAACACACAGAAAACTCTAGCAGAACATGACATGTTGTTGAAAAATCACCACTCTGCATTCTTAGATCTTCAGCGTACCGTTGGTGATATTGTTAAGCAGTTGGATGCTATGGCTCTAGGACAGTTTTCAGGTAGTGCTCAGGCAAACCCGAATGCCCACGTTAAGGCAATCACCACAAGTTATTTGTCATTCATGTATGCATAGAGCTTCTTCTCTGTCTCAATCAAGCATAAAGAACTTTCATTTGCTCAATCGGATGCTTTTATCCGCTAGGTTTAACGGAACGCCAACCCCGTCGTCATCGTCTTGACTGTCACCGTCAACGTCTTCTTAATCAAACTTTCCCGAAGTCGACGCATGTCGGCGTAAACCTTTTCCTCTCTTTTCAGGATTGTGTTGTTACGATGTTGTTGGTTGTTACCGGCGGCTTTCGAGCCGGCTATCGCGACGGTGGATTCCGTCGTCGTGACGGTTCTACGTTCGCGTTACGGCCTTTTGTGGTTTCTGTGGATGTTGCTACCGGCGTCTTTCTAGCCACTAACGGTGACGACGGCCATCACCGCTGTGACGGCCCTACGTTCGATTGGATTCCGAATAGATGCGTTGTTCGGCTGTTTCATTTCTGAACGCGCCGAGGGTCTCCCCCTGATGCTGCAGGGACTCTTCATGATGGTACAAATTATCGCGCGTTTCATTTCTGAATGCGGCGAAGTCATCCTAACAGGCCTGAGGATGCTGGTACTGGTAGTGCTGCTGCTTAGGCTGCTGCTGCGTTGGCTGCTACTGTGGTGGCTGCTGTGCCAGAAGTGGGTTCCAGATCGTTCTGTCATGGCCCTTTAGCCTACATGTCCCACTCTCGTACTCATGGATGATCCTCATGTGTCTAAGCACGTCCATGTCCACTCTAGATCCACCCGGAACCCTGGTTAGTGTCCTCCTTGCTGCTTTAAGGACCCCCATTCCCCGTGCTAATGCAGTCACGTATTCCCCGCCATATATCATACTCCCTGGTTTTGTACCTGCTGCTGAGCTAAGAAAAGATGCAATCAATGCAGCAAGATTAACCAGTTCATCACTTACCAGAGCGTATAGAAATAGTAAATCAGGGGTAGGGCAGCCAGTGGAATCATCCTTCTTTGCAGCCGCGATCCCACATAGGACCTTTTGGAACACCCGTAGCAATGGGTCAATAATTCGGGACGCTTTGGCATTTTGGGGGTTATAGTTCGGTAGCCCCGTCAGTTCGGTCCAGAAAGTGTTCCTCGCTACGTTGTCACCTGGGAACTTGTAAATAGCTTCATTGAAGCTATCATCCAAAATCTCTTCTTCAGAATAGATCCATAGGTAGAGACCTAGCTCCACGACTGAAATGTCGCGCCATTCCCCACACAAGCGAAATCGTAGTCCCCGGTGCACATTTTCCTTCAAATCCGGTCTTTCATGCTTACGCGGCTTGTGGTAGCGTAAGGTTGAGAAGAATTCGATGGTTACTTCTTCAAAGACCGGTTCATTTATTGAAAGCAAGTTCTCCATCGGCTGGTCCATCCATTCCTGAAACCTCTCCTCTTGATTCAGGTCCGCCAGAGTATCAAAGCATATCTTACGCTGGGTAGCAATAGATCCCCTTCGTGCATACAATTCTTCAAAGGTTTCTATGCACCCGCGGTCTTGTGGGTTTGCCGGATCGAACCTTAAAAAGCGGTGTACCATCTGCATCAAAATGCTTAAATATGTTAGTTATAATCGAAGGAATAGGACCCGGACCCAAAACGCGACAAAACAAAAAACAAAAATTCTTCACAGCCTGTTGGAGCGGCCGCTCGGGGGCTGTGAGCAGCCGCTTACTGCCCCTGCGCACCCAAAAATGTTCCTTGCAGCCCCATTTTCGATCCTGTGCATTGGATTTTGCCCGGTTTTCAGTGTTTTAGCCAAATGCACTCAAAAAGCGGCCATTCAAGCACTTGGTTTTTGAAAAATTATTTAACTTTGGCGATTGAATGGCGAAATTCCATACTTATGAAGTTTTGAAACGAATTTGGAATTTTAACACCTATGCGCTATTATTTTGCAAAATCATCTTAAATTCAAGTTATCTAGCGCAAGGTGTTTAAAAACCAAATATTTATGAAGCAATCATAGAACTTGGGGTGCGTTTGTTTAGTTATGAACAACACACTTCTAAACTACAACCTAAACACTAACAACCTTAAAATTTGAGGATTTGTTAAACCATTATGAAGAATCCCCAAACATTAAGATGTAAACAACAACTAATCAACCTAGAACAAGATGAATTTGGGGACTTTTTAAACTTTTATGAAGAATCCCCAAAATTCAACAAGAAATCTAATCTACACTAAAATTAACATTATCATACAACCCAAACATGAAATTAATCTACATTAACCCTAAATTACACTAATCATTAGGCTACAAACTTAAAACAAATCTTAAAAATTTTCGGATCTATTTTAAACATTATGAAGAAAACCCAAAAACTTAAAGATTTGAACAATAATCAATCACTAATCTACACTAACAAAGCAAACAATCCATCTAATAACATTAGGGTTTGTTAAACATTATGAAAGAACCCTAAAAATCAAGAAAAGATTTCATAAAACTAAACTACATTATACTAGAACAAGAAAAATTAACAAGAAAGATGATGATTCATACCTTGATTTGGAGAATTGAATGTGGAATTGAGAGGTTGTTTTGTGTGTGTAATTGAGAGCAAATGCAAAGGGATTTGTGTGGTTATAATTCTGAGCGGCCGAGTTATGGTTATTAGGGTTAGATAATATTCAGTTTTTAAGTGAAATACCTAATTTGCCCCTTTAAAACTTTGATCAGAACGGTCGCGCGGCCGCTCGCAATTTTTTTTTACTTAGCAGTTCGCGCGGTCAGTCTCTCTTTTCGCACGGCCGGTCACTGCAGCTAATGTGTTTTCTAGCTGCAGTTTTTACCCAAAATCGCCTGCGCCTGCTCTGTTTCGACACAAACAACTAACATACCTGTTTTGCAATGCTTCCTAGTATAATACCACAGTTATGAAGTGACTTTCCACATCTTCATAAGGCGCGAATCAAACCTGCAATAACTAAAAACAAAGTAGACAAACAAGTTAGAAACTAAACAATTTAACTACAAACTACTCTAAGCTATGAACATTTGTACAATTTGGCGCGCCCATACACGCCGTGCTATATTTATTAACGAGTCGCTAGCTAGACTCACTTCCCCACACTTATTAAGTATGTGGGGCGTAGAGATCAAGTACCTCTACGGATTGGTCAACCGGTCCGTCAATGTAGACTTTAAGGCGACGACCGTTGACTTTGAAAGTCAAACCCTCTGAATTCTCAATTGAGACAGTTCTGTAAGGATATACTTCCTTAACGGTGTACGGACCTGTCCAACGGGACTTTAACTTTCCTGGAAAGAGACGCGGGTGAGAGTTGTAAAGCAGGACCAAGTCGCCTACCTGAAAATCTTTTCGATGCTTCAGGCGACTGTCATGCAACCTCTTGGTGCGCTCTTTGTATAGAATCGAGCCCTCATAGGCTTGCTACCTAAGCTCCTCCAGCTCATGAATATGCAAGAAACAAGTCTCACCACCGGTCTTCAGATCCAGATTCGCTGTCTTCAGAGCCCAGAACACCCTATACTCAAGCTCGACAGGAAGATGACACGCCTTGCCATAGACAAGCCTAAAGGGAGTCGTCCCAATAGGCGTCTTGTATGCAGTCCTGAAGGCCCACAACGCGTCATCAAGCTTGTCAACCCAATCGTTGTGGTTTTGATTTACCGACCGCTCAAGGATTCTCTTTAAACCCCGGTTAGTGACCTCCACCTGTCCGCTTGTCTGCAGATGATATGGGGTGGATAACCTGTGGTGCACACCATAACGTGCTAACGCGCGATCAAGCTGCGCATTGTAGAAATGCGTACCACAGTCACTAATTAGTGCCTTTGGGGCACCAAACCACGAGAACAAGCTGCGAACAAACCTCACAACTACTCGGGTATCATTCGTGGGCAAGGTATATATCGGTTACCCCATGAGGAGGGGAACGGTCCCATGAAGTCAATGCCCCAAATGTCAAAGACTTCACATACTTGGATCGGGTTTTGCGGCATCTGGTCGCGTGCCGATATGTTCGTCGCCCTTTGGCACGAATCACATGCACCGACCAGAACCCGAGCATCACAAAAGAGTGTGGGTCAGTAAAACCCGGAGTTTAACACTTTTATAGCAGTGTAGTTCGCTCCATGGTGACCTCCGGTAGGCCCCTCATGACAATCTCGCAATATCTGCGCCGCCTCAACCCTAAATACACACTGGCGAATCAGCTGATCCGCCCCGCCCAAGAACAAAAATGGGTCGTTCCAAAAGTAATGCTTTAAGTCTGCGAAGAACTTCCTCTTTTGTTGGTGCGACAATCCTTTGATAAGGATCCCGCACGCGAGGTAGTTCGCGAAGTCCGCAAACCAAGGCAATACATCTTCCACTGACTCGACGCTCATCAAGAACTCGTGGGGAAAATTGCCATTTATGGTCTCCCAGGCGGAGTTCTTGGCATCATCATGCTCGAGTCTCGAAAGATGATCAGCAGCAATATTCAGGACACCCTTCTTGGCCTGAATCTCTATATCAAACTCCTGCAGCAACAGGATCCATCTAATCAGGCGCAGTTTCACATCCTGTTTGCTAAACAGATACCTGATTGCTGCATGATCTGTATAGACTATGGTCTTTGACAACACTAAATATGACCTGAACTTGTTGAATGCAAATACTACGGCTAGAAGCTCCTTATCAGTGGTGGTATAATGCTCCTGCGCATCATGAAGAGTCTTACTAGCGTAGTAGATCGGGTGGAAGTGCTTGTCCTTCCGCTATCCCAAGACCACCCCTATCACGAAATCACTCACATCACACATGATCTCGAATGGAAGCTCCTAGTCGGGCGCTATCAATATAGGGGCCTCCACAAGTAAACACTTAAGAAGGCCAAATGCCTTCAAACACTCTGCACCAAAGATGAATGGCGCATCCTTCTCCAACAAACGGGTCATGGGACGGGCGATTTTGGAGAAGTCTTTGATAAATCGCCTGTAGAATCCCGCATGACCCAAGAAACTACGGATCGCTTTGACAGAGGAGGGCGGAGGAAGTCTAGAAATGATATCCACCTTGGCTGGATCAACCTCCAACCCACTCTGAGATACCTTGTGCCTTAGGACTATTCCTTCCTTCACCATGAAGTGGCATTTCTCCCAGTTGAGCACAAGACTGGTCTCTTCACACCTCTGCAGCATCCGCTCCAGATTCCCAAGACACTAATCGAAGGAACTCCCGAAAACTGAAAAATCATCCATGAATACCTCCATGGAGTCCTCGATCATGTCATGGAATATCGCGACCATGTAGCGCTGGAAGGTTGCCAGCGCATTGCACAGCCCAAATGGCATACGCCTGTAGGCGAATGTGCCAAAAAGGCATGTGAAGGTCGTCTTATCCTGGTCCATAGGATCGATAGGGATCTGGAAATACCCAGAGAAACCGTCAAGGAAACAATAGTACAACTTCCCCGACAGACGTTCCAACATCTGATCGATGAATGGAAGCGGGAAGTGATCCTTTCGAGTGGCTTTATTGAGTTCGCGATAGTTAATGCAAACTCTCCACCCCATGACGGTCCTCGTAGGAATTAGCTCATTCCTATTATTCGTGACCACCGTCATGCCACCCTTCTTGGGCTCGACGTGCATAGGACTAACCCATACAGAGTCTGAGATCGGATATATCAATCCAGCATCAAGCAATTTGATGACCTCAGACTTGACAACTTCCTGCATATTTGGGTTCAGGCGCCTCTGGTGCTGCGCACAAGGCTTATGGACATCCTCCATCAAGATTTTGTGAGTACAGAATGAGGGATTAATCCCCTTGATGTCCATAATCTTCCAGGCGATTGCCTTTTTATGAAGTTTCAGTATTCGGAGCAACTCGCTCTTTTCTACCGCAGACAAAGAAGATGAGATAATAACAGGTAGACGACCCTCCTCGTCAAGAAATGCATACTCGAGATGCGGTGGGAGTTCTTTCAGCTCCAATGACGGCGGATCTTCCACAGATGGTTTAGATTTATCGCTCTCTCTCTCGCTCAATCTCTAAAAACGCCCCGGGCTCTGGGAACTATCATCACCGATCTGATAGACCGGCTGCTCAAATCTATGGCCCTCCTTCACAATGCCATCTAAGTCCCCGCACAACAGTTGTATGCCCAAAACATCCTCATCTATCGTGCCTCGAAAGTGAGAACTAACACACTGGTCTACTATCGGGATGACACATCAACCTTTGAACGTCAAAAGTCACATGCTCATCATTCACCCGGAGTGTGATCTGGCCCGCAGCCACATCAACAATCGTCCTAGCCGTGTTAAGGAAAGGACGTCCAAGGATCAGAGGCCCTTTAGAGTCCTCATCCATATCAAGGATGACAAAATCCGCAGGGAATACAAATTTGTCAATTTTGACAAGCATATTTTCAACAAATCCCCTCGGATATTTGATCGAACGATCAGCAAGACGAATACTCATCCTGGTGGGTGACGGCTCACCCAAATCCACCCAAGTATGCAAGTGCATTACTGACAGACATATTCCCTATCAGACAAGGGATGGTGAAGCTACCAGGATCTCCCATCTTCATAGGCAGTCGATTATGCAGAATGGCAGAGCAGTTCTCATTCAACATCACACAGGATAGGTCCTCAAGTTTTTGCTTGTTAGTGAGGATGTCCTTCAAGAATTTGGCATACTTAGGCATTTGGGCCAAGGCCTCCACAAACGGGATGTTTATGTGTAGCTGTTTGAACAGCTCAAGAAACTTCCCGTACTAGGCCTCGTCCTTTTAATTTCTAAGTCTATCAGGGTATGGAACAGGAAGAGTGTAGTCAGTGACTGGCTTCGGCAACTGTGCTGTACTTGTTGGGACTCGCCTAGCGTGCACCTCGTCCGAAGACTCAGTCTGGACCGTCTCAGTGATCGGTGGTGAGCCCGATGTGTCAGGTCCCGTGGTTTTACCACTCGTCGTCATTATGGCATTTACATGCCCCCTCGGATTCGGCTCAGTGTTGCCTGGGAAACTGTGACATCCGTCACCTTCGTCTTTCATTTAATTGACAATAATAGTCCTTCGAATATTTCCATTTTAGTTCCTATAAGTTTCGTCGTTTTTCGAATTTGATTTTAGAACGAACTAAAAATTTATCATTTATATTTAGTTATTATGGACCGAGTATAAGTTTTAATCGAATGAGTACGTGTAAATGTGTTCGTAAAATCTTTTATAAAAAAATTTCAAGTTAAAAAAAAAAAGTTTTAAGTTAATCTAGTTAACTTGGTTAAGGTTTACTAAAGGAAACCTAACTTAGTTATATAGAAAACTAACAAGGTTAAACTAGAGGGACTAAACTTGCCAATTCCTGAAAGTTTAAAAACAGAATTCCTCTTGTCTGCTGCTGTCGTGATTTTCCAGCCAAGAAATACAATTCCGGCCGCCGGAATATTATTCCGGCAAGGCCACAAAACATGTTTTAATATTCGTTTTTAATGCGTTTATCAGTTACCTTCTATCACCATACGTTTCCGACTGTTTCAAGACATTAAATCAAACAATTATTAGCTTAAATCATATGCTTAATCGGGTTTAAAAGTTTGAAACTGTCAAGCCTTAAATCACACTAAATCACTCGTTTTCTCGCATATATATACAAATTGATCTCGCCACTTTAACTCTACACCTTCACACAACAAAACCCACAACAAATTCCATGTTAAAAACGTCCAGAAAACCTCAAATCGTGTCCTTTATTTGCGAGAAAAGAAGCTTCAGTTGGGGCCTAAAAACGAGTTGTAAGTGTTAAATTTTGCTTGTTATATGTTAGTCGAACATTGTAGGGTAAAATCCCCTTATTACAGAGCTTCCATCATGCTTGAATCGGGCTATTAGATTTTGTGTTAGGGTTAGGGTTCATGGTTTGATAATTGGGGAAGAAGAAGATGTTTAAGTTATCATATAAATAAAATTCGGGTTACATAAAATCAACAAAATAGGGCTTGGCCTAGTGGTTGGGTCTGATCTTTGGAAACCAGAAAACTCGGGTTCGAGACCCTCTCACCACGGGTTTTGTTATTTTTTTTTGATGGAGATGATATTTAGGTAATATTTATATATATAAATATATAAATACTTCTTTTTCCTTATAATATTCATAATAAATCCATTATCTATCCAAAAATTATGAAAATTTAGACATAACATCTTGACATCTAAAATAAGATTTCCACACTTTTATTTTCCGGAAAATGTATCAATTTTATATTTTTATTGAATTTAATCGTTTTAATCATAATTAAATGATTAAAAATTCATTTTAAGAGATTTTAACCTCAAATTTTCTGGAGATTTATTTTAATAAATAATAAACTGAAATAAAATATAATTCCTCAGAAAATGATTATATTTTTTTTACTATTTTTAATCATTTAAAACACTATTTAAGTTTATTAAAAATGTTTTAAATGCAAATAAATTAAAAGAAATTATGGAAATATTATTTTAGTATTCCACATCATAAAATAATTATTTTTTCATAATAATATCATTTTGGGTATCATACCTTGTATTATTCATGCTATTTATATTTAAATTAGATATAATAATAAATTGTTTAATTAAATATAAATCATTAACTCTATTTCAAGGCTATTTTTCTATAAAGTGGAATTTATATCTATATGTGAAACACATAAGAGTTCTAGTCATTTATTAAATTCATCGTAAATATATTTATTTCAAAAACTGTCGTTCAAATTATTACTAACGATTTCATCTTCCCTAATACGAGTCTAGCAAGCCCTAATACCTTAGATGATTGGTTGTTTTAGACTTTTAAGTCATTTTCCTCATTTAGTATTTTTATATATAGGTTGAATTCTTCGGAATTCTTAAGCCTTACGACGAACATTCTCGGAATTTATACTTAGCGAAACTGTGAGTATATCTTTCCCCTTTTTACTGTTTTACTATTCTGGGGTGACTCATGTATTTACTATAAATCTTCTATTTCATTTTACTAAAATAGCAATTCTATTGTGTGTTTGCTTATGTCATTTCGTGTATCTATGACCTGTCAAATCATTAACCGTTTCGGCCTGGCATTTCAATGAATAGTACTATGGTATATACCCTTGTGACTCTGTTGAGAGTCCTCGTCATTGCTATGTATTACATTACTACTAGCGCATACTATATATATCTGCTTTCCTTTCATAGGGTTGATTTGACCCGGATACCACTTATTACATTTTGCAAAATAACACATGAATTGCTAAATTTTACTTTACTATATATATCAAACGGATGTACTCACCAATACATTATATGTGTTGACAAAAATTGTTTTGTACATGTTTCAGGTGACGTTTGATATTTCATGCTTTCACGCTTAGGCTGGACCTAGTGCTTAAATAAAAGATTGAATATTTATTTATCTATGTTTTAGATTTCTATTAAGACTTTTGTATTTCCTTTTTGGATAATGAAAGTTTGTTTGCTATTAATATTTACAATTTAGTCCATGTGCTATTGAACAATCGTCACTACGTGACACCTCGATGTTTCCGCCATCGGTTGGGGTGTTACAGAAACCACCCTGCTGTCTCTCAGACATAATCTTAGCCATCTGCCCAACCTGATTCTTAATGGCCTGCATAGATGCCTTTTGGCCCCTCATCTCACCTTCATAATTGGAGAAGCGCTCCTCGTGCTGCTGGTAGCGCTGCTCGGCAATTTGATTGGTATTGGTGGTGTTGGTGAGGAGTTGAGACATCATCTCTTCCAGTCTAGACGTACCACCCTGGGCGTGCTGCTGGGAACTGCTCCCAGCGCCCTGGTTTTGGTACTGGTTCGGTCGAGACTTGTAAGATTGACTATGAGATTGGTAAGGCTGGATTTGGGACTGATGGGTTTGCTGTGGTGCGGAGGCTCGCTGCTGGTATCCGAGAGGGTTCTGGTTAGAGGAACCAGATCTCCACCCAAAGTTTGGGTGGTTTCTCCATCCCGGATTGTAAGTATTGCTATAAGGGTTATTTTGGGGTCTCGTTTGATTACCCATGTAGTCCACTTCCTCGTGGCCTGTATACATAACCCCCTGAGCACACGAGCCAGGCTCGTGAGATACCCCGCACTGATCACACAGACATTGGGCCTACGCTACATGTTGCTGAGATTGGTCGAATCTCGTAACCAGAGCCTCTATCTGTGCAGAAATGGCCATGTAGTTATCCATGGCATGTACACCAGACCTGGCAGATGAAGACCTAGATCTGTCACTCTGCAGGGATTTGGACTTCAGGGACGCCTTTTCAATGATCTGCCAGGCTTCATTAGCGGATTTTGTTCCAAGATCTCCACCCGCGTAGACATCAAGGCGTTCCTGAGATTCATACCCGAGTCCCTGATAAAACGTTTGCACCAGATGTCTTTTTGTGATATCATGGTGCGGGACACTCAAGAGTAGATCCTTAAATCTTTCCCAAGCTGTGTACAATGATTCCCCGTCATCTTGACGAAAAGTCATGATGCAGTTCCTCAGCTTTTGGGTCTTTTCCGGAGGGAAATACTGCTGCATGAACTGCTGATATAACTCTGCCCATGTCGTGATAGACCGTGCGGGTTGTGACAGAAGCCAAGTCCGGGCTTTGTCCCGCAATGAGAATGGGAAGAGTCTTAACCGGATAGCATCGTCTGAGATACCCGTCATCCTAAAGGTGGCTAAAACCTCTAAGAATGCAGCAATATGTCGGTCGGACAATACTCGGTGCGAGTCCATCCCCTCCAGGACGCCCGCTATCGTTAAGCGGGATATCATCATCCGCCATGATGATGTTATTATGGGCCTCCGACCCCTCGTTGTCAGCCGGATCCACCCTCGCCTCGTCTACTGGGACCTCAATAACAGAAGTAGAGTTTAGAATATTAGAAACAAGACGAAATTTATGAAGTCTAATCCGCTCGCTCCAAGTCAAACTCTGTGTCTCTTCTTCGGGTGGATCACCAGAAGGCCCGGGGTTCGTGGACATCAACCTGCAATCAAAGAATGGTACAATTGCAGCAAGCGAAATAGATAACTAACCCGGAAAACGATAGATAACATAAAAATAAATATTAAAATCATAAATACATGTAAGAATACCGGAAAGCTATATACTAGTAAAAATCAGATAAATGCGAATAAAATCAATAAAATGAACTGAAATAAATGGATAAAGAATAAAGCGGATCAAAAAATAAAACCAACAATTAGTTCAAATACGAACAAATAAATCAAATAATGAATAAATCAAATTCATAGACAAACCAATTAATCCAATATTCAATAAATTAAATCTATCAAAATCCCAATGAACGAATAATCAATCTAATCAATCCTATAATCATAAAAATAAACGAATCTATATGCAAACCTATAAACCAATCTAAAATCAATCCAAAATATCAACAGACAGATAAATCAAATAAACAATCAAAGAATCATATATGCAAATAAATGAATTAAATAACGAATCAACGAAGTATAAACAAGTATTCACAAGCATGTACACTGGTAAAAAGTTGACTCGGTGCGTTCCTAAAGCTCATCGCGTCCCCGACAACGGCGCCAAAAACTTGACGTGTCTGCTAGTACGCATAATTTAGCGATAAAATAACACACATTTCTGCCTTAATATTTATAAAAAATGGTTTAGACCTTAATATTAAAACACACACAATAGGGCAAGTGTACCCTGTCATATATGTAGTAATGTACATATAAGAACCAGATATCGATCCATGGACGCGCGCGGAGCAATTGTACTTAAACTCTGTCCTCAATTTACCAGTAGGAAAAGATAGTGAAAGTTTGTTTTAAACTAAATTAATTCTAAAATATCTAATTAACATATGTAAGACTCCAAATACAAAATATATCTATATAGACTATAATATATCAACCCTAGCATGTCATCTACATATCATATAAAATAAAGGCGTGTGATCAACATTCCCATTCTCCGACAGTTAGTGTCCCTTTCGGGCGTCCTAACATGACAACTATACAGAAAGCTAACACGAATACACACGTTAACCACTTCAAGTCGTTTATTAGCGAGCAGCTGATATGATCTCATGCAAATCTTCTAAAGATAAATTAGTCATCTGTTAAGAGTTTTCTAACCTCACTAATTCAGGAAAGCGATACCGAATACACAATACAGCCACCTACACTAGCATAAAGTAGAGCATTTCACAACCTATTCCATTTTACAAACTTTGAACACAGATCTACTAAGATCGCTATTTTTACCAAAATAACTACCAAAGATCATTAACCGTGTCAAAGATCAGTAACGACACCATTAAGCTTTTAAAACCCTTTTACGTGCGGTAAGCTTTTTTAGCCGTTATTCGACTGACTTTAACCAAATCAATACCCGGTTACGGTTTCATGGTGTAAACTTATTAACAAGTTAACTAGTCTACTACCGGACGATTAAACGGACGGTTTTTCAACATTTATCCGCCTAACACATTCGACAATCATCAAAGTCATTCAAACACAATCACAAATCCAATAACAATGAAACAAGGTTGCATTATGATCATCAAGATTAAGTCATGAAAAACGCCAAATTTATACAAAACATGATTAACTATACAAATGATTGTTTAACATACTACATACTAATGTTCTTGCCCGTAGGCGTACGATTAACTAAACAAACATCAAAATAAGCATTCAAAATCAGATTCGGATCATAACAGTTTTAAGGATCAAACCATAGAAAATGCAAATGAGATGGAGTGGATGATGAAGGATGGATCGGATGGCTTCCCGAGCTTGTTCCACGCCTGTGCAGCACTTCAAAAGCCCTGAAAATCGCCAGAAATCGTTCCCCAAAGACCCAATAATTGATCAGTGAGCTGAATGGAAGTTTTATAGCAGAACAGTGCCTGTGAGCGGCCGCTCACTTTTCAAAAAGTGGAAAAGTTGCTCGTTTGCTGACGTGGGGCTTCCAAAAGGTCTCCAAAATATCAGGACGCACGCGCGGTCGCTCACTGGACCCACGGTCCCGTTTGCGCGCTGAAAACTCCGTTTTTTCCTTCTGTTATGCTTCCGGGACCTCGTTTAAGACCTGAAATCGTAAAGATACCCAAATAAGTACCAATTCCTGTGTATAAGGTCAAAAACGTATTAAAATGGGAGTTAAACGGGGAGTTTTATATGTATAATTTAACGTATATCAGGCGTATTAGGGCAGAATGGGAGGGTATAGGTTATACCGAGGAGCAGTGGGCTTTTTATGCCAAGTAAGGTTATCGGATGCCGTCTGCTACTGTTGGTTGCAATGCAGGATGTCGGGGTTTACATATTACATATGAAGAATTGGCTTTTTATGAAAAGAATGGTTATTGGATGCCAAGGGGCGGTGTATGAAACTTTAATACTATGTTTTGTGGTTAATACAAGATGAACAATATGATGTATAAATTTTTTTGAGTAGTATGTTTATTGTAAGTTTTTTTTATTGTCATGCAATGCAGCACTACTTAACAAAAATGATGTCGGCTGATGAATCTTAACATATGTTACAAACCTAAAACAGTTTCACTGTAATATAATTTTCATGTTGTCAGCTGAATCTTAATTTTATATATTATGTTTTTATTTTTAAAAGTAGTGAATATTAAAAAGAAAACCATATGGACCTTTGGTTACGTATGCAACAACTCTGGTGCTGGTACAAAATTAATAAGCATATATTTTTAAAATAATATGAACTGTTGACACGTTTATTACGTACGTAGTATCACTGGTTTTGGTAAATTTAAACGAAAAAATAACATGGTCAAAAAAAAGCTGAGCAAGTCACGATTTTTTTAAATTTAATATGAAAATGTCGTGACGGTTTTTACGTACGTAACAACATTGGTGCTAGCATAATAATATGAATCTGATTAAGCCATGCTTTTAATAATAAATAAAATATTTTTTTGTTAATCACTAAAAATCTGATTTTTGTAAAGAAAAAAGTGAGAGAGAGAATGTTGGAGAGAGAAGATTAGTGAGAGAGAAGGATGGTTGATTTGATAGAGAGAGAAGAAGGTGCAAATTACCCTTTTAACCTTTTTTGTCATCTTCTATCATTATAATACTCACTTTTAATCTTGACCATTGATCAAGTACAATGCATGGTAGAGATGAAGTTTACTAGGTTTCTTCATTTGAGTGGGTTTTTATTTGAACCTTCCCCTACATTTACTAACCCCTTTATGCAAGTTTTTTTGTACTTTGGAGTACAAGCAATTGATGCATTAGAAGACTTCACATTCTCTTCTATCTAATTTTATGAAAATACAAGTTATTTGTCATTCATGTTTGCATAGAGCTTCTTCTCTGTCTCAATCAAGCATAAAGAACTTTCATTTGCTCAATCGGATGCTTTCATCCGCTAGGTTTAATGGAACGCCAACCCCGTCGTCATCGTCAACGTCTTCTTAATCAAACTTTCCCGAAGTCGACGCATGTCGGCGTAAACCTTTTCCTCTCTTTTCAGGATTGTGTTGTTACGATGTTGTTGGTTGTTACCGGCGGCTTTCGAGCCGGCTATAGCGACGGTGGATTCCGTCGTCGTGACGGTTCTACATTCGCGTTACGGCCTTTTGTGGTTTCTGTGGATGTTGCTACCGACGTCTTTCTAGCCTCCAACGGTGACGACGGCCGTCACCGCTGTGACGGCCCTACGTTCGATTGGATTCCGAATAGATGCGTTGTTCGGCTGTTTCTGTGCTTTGTACCTTTCCCTTTTGCTCAAACCTAAGGTACTCTTACCAAAGTCATGCTACTTTTATGAATATGATTGTGTATATCAATAAATGATGAATACTTTGCGCATTCATCATAGGTTGAGCACTACACGTTTGTTGACCCTTTGAACAGTCCGTTTGGTTTTTTTGCATTTTGGGTTTTCTTTGTGGATGTTCAGTATCTGTTTATATTTGTTTTTGTAGAGATTATGTTGTGATTGTAGTTCAGTTATTAGAGGAACTGCACTTTTGGATGCTATGTAAATATTGGATGTTTGTTTGGTCTGACTTTTGGTGAACAGAACTTTTCTAAACCATTTTGTCCATTTTGTTTTGCTTTTTGGCATATTGGTTGACTTTTGAATTAACATATTTGTTACGGAATTAAATGATAACATGTTGGATCTTGATTCGCATAGTTTTGCTACAGTTTCGCATTTGAGTAGAGGTTAGTAGGAGGATAAAGAAATACAAATCCTGATTCTCTCTTTTGTCTTTGCTAACGGGTATGTATGTTTCCTCTTTTGTTTGATTATATCGTTTTTGATATGAATTTGTATTGGTTTTCAATGTGAATTTTCAGGTTTACCGATGCTCGAAGCGTGCTTTAGTTTTGTCTTACTAAACGCTATGGTAACTAAGGTCCATAGGCATCCTCTGTAACCAACACATATAGTGGTTGGTGCTTGATGTTGGTGGCTGAGGGTGATGGTTGTCTTCGCCGTGAACATTTGATAGTGACAATATGTGCACAAAAAATCACATGGTTTTGTGGCAATGGCGGTGGCGGAGGTTAGTGTTGAGGTCAAAAAAACCGCTGCTGCTCGACTTTGTGGTGTGTCGCGTGGTGAAGAAAGTGGCTGTGCCGTCGGTCATAACAACGTCCCGGCGCGTAGCGCGGGTAGGCATCTAGTTTATTATATTTCACATTTGTTATGATTGTAAAATTTTGTAATCAACATTACGTTTTCAATTAAAACTGTTTAAAACTTTTTTAATATATTTAGTTGAACTTCAAACCATTTTTTATCTTATCTAAGAGAAAACTGAAATTAAGAAACCTAAATGAACCAAAAAGCCTCAAAACTTAGTTTGTCGATTACATTTTAAAATTAAAAGTTAGTTTTTCTTTTCAAAAAAGTGTGTTGTAGCTCCGCCGTCCTAAAATATGCTAGGGTTTGACTTGAATTGTAAAGTACAAAATAACAAATAAATATCACGGGGATGGGGCGCTATTAGAATTGGTTACGGGTACCCCACTACTAGCATGGTAACACCGCCGCTAGGGCTGACATAACAGGTTACACGAACCTATTAAGATACGAACCTGTTAAGACACGAACACGAAACTTGTAAACACGAACACGACACAAAATCTAATCGTGTAATATTTTTTTCAAACACGAATACGAACCTGTGTATAACAGGTTAACACGATAAGACAAGACACGACACGATAAGGGACACCTAGTAAAATAAGTTAACACGACACGACACGAAGAGACACAATAAGACACGGCAAGACATGATAAGAAACACGATAAGACCTGTTAAGACACGTACACGATAAGACACGAACACGAACACGAAACATGTAAACACGAACATGACACGAAAATAAACAGGTCTTAACGTGTCGACCTGTTATAGACTTATACACACGAAACCTAAGGCCAAACACGAAACCTGTTAAAATCGTGTAGGTTCGTGTCAGGTTATCGTGTTCGTGTCTAAATTGCCAGCCCTAACCGCCGCCACCCATGCTGGTAGTGGGTGAACTAAATTCGGGTTCTAGTTACCGTGCTGGTTCACGGATTGTGACACAAACTTTCACACAATCTTATTATTTTTTATTCCTTTACTCCAATAATTAAAATTGTCTCATGAACCAAATTCGGGTTTTAGTTACCGTGCTGGTTCACGGATTGTGGCACAAACTTTCACACAATCTTATTATTTTTTATTCCTTTACTCCAATAATTAAAATAAAAAAAATAAAATGGAAAGCAAAAACCAGCGTCACACGGACCCGGGTTTTTTCGAGCTGCATTCCTGTCCGTAGATGCGGGCGTCACATTGGTTTAAGAATTTTTTCCGATCCAGAACCCATTTTTGCACCCCATGCGCGCGCGGGTAGGTACCAAAGTATAATGTAACACAAAGAATTTAATCTATTCCATTTAGTTTCACCTTATAAACTCATCCATTTTTTATCTTCCCACCAACATGGGACAAACCAAACTCACATTCACTTATATGTTTCCAACCCATTAATATCAATACTAATGTATTACTACTGCTACTAGTCTACTACTACTATCACAAATTCATAATAATAATCCTTAGTAGTAGTCAGTGGCGGATCTAGAAATATTTTTCAGTAGCAACGTTCAAAATTTTTTTTTTTCGCCATAGTTTCATACAATGTAAAGGAAATAAAGATAACAACATGATGATAGATAATTTTAGACACATACCTAATAGATTTCGCCCCTTCGGTTCTTGAAAGCTTGAAATCGAGCCATTACATCATCTTCTTTGACTTTATCAAAAGTGTCTCTTTCAACCGCGCAAATCAAAGCATTGTTCAAATAGTCCTCACCCATTCTATTGCGTAAATCCGTCTTGATAAGCTTCATCTTAGAAAAACACCTCTCAACGGTTGCGGTTGCAACCGGCAAAACTAATGCTAACTTCAACGCCCGATAAACCAAAGGAAAAGTTTTATGTTTTTCGGTTTCCACCATTACACGAGCAAGATCACACATTCCATTTAGTTTTGCAAATTTTTCATCTTCCTTTAATGTGTGATAAAATACCGAAAGATCACCCGAAAGGCATCCTCTTTCCTCTTCACTAAAATCATTCGGATACATCTCACAAAATGCTAGGATCTTAGGTATGTCAAACTTAGAAAACGAATCACAAGGATTTAAACCCGACATATTATCTATCAAAGTTGTTGATACCTCACTGAATCGACTTTCAAGTTCTTGAATTTGCAAATCCAAAACCGTATTAAAAACTTCAACTTCAAAATGATGCCGGTTAGTAACGACATTCTTACGGTTTCTTTGATTACCATAACTTTCCGACATTTCTACCATCTCAATCTTATTTTTTTCACAAAAAGATGTCACCTTTGCCAACATTCCATCAAACCCGTGTTCTCTTAAATTATTCAATGCTTGCTTCGTTCCATTTATCAATTTAGCCGCTTCTAACAAATCTTGGCTCTTTTTTTGAAGATGTTTTGATAGAGCATTTGTGAGGCCTAGAATATCATCTAACAAGTGCATATAAAACACAAAATCAAGCTTCTTG
Organism: Ambrosia trifida; assembly: GCA_028751855.1. Lineage (NCBI taxonomy): Eukaryota > Viridiplantae > Streptophyta > Magnoliopsida > Asterales > Asteraceae > Ambrosia > Ambrosia trifida. The sequence goes on from CM054125.1 coordinate 63,628,392, forward strand.
AAATATGATAAAATACCTCTTGCATTAGATCGTTGTTGAATAAGCTCTCCTTCTTCTTTAATAAAAGCAAGTACTTCAACAACTTCCGGAAATAATTTAATCAAACTTATAACTGTTCTATGATGAGAACCCCATCGTGTATCTCCGGCTCGTGCAAGGGAAACCTCTTGGTTTAATCCTCTTCCGGTCTTAATCTCACCTAGAAGAATTTCTTTTTCCACTCTTTCTCTTTTTGCCTCCAACATGATTATTTTTCGCTTACAAGAAGCAGAAACCGTATTAACAACCATTGCAAGGTATTCATAAAATTCTTTAACACCTGTATGTTTTCTTTTAAACAAATTGCTAATAAGTGCTTGTTTAGTATTAGAACGTGGTTTCATCTTTATAATCACAAACCTAATCAATTAATCAAAGATTCAAAGACAATATAATCAATTATAACAATCAACTAATCAAGCATTCAACCTAAAACATATAATCAACATTCAACTATATGTAAATAACTAGATAATAAAGCTAATTAACACAATAAGTTAAAAAAAAAAAAAAAAAACTTACTGCAGCCGCTGCACTGCAGGACAGCAGAGGCGGAGGCCGGTGACAGGCGGCGGAGGGCCGGAGGCCGGTGACAGGCGACGGAGGCAGGGGACTGGGGAGCAGCTGGGTTGGGTTAGGGTTTGGTTGAAACTTTCTTTGCTGTCTGTTCTGTTGTCGAGCTGCTGCTACTGCTGTATGTTTTATTATTTTTTTTTCACAAATCAACTAACCAAGGGTGGGCATTGGTCTTTGGGCTTGGGTTAGGGAAAAGGGTGGGCTTTGGTCTTTGGACTATTGGCCTATTGGGTTAAGAATACTTAAGATTACATGTATATTATTGGGTTAGTAACTTAGTATTGTATGATAGGTATTAGATTAGTTAAATTTTTCGAGTTCGGTAAATATTTTTTCGAGTAACGTAACGTGGTAACGTATAATTTCGTTTAGTAGTAACGTATATTAAATTTTAGTAGCAACGTAAATTCTATTTCAGTAGTAACGTTTTTGAAAAATCGTAAAAAAAAAAAATTTCACTACGCGGGCGTTTTTCAGGAGCAACGGGCGCGGCCCCTAGTAAGCTACTAGGTCCGCCCCTGGTAGTAGTAATAATAATACCAGTAAGTAACGACAACAATAAATAATAATAATTATTATTATAATAGAAAAGTTTGAATAATTGTTAAATAATAAATTATAAACTGAAGAATACAAAATATACAAAGTGGGGAAAAGTTTGAATAATTGATCGATTATTATTATTATTATTATTATTATTATTATTATTATTATTATTATTATTATTATTATTATTATTATTATTATTATTGTGTGTGAAAATAATTGATAGTTGGGTAAAGAATCAGTGGAGTGCTGCCTCTAAAAAAGTGTTTAAGTGAAGAAAATCAGTGAAGTGATGTGACAGTGCATGATTGGTAAAAATCAGTGAAGTGAAAACATGTTCAGTGAAGCGCCCCTTCCCCCCTCAAAATGCCAAATGAAAATGATTGTTGATGAATAAAAAGATGGCATTGAGAAGAATATTACTTTAAAAAAAAATTAAGAGGTTATGTAGGCGAATCGAGACACGATAAAAATATTTGTTGTATGATATAACTTCTAACTTGGATACACTTAAAATCAGGTCGTGTCGTTATATCGATCAACTTTTTTGAAAAATTTATTTGTGAATATGAGTAATCAAATGTGTGTTGGAATAAATATGCGTTATGTCTTGTATATTTATCGGTAGCCATTATAATCATTTATATTATGTTTGATCAATTGCTAAATACTCTAAGCCCATAACTGATTTGTCTTTGATGGATGAACTTATCATTAGTTGGGCCTAACTAGAGTGTCCTGTAACACCCTAGGCATATCCCACATCTCCCGTGGATAGGAGAGATCTTGGTTCATAAGTAATGTTCTGCCTCATAAATCACCAACACGTTTTGGGCTTAGTTGGCTGTGGAGCACATGAAAACTCCACAGTTAAGCGTGCTCAGGTGGAAGTAGTACTAGGATGGGTGACCTCCTGAGAAGTTTTCACTCAGGCAACCAAAAACAAATCCGTGAGCTTCTAGTGGGCAAAGCGGACAATATTGGATGATATTAAAGGTGGGGTGTTACAGATTGGTATCAGAGCCACTCCTGTGCCATCCGGGATGGTGGGGCAAACCTTATCGAGAACGATGAGTCCCTAAGGGGGGGTGATTGTAACACCCTAGGCATATCCCACATCTCCCGTGGATAGGAGAGATCTTGGTTCATAAGTAATGTCATGCCTCATAAATCACCAATGTGTTTTGGGCTTAGTTGGCTGTGGAGCACATGAAAACTCCACAGTTAAGCGTGCTCAGGTGGAAGTAGTACTAGGATGGGTGATCTCCTGGGAAGTTTTCACTCATAGGCGGGGTGTTACATGTCCCATGGGTATGTATAAATAGGGGGAGATTACTAGGGATGAGGGGTTACACAACATAATCAACATAACACCATTAGTAATCGTCCCTCTCCCTCTCTACCAAGACCGATTCCTCCTAGGGATCATTAGCCGTCATAACTGCATACCCTAAAGGGAACTCGAACACACTGACAATTATGTCGACCTAAACACTTTCAGCATCAGTAGCAGGTCTCACGAATCTCTCAGGTACACGTTTATGTGTTTTCCATTACATACTAACAAAATTAATGCAACATGTGGTATCAGAGCGATGTTGCTCATGATCGATTTTGTTAGTTCCATTACTTTCGGAATCAAATCGGAAAACGAATTATGAAACCTGAATACTCAGATTAAAAAGGGCTTTCGGCTGAAAAACCCTAACAGTCGTATTAGGCCGATCGAAAAAAAACTGTTTTGGTTCATTATTTTGGTCTCATAATGCATTCGAGATCGATGATGGACGATGTTTTTTATAAAATCTATTAACGTTCGAGGATTATTATTCCGGTTGTGGTGTTTATTTTATGATGATGTTCTTAGTTTCGGTTTTAGTGTTCTTCGAATGCATGATGAAAACCAAAATTTTGATCATGTTTTGGTTAGAATTGGGATTGATTGTTTCTAGCTAAAATTTAGGATAAAAATTCTCTAAAATATAGCAACAACCTAACTAATCCTAATTAAAATTAAGAGATATAATCGTTTCCTAAATTAGCTCACCAGAAACTTGCTCACAAAGGAACAACTTGTGTCCGACCAGAAGGAGTGTCCGACATCAATAATGGAGTGTCCGACCCCAATAAGGAGTGTCCAACTAAGCTGACAGTGTCCGACCATAAGCCTGTGTCCGACCTGTGAGCTTGTGTCCGACCATAAAGGGGTGCCCGACCATAAGGGGTGTCCGACCTCATAAGGAGTGTCCGACCAAGCATAACAATGTCCGCCCATAAGTCTGTGTCCGACTTGTTAGCCTGTGCCCGACCTCATAAGGGTGTCCGACCTCATAAGGGTGTCCGACCTCATAAGGGTGTCCGACCTCATTAGCATGTGTCTGACCTCATAAGAGTGTCTGTAACACCCCAACCGATGGCGGAAACATCGAGGTGTCACGTAGTGACGATTGTTCAATAGCTCATGGACTAAAAGTGTAAATTTTGATATATTGATTAAGTAGTTTATTACATTGAAAGAAAAAAATACAAGATACAAAAATTCTAAAGTGACAACTAAAACTGAAATACAATGAATCCAAAATCTAAGTAAAAATTCCAAAAGCTTAAAAGTCATCTCATAAATAACCCGAAACATGTACGAAAATAGTATATGTCAATACAAAAATGTATTGGTGAGCATACCCTGTTTGAATACATATAGTAGAAAAAGAGTTTCGCAATTCACGTGTTATACTGTCTATAATTTAGTGTTCAAGCTATGTACAAATGCTACCCAAAATCAAACCTTTGTTTAATGAATCAAGAGTCACATATATATAGTTTTCGCTCATAGTAGGCGATGAATAATCGTTCACACATAACAATAATTAAGTACCATTTATTGCTATGCTAGGCCGCCCAGCGGTTAATGATTCAGGTCATAAGTACACACTATCAGCGAATCAACAAGTAAAACACATACAAGAATTGCGATTGTGAATATAGAATAAACCATGATTAAGTGAATGAAGTAATAAGCGTACATGAGTCACCCTAAAAGTGTAAAACATGAAAAGGGGGAAAGATATACTCACAGTTTTCGAAAGCGATCAAAATCCACTTAAGCGGTCGTGAGCTAAGTAATGGGAATTCCGAGGAATTCAACCTATAACGTGTAAGCATACTAATAAGGAAATGTCTAAAAAGTCTAAGGTATCTAGGGTCTAAGGCATTAGGGTTTGCTAAGTCGATTTGGGGAATTAGAGTTTTTATGATAAATCAAATTATTATAGAAGTTGTATATAAAAAAATAATATACCAAAGTTTGTAAATATGGTTTAGGTAATATAATTATTACCAATTGAATATTTAGATAAAAATATGTTTGAATAATTAAGACAAAGTAATTTAATTAATTTCTTTCACTAGTTATTGTAAATAAATACACCAGTCATAAATGTTTAAATAAATAATTATAAGTTACACAATGGTTCAACAAATAATAACTAAGACTTTCCAACATAAAAATATTTCTATTTTATAAGAAAAATATTTATAAAATAGATGTTAATTAATATAGATAAATAAATGTTTAATTATGTCTAATTAAACATAACTAAGATTAAAAATACAAGAAATGATCTAAAATGTTATTTTTGTAGGAAATGGACACTTTCTGATGTAAATTAATAAAAATAATTTTCCCATAATTTTTATAAACTTATTTATATTTAAAACTGATTTAATGAGATTAAATCATATTTAAATGATTAAAAATAGGAAAATTAATAAAAATAAATGTTTTCTGATCCAATAATTTTTATTTTAGTTCATGATGATGAGAAATAATTGCCTAAAAAGTTTGAGATTTAAATCATTAAAAATAAATTTTTAATCAATTAAATATGATTAAAACAACTAAATTCAATAAAAATATGAAAATAAGACATTTTCCAGAAAATAAAAATATGATAATTTTCTTTATGATTTCAAGAGGCTACTCCTAAATTTTTATAATTTTTGGAGTAAAAATGGATTTATTATGAATATTCTAAAAATAATGTATTTATATAAATATTATAAATATCAAAATGAAAAGAAAATAGCAAAAACATTGCAGCAACTCGCTGCTGAGGGGAATCGAACCCGGGTCCCCTCTGTGTAAGCCTTTAGCACTAACCACTACACCACCGATTGTTTTTGTTGATTTTATCCAATACAAAACTTATTTATCTAATAACCAATTAATCATCTTCTTCCCCAAATATACTTAGAACCCTAACCCTAACCTCAAAATCAAATAAACCGATTTAGGAAACATTGGAGCTTTGTAATAGAGGGCTTTTGATCGGGGCTGAATAAAGAACAAAACAGCACAATGAAAGTGGACTTACAATAACGTTTATGAATGAAAACGAGTAAGATGGAGCCATGACTTGAAATCGATTATTCAAGTACATCGGTGTCTGATTCATACGAATTTGTTGTGGGTTTGAGTGGTGTGAAGGTCGGGTAACGCAAAACAATGGTCTATTTATAGTCTCAATTATCCATCCATAGTGGTGGAGTGGTGGAGAGGCCTTATGTTCACTTAGGTGATCATGGGTTCAATTCCCACTTCTAACATTTATGGTTTGGTATCCGGGTGAAGATCGAATACGGGTGGCGCCGGTTCGAATCTGACGGGCGGCGAGGTTTTACCGAGTTCTATAACACTGTCGTGCCTTCGGGCGGGTGGGGCTCGGGTTTCCGCGCATCGGGAGAAGGCGGGGGCTGCTGGAGGTCGAGTAGTCGATTCTTGGGCACGGCGCCCCGCAAGGGTGGTTGCCACACAGTTGTTCGCCGATCAAAAAAAAAATTTATAGTCTCAATCAGTTTTTATGGTCGTTTAAATCACTTAAAAGCTTCGTCGGTTACTTTCATAAACCCGGTTAAATACATGATTAAAACCTGTTTTAAACGCATTAATCGCTTTGTTTTACCTTGGAACCTTCAAGTAATGATGAAGACACGATTTCATACATTAAAAACGATTAATAACGCAATACGATCGGTTTTTTTAGCACCTGGCCGGAAAACGACTCCGGTGACCGGACTTGTCACCGGAGTTGCGTGGGTGATGAGGGGAGGGAAAACAGAATTTTTAAAGTATCGGTTTATGGCAGAAATAGTCCCTCTAGATTTAACTTGGTTAGTTTATTTATTATTTAGTTAGTTCTTTTCCATATAAAACTTAACCAAGTTAAGTTTATTTAACCAAAAATTTCTAAACTTTATAAACTTGAAAATTTTATAGAATCCATTCCGAAATACGTTTCAACCTACTCAGTTGATTAAGACTTATACCCGAACCGTATTAGATACAAATGATAAAATTTTAGTTCGCTAAAAAAAATAAATTTTGAAAACGACAAAACTTACAGGGACTATAATGGAAATATTTGAAAGGTTATTATTGTCAATTAAATGAAAGACGAGGGTGACGGATGTCACAGTGTCCGACCAAGTTTCTTGTTTTCGAGCATTAAGGTATTTACGAACCATTATATCATTAGCGAAAACCCACTTATTTTCAAAAATATGAACCTATTAATTCGGAAACATCTATAAAATTTCAGGGGGGGGGGGGGGGGGGGGAATTTTTGGGGGCCATGCCCCCCGCACCCTCCAGAGAAGATTCCGTGAGTTTCAATATGCACTAACGGGAGGTTTATGGTTAACTAATGGAATCTTGATAAAACCTAACGTATCAGTTTTATCAAAACATTACTTAAACCTTGCTTAACTTGCACGAACATTTGAGGTGTCACTTCTGTCCAAAGGTGATGTGTCACATTAGGTGGTTATAAAGATCTCGTTAAGCATTGTATCTGTTTCACATAAGTGCCATAAGGTTTCACTTCTGCCAAAGGTGATGTGTAACAAATTATGTTAGTGAACTGAGCATATTGCATTAGGACTTTGAATGTCTCACTTCTGCCCAAAGGTGATGGGTTACATTCACTGTCGGCAATTTAATACTTAAATAAATAGCGTATAGCCAAAGCTAGAGCATTGCATTTTAGTAGCTTTATGTTTTTTTGGTGTTATGAATAGTTATCACGGCTTCATTAGTATAATGATCGTCGTCCTGCCTGCCTTAGATAATTAGTTGCCCCTTTAGATCACTATAAGTTCTTCTCTAATGTTGTATCTTACTATTCTCTTCTTTTCCACTATCAGCTCCCAACTGCGGCATCACTATCAGCTCCCAACCGCGGCATCACTAATTGGTGATAACTATGCTGCCTGGAAAGATTTACTTATGTTGACTTTGTCACTGCTGGATTTCGACTACACACTGAGAGAGGATGCTCCTCCCGAACTCACTGACAAAAGCACCGCTGCAGATAAAATGGTGCATGAGAAATGGGAGAGATGCAACCGTATGTCCCTCATGTTCATTAAGAACTCCATTAGCATGCCTATTAGAGGAGGATTCTAAGACTGCTACAGAATACCTGGCTTTTGTGGAGGATCAGTTCAAAGGAACCTCAAAGGCGCATGCTTCCACTCTAATTTTGAAACTTGTGACAACTAAGTATGACGGGAGAAACGGTATTCGTGAGCACATTATGTCCATGAACGATATGGCCCATAAGCTTAAGGTTTTAGAAATGGAAATTAGTGATGGTTTCCTGGTGCATTTCATCATGACTTCTCTACCATCTGCTTATGATGCTTTCAAGATCAACTACAACACACAGAAAGAAAAGTGGACAATGTAGGAGTTGATCGCTATGTGCGTGCAAGAGGAGGAGCGGATGCAGTTGGAGAAACCTGAAGTTGCTTACCTTACGATTGTTAATCCAAAGAAGAGGAAAAGACAATCTAACAAGAATCATAATGTTAAAACCCAGAGGAATGAAGCAATCTAGCCATAAGAACTCCAAAGGTAAGTTCCTCAGCAAGTTTTGTAAGAAAGAAGGACATAAGCAGAAGGACTGTCGTGACTTTAAGGAGTGGGTAACTAAGAAAGGTAATCATCTACTTATGATACTTGAGTCCTTTAACTTAAATGTTCCATCTAATACTTGGTGGTTTGACTCTGGTTCTATGGTCCATGTGACCAATTCTCTTCAGGGATTCCGTATGATCCAGAAGCTGGCAAGAAACCAAAGAACACTTAACGTTGGGAATGGAAAGTCGCTTGTTGTCGAAGCCGTGGGAACATTAGAATTAAAATTCAAAACTGGTTTATGTATTGTTCTTTATGATACCTTATATATTCTTGAGATTACTCGGAATCTTGTATCTGGACCTAAGTTAGACATGGATGGTTTTGACATTTCTCACGGTCATGGCAAACTTACGATTACTTATGATTCATGTGTATGGTCATGGTTTTCTGGATGGTGGTCTCTATAAGTTAGAACTAGATGATGATTTTTCCAAGTCTTTGTTATCATATAATGTTAATGAATTACTAATAAATGTTGTATTGCAACCCATTTGTGAATCCCGCTGTAACGCACGGGTAACCCCACTAATAATAAGTTTAAAGGTGTAAATATTTAGACAGGTGTGAATGTAAATAATTAAAAAAATTTATGAAGTTGTTAGTCTGCTAAACATCTAATAGCTACTTGTCAAATGTTCTTACTTGTTAGTTAACCCGATATAATTTGATTTATTTAAGTGTTCGATATTTTGAGTTTGAATCAGTCTTCAAACAACTATACAAATTCGTTTTATCAACAAGAATTGGCAGAACCAATTCGTATTGGTCTTCGTTAGGGCTGCAAATGAACCAAACGTTCGGCGAACTGTTCGTGAAATGTTTGGCGGGAAGTTCGTTTGTGTTCGCTTGTTTAATAAATGAACGAACACGAACAAGAAATTTTGTTCGTTTAGCTAAGCAAACAAACATGAACAGAGACCGTGTTCGTTCATTTATGTTCGTGAACGTTCACTAATGTGTTTGTTTGTTTCGATAGTTCTTTAGGTTGTTTAACTGTTATTTTTAATTTAAGTACTTAAAAATTCATAGTAATAAACTATTTATTAAATATTAGCATATGACATATTAGTATTACTTCATTTATTTTGATAAACTATTATATTCTTCATATTACGAAGGCTTCAAGTTTTATTTTTTGTTGGATTGAATGAGTACTTCAAATTGAATATGATAAATTTGTGTTATGTAGGGACATTATTGTATGGTAATTACTTTAACAAGATTATGTTAAGTATGTTTGGATAAATAGGTTAGTATGTTTTGGGTGGATCTACGTAATGTTTGTGATAAAAGATAATGATTTTATTCGAAATCTAATATATGTTAATTTATGTTTAGGAACACTTGTTTGTGTTGTTTGTGTTCATGAACGTTCATTTGCGTTTGTTCGCGCTTATTTTTGTCTGGTACCTAAAATTTACAAACAAACACGAACACGTTCATTTCCTTAACAAACAAACAAACACAAACCGTGAACACATTATTTTCTTAACAAACGAATACGAACAAGGCTTTGTTCATGTTCGTTCGATTCGTTTGCAGCCATAGTCTTCATAACAACAACTTGATATTAATGTGTATATCCAAACAATCAAAATCATCTGCAACTTCACATTCTTCATCCAAAACATTAGACATTTGTATTGTTAATTGTGTTAGAAGGATTGTGTCATGTTTTGTCTCGCCATTCACGTTACTGAATGTGTTATATTAGTTTGTGTTAGACATCGTGTAACCTTCTTATGAAACACGTTCGTATTTGTGTTCAAGTAAATGGTATGTTTAACTAAAGAAGTGGTGTTTGTGTTTAGTATCCATGCTAATTGTGGCATGCACGTTTTAATGATACGGTAAAAACCAACAAAAACCCTTTAAATTGTTATATTATGGATGGATAACAAATTCCTATATATATTAATTACTAACTGTCGGCACAATAGTTCTTTTCCCGGTTTTCACGTTTCCGCCGACAGTTCTTTTTGGGTTTTCACATTCGCCACAAACTTTTTGTCTCTCTGTTTTGGGCACACTTCTTGCTTCGCTCTTGACGGAGAACAGTAAAATTATATAACGCTGCCGGCGTCCGACGATGTCAGCTACAACGACGTCAGCTCGAGAGTTCCGCTTGCGTGAATGGCGGGTAAATGGGTGACCTGTTTCTTTAGAGAGAAAGAGAGTGAACGCCGGCGGCCGGTGGCGGTGGTGGTTAGATCCGTGATGAGGGCACAGGGTTCACGTGCTCTAAGGAAGGACGCGCCACCGGAGACTCATCATGGGCGTCTCCTTCTTGCTCATCTGTTCCTGTTCTCTGTGTCTTTCTATCTCTCTACAAATTCGTTTTGAAGGTGGGGTGTGGGATTTGTTCAAGATTTAGTTGGAAAACCAGTAGGAATGGAAGAGATCGAACAAGAGTTCAGGTAGTAACTGTTGTTGTTCTGCTGCCATAGTGTGTCGGCAGGAGATAACAGGGAGTTTGAGAGCATGTTGGATTATTTATTAAGTCAAGATTGAAGAGATTAGTATGTAAAGTGATTTGAATTGACTATCCTTTTTTCTCCTCTGTGCTCCTATTCTCTCTCTCTCCAAATTTGTGTGTAAAAAAGTTGTAAAAATGAGAGTTGGAAGTGGTTTATGGTATTTATTGGGTTGGTGCTTAATGGTTTTGAGAAACCATGAGTAGCTTAATGGTAGGTACAGTACGTCATCCTCTCTTTTACCTTTTACTTGTCCTCTAGATTTTATTTATTGTACATACTTGAAATAAAGCTCAAGAATAATGGTTTTAGTTGAATTGGTTGGTTGGTTAACTAACCGCCGTTCAGACCGGGTGTCTGGCAGTAAAAGATCAGAGCGTCGGGACTTAAAATGGTTTTATCATTTTTTTCAGCCAAAAAGTAATAACAGGTTGATGTGAGTTTTGTGAAAAAAGACAACGGGTTGAATAAACATAACATAACAGAAGACGTGATGATTATATTTGATATTTTAATCATCATTGTTTTCGTCTATAACTCCGTTTTTAGGTTTTATTTCGCGGTTGCAATAATAACGTAATTAACCGAACAAATACAAACTAAATTCCCGTCGCTACGCACGGAGGAAAACTCGATTGGCTGTATGTTTCTACGCCGCGCGTAGCTCGGCGAGTAATATACTAGTTAACAATACATATAAAGAGGAGAGAGAAGACAAATACAAAATACATGGATTCATTGTATCTAGTAGGCCGCCTACTATTTGTGGGTAGGGGTGTAAATGACACGTAACGGTTCGAGAGCTAACCGGGATCGGCTCGGTAAAAAGCCCAAAAGAGCAGAGCCTTAATGAGCCCGAGCCCGAGCCCGAGCCTGAAATATGGCTCGTTTAGTTATTGAGCCCGAGTTCGAGCCCTAGATACAAAGCACGATTGGGCTCGCGAGCCTAAACGAGCCCAAACATAATTATAAATTATTTATATATCTCTTATAATTTATAGCCCACATCTCCAAAGCTCAAGTCCTTATTTCATAGGCCCATTTAATAACAGTTGCGAGCCGAGCTTTTGCGATCTCGAGCCGAGCTTTGAGCTCGTTTGAGATTGTTCTCAAATCACCTCGAGCCGAGCCGAGCCGAGCTCGAGCTTTTGATTTTGCTAGCGAGCCGAGCTCGAGCTCAAGATTGTAGGCTCGAGCCGAGCTCGAACCCAGTCAGGTTTGGGCTCAGCTCGACTCGTTTACACCCCTATTTGTGGGGCAAAAAACTATAATACAAGGAATGCAACGTAACTTGAAAATGTAATTGACGGTATTAATGTGTATATCCAATTGACGGTACCTTTGGAGAAATGCATCTTATGGTTTTCATAGGGTACAATCATAGGGCGACCAAACGCATTACGGAGTGGGAGAGATGCGTGATTTTCGATGACATGGGGAAGGGAACTTTTGTTTTTACAATAGTAACTATATGGTGGTTTTCTGGGCGTCTTACATTGTGTTAGTGTCTTACTTGTACAATGTAATGTATATTTTGGGTGTGGAATGATAGTAATTTACCGTGAAAAAAAAAAAAAAAACTTTAAAAATGTAATTTATGAAATCAACTTGTTTTGTTAATAATTTTTTGGACTTTTACTTTTGAATTATACTAATGACGTCATATTTAACTTACTGGTATTCAAGAAGTGGATAAGATCCTTGTCAACTGTTTGATCGTAAAAAAAGTACCAATAAAATACAAATCACTTTAAATTGAGCGATGGTCTTTGATATTCCATGAATTTGTTTGCATGGATCATCGAATCATTGTTACATTCAACCTAACATAGTATATTGCAACAATATATATATATATATATATATATATATATATATATATATATATATATATATATATATATATATATATAGGGAAAAGTTATTTTGAGAACACCTATATTTCGTGCGAACTGTGAGAACGACATCTAAAACCATTCAAATTCAAAATTTCTTTTTACACTTGTCTTTATTACTAAAATACAATCCCCAAAACACAATTTACGCGTAAAAATTCAAACGTATACGAAAATAATTTGTTTTTACACATGTGTAAATTTGCTGTTTATACATGTGTAAACTGTTTCATTTACACATGTGTAAAAAGTTAATTTAAAAGTGTTTTTGCAAGAAAAGATGGATTATTTGAAAAGAAAATTCATTTATTAATGTTGTATTTTGATTATAATGGGATTTGTATTAAAAAAAATTTGATTTTGATTGATTTTTGTACTTGTTCTCATGGTTCTCACAATATTTAGCGTTCTCAAGATAACCCTCCCCTATATATATATATATATATATATATATATATATATATATCATCGTACTCAGTTAATCCCACCTATAGCAAAGCTAAGGTAGGGTCTGAGGAGGGTAAGATGTAGACAGCCTTACCTCTACTCCTAAGAATAGAGAGGCTGCTTTCAGTGAGACCCCCGGCTCGATGCATGTACCCTCAACAATATATATATATATATATATATATATATATATATATATATATATATATAGGATCTGAATCATTTGAGAACTCCTACGAGTTGTGAGAATCATAGGAACTCACTTTATAACCACACACTTATTATAATAAAAAATGAATATGTGGTCCAAAATTAAACAACAATAAAATAATGAATAAAATATTAATATACTTGTATGGGGGTAAAAATCCCTTACACCGGTGTAATTTAGTGTAAATTAATGTATTTTTTTTATAAAAAAATTTACAACGGGGTTTACGTGTTTTTACGCTAGTGTGCAAAAAAAATTATTTTTTTTCGCATTTTACGTCAAGTTCTCGCGAGTTCTCACAACTCATCGAGTTCTCAACGGATCCTAACCCTATATATATATATATATATATATATATATATATATATATATATATATATATATATATATATATATATATGCCATATTGCCAAGTTTGTACATTATTCTCCCCTTTTAAGATTTTCATTTAGAACAACCCTTTTTTTTATTTTTTTTATAATGATTGGGTGGCCGCAGAGTTAATTTCACCTATAGCATTTTCACTTATCTAGCTTAAGCATAACGGTGACTTATTGCATTTTTCTACCATTTTGTATATACTTTTATAATTAAACACATGCGAAAAAAAAAAAAACTCATTTAACGATAACCAAACTTGATGAGTATCTTAATAAAGTCACGTAAACTATTTTTATGCAAAAACAAACCACTCAACTTTAGTTATATGTTCCAATATTGTGAAATGGACTATTTTGTGGAAGTGAGCAGATTATTTTACGATGGAGTTCGAATTTTCATTTACCTTTAATGGCGACATAGAATTAAAAATTGATGAAGTGGATTTTTGTATAGAGTTTACTATATAATTCATCGATCTGACGAATAAGTTACATCACCCCCTCGTCATCTCTCTCTAAGTCGCTTTGTCTTTGTCATGGTTACAAATGACCCCGTTTTTTTTGTCAATGTGATCCATCTCATTAAGAATGTTGCTTTTCAGATTTCAAGATGGCATGTGATATGTTTTTTAATGGTAAATGGTGTAGCTAGTGGAGCTCCGCCTAACACCTTGAGTCAGCCTGTGATTACTCATCCCGCCTGAATTGGGGATCTCCTCAGGTGGAACCCCCACATGTGATAAATATGGCTCCGACCGGAATCGAACACTCAACCTCCACATGGCGTCCGCTCTAGCTTCCTCTAATTTCACCAACTGAGCTAGGCTTCATCGACAAGATGACATGTGATCTATCTTATTTTAGGTATTGTATATATTGATGATGTACATCATGTGGTTATGGTAAGTAATATGGATAGTTAATTACATGGTTAGTATTACGTGGTTTATCTATTTTGCCATTTTTATACATATTTATTAGAAATCACATATTTAATACCAACTTTTACAAATTATTTTATCATTAGTACATGTGGTTGTAAAATTAAATTACATGGGTCATATATATGGTGTACCAATAGTGAAATCATTTTTACATATCAGTTATGTAATTTTCAATAAATATGTATGAAAGTGATAAAATGAGTAGACTACAAGTACTAACCATGTAATTAGTTTATAGGACAAAGTTGCAAACTTGCATTACTTATAAGTATGAAGATTAAAGGTATGTATACAAAGTTGTTGGGTCTGCTGACCTGAAGAAGAACAGATGATTGAAAAGCCAAAATATACTAACAGTTGATCCATATAAATAAACAACATTTACAACATAATCCTCTCAAAAGATTGTTGACCCTAACAACTGTTCCACCAAACAACTGCTATGACAACTGCTGCTACAAAGGACTGCTGGATAACAACTGATAGAGAACAACTGCTGACTAAAGGTTTGATAGAGAACAACTGTTGATCAAGTGCTGAAGACTAAAGGTCTGATGGAGCCAACAACACTTAGGCTCCAACAGATGATACAAGACCATCAGAGTTTTCCTCAACAGTAGTTTACCTTACAGTGTTTTGTAATGTAACAGTAGTTTGTATAGGGCAGATGTTTTATGTTGTTATTCTGTTAGAGGTCACTATCTTAGGTGACGTCAGCCCAGGTCACCAGTGGTTTAGATTTGTCTATAAACAGAACAGTGCTTGTACTGTTCTATTGGTCACTCACAACATTCTCTCAGACAAACAATCACAGAGTGATCAAGCTGAGGGGGAGTACTTGTAATTGATTGTAATCTTTCAATATAATGAAAGCATTCGATTAAGAAAACATTTATTCCTTTTGTTTTGATTATAGTTTATTATTCCGCTGCACTTTCCATATATATTCACTTCATTCATTTCTCATTTTACTTAGACAAATCAAAACAATCAAACTCAGATCCTAACAATTGGTATCAGAGCTTGGTCAATTAAATTCGATCTAATCAATCAATTTAATATAAACAGATCAGCTCAAAATTATTGATATCGTTTGTTTGTCGGATTGAAAACAGAGTAATAATTTATTTTCGATTCAACCGTTTGTAAACAGACTTTGTTTTCGAAAAATCAGAGAATGGCTTCAATCAATCACGATCCATACAACACTGGCACGAACAACAAGCCACCGATGCTTGTCAGATCTGAATACAATATCTGGCAACGTCGGATGAGCCATGTTCTAGCTCAACAGAACACTGGGTGTTGGAAGTCGGTTATCTTCGGACCACATGTTCCGATGGTGCCGAGTACCGAAGATCCCAAGGTTCAAGAGCCTAAGAAACTTGAAAACTACTCCGACCAGGATTTTCAGAAAATTGAGTTAGATGTTAAGGCCTTCAGTATTGTGGTCATGGCTCTACCTAATGATATATATGCTGGGCTGTTACACTGTAACAATGCAAAGGAGTTGTGGGATGCACTGAAAGAACAATTTGGTGGGACTGAAGAGGTTATTGAAAACAACCGTGAAATACTTAACCAACAATATGAAACATTCAGTCACGTTAAGGGAGAGTCATTAACTCAACAATTTGAGAGGTTTAACTGTCTCATTAGTGAACTAAAACTGGTTGGTCTAACTTACCCTCATTCAACTTTGAACCATAGGTTTTTAAGATCATTACCAGATAAATGGGACACTATTGCTATAGTTATGAGAAACTCAATTGGATTTAAGGACCTATCACCGACCCAGCTTCATGGTAAGCTCTTGACCTATGAGAGAGAGCTTAACCAGAAAAAGAAGCTCCAGGACTCTGGAAAAGTGTCTGATAACTATGTACTTGGTAATACAGCACTTTTGGGTCATGATGAGGTGCCTGGTAATAGTAAGGATCAGAGTTATGATCATTTCATTGACATAACTTCAGGTTTTAACTCTGATTCTTATTCACCAAACTATGCTTTTACAGCAAGTGGTGGTGATATCCAGGCATCTGATAACATATCCTTTGAGTATGATGACCTAAAATACTTTGACCCTGATGATTTGGAAGAAATGGACATTATGCACCAATTAGCCCTTCTTAGTGTAAGAACTAACAATTTTTACAAGAAAACTGGGAGAAGGTTTCCAAGGTTAACTGGCAGGTCAAAGGTGGGGTTGGATAAATCAAAGATAAAGTGTTATAAATGTCATAGACTAGGTCATTTTGCTAGGGAATGTAGGAGTCAACATGGTACACCTATGATTACCTATCCAAATCAAAGGCCACAGACCAACACTTATCAAAATTCCTATAATGCCCCTGGACCAAATGTGCAAAACACTGCTCATTTTGCACAGTCCTCAAACACTGTTCCTGCCCAGCTTGTCCAAACCACTGTTCCTCAAATCCACTATGTGCAAACCCCTGTTGCTCAGGCACCTGTGCCAATGACTGCTGCTTCACCCTCTGCTCCTGCAGAGACCAGTCAACAGAGTTTCTTCACACAAGGCTTTGTTGATTGGAGCAGTCTACCAGATGATTTGGGAGATGAAAATTTTGCACTTGTTGCCAAAGCTGAAAATGAACCAGAAAATTTTTGTTTCATGGCTATGGTAGAAGAGGATGATTATGAGGAAGTGGTAACTGAATCTGTTGTTAAGACTGATGATATTGTTGATGAAGTAGTTGCAGGTGAAAAACCTGAAGAAGAGGTTGTGAATCTCTCAGATCCCTAGGGTGCATATGATGATTGTGAGTGCAAGTGTGATTGTGCATTGATGGCTGCTGCTAAGGTATCTCCTCAAATCTTTAAATATTTGTGTTCTGACAAATGTGTAATTGCATTTGCTAACATCAAAGAGGTGAATGAAAACCTTAGAAAGAAAATTTTAGATGATGAAGTTAAATTTGAGAAACTTTCAAAAGAGTTAAAAACAAATTTAACTGAAAAAGAATCTGAAATAAGCAGCTTAAAACATGAAGCAACTATAACCAAAGATTAGCTCCAAACTATGATAACTAAATATCAGAGTTGCAAAAGTGAGCTTGAGTCCACCCAAGTTGAATGTCAGAAATGGGTGGAATCATGTAGAGGTTTTGAGATACTACTCAACAAACAAACTAAAAGTCATGTGAAGTTTGGTTTTGGTTTTGAAACCACTGCTCCAGCTTTTGAAAACACTGACAAAAGGGATCAAAAGTTAGTTGAGGTAGTACCAACTAATTTGAAGGGTCAAGAGATCAAAATCACTGAACCCAATGGCAAGAAAATTATTCTTGAAAAACTAGAAGGTTCCTCATCATTCACTGAACTTGAAAATTATGAATTTAAACCTACTTGGTCTGATGAGTGTGGTACTCTTGAGAACTTCAAACCAGTTGATTTCAAAACTCCTGAGGGGAAGACAGCACCACAGGCAAAGGTCATTCCCTTGAAAAACCTTCCAGCAGATGCTCAAACATCTGTTGAAAAGAAGGTTGAAAAAGGGAAAAAGAAAGAAAAGTCTGTCCACTTGTTTTGTGATTTCTGTGAAAAGAAGAATCATGTTACTAAAAATTGTTTTCTTCTAAAAGCATATGATCTCAACAAAGGAACAAGTGTATGTGATTCAAAGGCCACATGCTCAATATGTGGCAGAAAGAATCACAAAACAAAAGAGTGTCTGTATCTCAAAAAATTTGATGTCAAAATACAAGAGTACAAGGCTAAATCTCTTGCAAGTCAGGTGGTGAGTACTTCAAAAGGAAAGCCCAAACAGACTTTTGTGTAACACCCCAATCGATGGCGGAAACATCGAGGTGTCACGTAATGATGATTGTTCAATAGCTCATGGTACTAAATGATAGTTGAATAATATTAAACAATTTACAATTCTTCTTACAAGCAAAGATTACAAAAGTTGATTAATATAAACTAGGTCCAAAGCTCCTAACTGTTCCAAAACTTGTACAACTTCCAATAGCAAATAAACCTGAAACATGTTAAGTTGGAAAGATGGGGGGGGGGGGGGGTCAACTATAAATAGTTGGTGAGAATACATAGGTTTTGCATATAGTTGAAAACAATATGTTGTATAGCAATCATTGTTGAAGTATAAAAAAGAGTAATGATAGAATATGAGTCCGACATGTAACAATGCGTCTTTTGTACAATCAAACCTTGTGTCGACTGAGACCTAACTCGCAAGTTAGTAAAAGTGTAACTGTTATCGATCATCCCTGAATTTATGCGGGGGGATGGGTTTGTCAGACCTATAGCGCTATAATCTAAACAGGCGGCTTGATCAATTTTAATGATTGTACTGTGTCTTTTTGTTACAGTCAAATGATAGAATGAGTAAATGATAGTGTAATTGAATCACAAGTTTCAACAATGTAAGAATGAGTAAATGATAGTGTATAAAATGTTTAAACATGTTTCACCCCAAAATGTAAAATAGAAAAAGGGGCTATGTAAACTCACCGCTTGCATAATATCTTGAAATATGTCGAACCACAAAGTTTAGATTAGAATATCCCAAAGGATTAACCTAAATGAATAAATAATAATTTGTAAGGAACTGAACTTAGAGTCTAAGTTATCTAAGATTAGGCACTTAGAGTTTTATAGACTAGATTTGGGGATTTTAGAGTTTTTGAGTTAAACCATAATTAGTTTTAAATCGTATCAATTATTTAATGAAAGTTTTATGACTCAACTATCTTTTAATAATTCATCATATTATGAAAGCATGTAAAATAATTGAAAGTGTACATATGAAATAACTTGAATTTAAATAGTAGACTTAATGTGTTTTAATATGAAATAAAAGTAGAAATTAATAGAATGAGTCAATAAATCAAAATAAAATTTGAAGTTACAAGTCCCTTCAATTCTGACAAATAAAGTAACTCTCAGAATTTTAAAACTTATAATTTTTGGTATTTTGTATATTTTAAATTGATTTATAATTATTAAAAAGGAAAATAATTAGGAAATGAATATAAATCAAATGCGAAAATATTATTTTCATTTTTGAACAGTGGTTTATATGTGTTATAAGTGAAAAAATAATTTTAAAAATAATCTTTCACATTATTTTCATTTAAAACAGAATTTAATTGATTATAATCCACTAAATAGGAATAAATCCTAAAAATTGGTAAAGATATGATTTTTATAGGAAATATAATTACCAAAAAGTTTTATATGGTTAGAAATAATCTCCCAAAAATTTTGGTATTTAAATGATTTAAAACGAATTTTTTATGAATTAATCATGGTTAAGATAAATAAATAGATTAAAAAATAAATAAATTATTATTTTTTTAGGAAAATAAAATTATAAATATAAACTTTAGGGTTTAATGAAGCTAGGATAATTTTTATAAAAATATCGGACAAGGTTTACTATTTTTAAAAATTAATTGGATTTGTATGCATGTTATATATATATAGAGAAAAAAAAAGAAAAAGAAAAGCTTGAAAAAAAATACAACAGAATCGGCCCTTAGAGGGCTCGATCTTGAGACCTTTGGGTTATAACCTTATGCCCAGACCAGCTGGTCTGGGTTTGTTGTTGTTATATTTTTCTGACTCGAATTATATTTAAACTAAACCTGCAAGTACAAAGATCCCCAATTCCAATCTATAAACCCTAGTTTCCATAATCAATCAAATCGAAGTTACAGACGAAGCAGAAACGTAAAACAAATATGGGGCTATTAATCCCCACAAAGAATCGGCCCTAATGGCTAATATAATCGAGTATAAGGTGTACCGATTTATGGTGACTGTTGCGCATAGATACGCGGATCAAAAGCTCCAATTCAGCGAATGTTAGAGATTGTGAGGTGGTTTTGATAGAGGGGTTATCATAATCGGCCCTTGTAGGCTGTGTATGTTCGTTTAATTGTGATAAAAACGCTTTTATAAACGAATTGATACATGCTTGTTTGTTAAGGTTGAATGGTCGCGCAAAATGGGTTAATTAGACCATAATTCTTGCGTTTAAATGCGTGAATACAGGTTGGTTTTATGCGGAATTATAGTGTCAGTCCATTCATACGAATCAATTACGATATGTTTCCATTTCAGGCTTCAATTACGCGGTCAAATGTGTTGTTGACTGGTTTCTATACATAGAGCAATTAGATGGTCAAAGTCAAAGGAAAAGGTGGTCTTTATCTGTCGAAAAACTCTCCAGAGAAGGAAAGTTTGGGTTGGGCCGGGTTTTTGGCGAGTTTGGGCTGACAGGTTGGGCTTAGGGGTGGGTTTGGTTTGGTTGTTAGTGTTTTGGGTTATGGTGATGGTTATGGTAAGTGGGTTATTGTTAAAACATGATTTTATAAGTTTCATATAAACAAACCAATTTAGTTATTATTATTATTGTTATTAATTAATCTGAAAAAAAAATCATATATATTTATTATTATTATTATAAATAAAATAACTAAGAAAAATTAGAATAGATAGTTGGTTTATTGAGGAAATTTTGTATTTGTTTGAGTTTACACCACTTTAAAAAAATATATATATCCGAAATATACACGAATGCTTTGAAATAATATAAAGATTTAGACGTAGTTGTATTTGTACAAAAGAATAAGATGGATAAAGTAGCGGTTTTATTAACATCCGATAAAAAAATTTGTGGAAAAAAAATACATGATGTTACATTTTACACCAGTCCAAACATCTGTTACCAAAAGTCTTGAAACATCTGCTCCCAGGGATGTCCAAGTAACAGATGCTCCACCCACAAGCAAGTACCCAAGAGGATATGGACAACCACCATGTCATAGTCTGTCACATGTTTATGAGGAACCAAAAAGACGTTCTAAACCAAGAGTGAACAGAAATCCCTATGGGTATTATCATCTGTCAGGAAGTGATCAAACAACTATTGCCCCATGTGTTGACATTCAAGCACTGGCAAATGGTCAGCAACAGTTGTTGAACTTGATTCAAAAACTAGTTCAAACCATTGATCACCTACCTAAGCTTGAGACTGAAAAGTCTGTGGACCCATCCAAAGCCAACTTGGCTTTGGACACTCACCAAAACTAATTCATTACTAATGTGCTTCTGCTTGTTTAGATAGTCTTTGGTATGTAGATAGTGGAGGCTCCAGGCACATGACAGGATGTAGAGCCCTTCTTCTGGACTTCTTAGCTCATGGAGGGGGTGATATATCCTTCGGTAATGATTCAAAAGGTAAGGTGTTGGGTTTAGGGACTGTTCAGGCTGGGAAACTCAAGTTTGAAAATGTCAATCTTATTGATAATCTTAAATTTAATCTTCTTAGTGTTTCACAAATGAGTGACAAAGGTTATGGCTCATTCTTCACTAAGAAAACTTGTAAGATTATTGGGCCAGAAGTGGTGAAAAACATTGATACCATCATTGCTGAGAGCAAAGCATAACTTGTTGCTCATAGGAGTGGCAATGTGTATGTTGTTGATATGTTGAAGGAAAATCCTATGGCAAATGTCTGTTTGTTTTCTGCTGCCTCCACAAAGGAGACAGAATTGTGGTATAGGAGACTGGGTCATACCAACCTTCAAACTATCAACTCACTCTCCAAACAAAGCCTTGTCAAAGGTTTACCATCAAAAGAATTCAAATGTGATGAGCATTGTGTTTCCTGCTTAAAAGGAAAACAACATAAAAGCTCTTACAAATCCATTGATGAGTCCAAAACAAGTCAATGTTTACAATTGTTGCACATGGACTTGTTTGGCCCAGTTAAAATCATGAGTCTAAGAAGAAAAAGATTTTGTCTTGTCATAGTTGATGATTTTTCTAGCTTTACATGGACTTACTTTTTACACTCTAAAGATGAGACTGCAGGTATCTTGAAGGACTTTGTCACAAAAGTTGAAAAACAATATGACTTGCCAGTAAAAGTCTTTAGAAGTGACAATGGAACAGAGTTTAAAAATAAGGAGTTGGATGACTTCTGTGTGTCAAAAGGGATTGTGAGGCAGTTGTCACACCCCAACCGATGGCGGAATACATCGGGGCGAGACTTGTGGTAGATTGTTCAAAGACTTCATGACACTAGAATTCGTGACAATATGATTTAAAGATAAAATTTCATTCATAGCATAATTATCGTCTAAAAGATAACAGAATACAAATTGTTTTCATGAAAAGAGAAATACGACATCAAAATATAGAACTTAAACTAGTGTGAGTTTCTAGTCTAATCCTAAGTAGATTTCTTGAATATCCTGCATCAAACATTTCCTGCAACACGTATAAAATATCCGTCAACACATAAAGCATTGGTGAGCATACTAGTTTTAGTTTACATACATAGTATTTTAGAATGGTTTACTCAAATCTCATACTATAGCATTGCACATATTTATCATACAAAAGACATAACTCAAACCCGCGAGTACCACAGCGTATACCTAACATATTCATGTTAGGCCGTTTAAATCTTAACGATGACCCATAAAGGGGGCGGTGTGCTAGTCCTATGGCGCTATACATGTTAAGTGGGCTAATAATAGTTAATGATTTATGTCTAAGTATCTAAGAATCATAAGCATGGCAAGTAGCATATAAGTATGTTTAATAGATTGAGCATGTGTGTTTATGGAAACATTAGTGTGTTTTGCATATGATACATGTTTACACCCCAAAAGTGATAAAGAGTAAAAAGAGGACAAGTATGAACTCACCTTTGGGTGCGTTTTAGCAAGGTTCCAAAAGAATGAGTCTTGGGGGATTAGTTCCTTAGCCTTGGTTAACTAGAATAAAAAAAATAAAGGGTCTTAGATTCGAGTTTAGGTTATAGATTCAAGAGAGTCAAGCAAGCCTTTTAGGCGAACTGATATTCCCAAATGATCTTGTTTAAGCCTTGAATTGATATAAAAATTGAGACTGGTGATTTTGAGCCAAGAACAAACAACTAATATAAGAAAGATAGATAGATATTGGATTGAACAAAGAGAACTTTCATTGAATGTAATAAACAAATGACAAGATAATCACCCACCCCGGGTGAGCTCCCCCGGGGTGGTGGCTCCCAATGCACACCCTTCTATGGTGTCTAGTGTCCTATTTATAGATCCTGAGCCTTGTCCTCCAAGCAAGCCGCCACTTGCTTGGAAAACTACTAAAATGTGTAAGTACTTGGCTGAGTACTTGACTAAGTGCTCAGCCCACTGTGTGAGCACTTAGCTGAGTACTTGACTAAGTGCTCAGGTGAGCACTTGGCTGAGTACTTGCCTAAGTGCTCAGCCCACTGTGTGAGCACTTAGCTAAGTACTTGACTAAGTGCTCAGGTGAGCACTTGGCTGAGTACTTGCCTAAGTGCTCAGCCCACTGTGTGAGCACTTAGCTGAGTACTTGACTAAGTGCTCAGGTGAGCACTTGGCTGAGTACTTGCCTAAGTGCTCAGCCCACTGTGTGAGCACTTGGCTGAGTACTTGCTTGTAATTGATAACATCATTCTCTAATTTGACCCAACAATATTCCCCCGAGAATGATGCTATCAATTCTTCATATGATCCTCAAAAAAGTATATCTGACACTGTCTTCGAATCTTCACAAATCGGCTAAGCACCCAAAATCTTTCAATGTTGTTTTCCCCCGCAAATATAGACCCTCCTAATTAATTCGAGACTAAAACTCAATCAGCAACTTCCACTCCGTGTAAGCTTTACGCTCGATTGATCATCTCTACTATAATTGGCATGAGATAAAGGTTCAAACCTCCGAATGATTGAAGTAGTCTAAACAACTTCATAGTCTAAGTGCTCAGCCTACTGTGTGAGCACTTGGCTGAGTACTTGCCTAAGTGCTCAGCCCACTGTGTGAGCACTTGGCTGAGTACTTAGTCTAAGTGCTCAGCCCACTGTGTGAGCACTTGGCTGAGTACTTGCCTAAGTGCTCAGCCCACTGTGTGAGCACTTGGCTGAGTACTTGACTAAGTGCTCAGGGATGACACACACAAGTATGCAGCATCCGTACAGCTCTGCTAGAATAAGACAATCATGCACAACTCCCTAAAAGAATAATCATTATCCAATCATTGTAAACCCTAGGAGTCACAAATGCTCATCAGCCGCCATCTTATTTCTTCATATAAGTGCTCAAAATTCATCCACGAACAAGTACTCAACATTCAAGATATGAAACAAGTACTCAAGATATGAAACAAGTACTCAACATTCAAGCATAAGTGCGCAGAATTGAAGCATAAGTGCTCAAAATTAAAGCATAAGTGCTCAAAATTGAAGCATAAGTGCTCAAAATTGAAGCATAAGTGCTCAAAGTTCATCCACGAACAAGTACTCAACATTCAAGATATGAAACAAGTACTCAAGATATGAAACAAGTACTCAACATTCAAGTATAAGTGCGCAGAATTCATCCACACATGAACTGAAAATTCATTTAAACACCATATTCAGCAACTGTTTTACGTCTCCGGCGGGTTTCGGTTGAAGATCCAATCACAACAAGCCTCAAACGAGCCAACCGTGGCTCTGATACCAATTGATATTCCCAAATGATCTTGTTTAAGCCTTGAATTGATATAAAAATAGAGACGGGTGATTTTGAGCCAAGAACAAACAACTAATATAAGAAAGATAGATAGATATTGGATTAAACAAAGAGAACTTTCATTGAATGTAATAAACAAATGACAAGATAATCACCCACCCCGGGTGAGCTCCCCCGGGGTGGTGGCTCCCAATGCACACCCTTCTATGGTGTCTAGTGTCCTATTTATAGATCCTGAGCCTTGTCCTCCAAGCAAGCCGCCACTTGCTTGGAAAACTACTAAAATGTGTGAGTACTTGGCTGAGTACTTGACTAAGTGCTCAGGTGAGCACTTGGCTGAGTACTTGCCTAAGGGGCTGTTTGGTAGCCTCTTAATGAGGCTCTTAACCATTCAGTGCTAAATGATTCAGCATTCAGCGCGTTTGTTTCAGTCTCTGAATGGAATGGTTAAGGCTGAATCATTAAGACTTGGGATGTTGCTGAACCATTAAACACTGAATCATTAAGCACTGAACTAGGTTGAACCTTAATGAAACTCTCATATCAATGTGGGACAAGAAAACTAACCATTAAGAGGTCAAACTTAATGATTCAGCACTTAACCATACAGACCTCTTAACCATACAGACCTCTTAATGATTCAGCACTTAATCAACCAAACAGCCCCTAAGTGCTCAGCCCACTGTGTGAGCACTTAGCTGAGTACTTGACTAAGTGCTCAGGTGAGCACTTGGCTGAGTACTTGCTTGTAATTGATAACATCATTCTCTAATTTGACCCAACACGAACCAAGACACAAACCACCATGAAGGTGATTCGGATGGTCATAAGAGTCAAGCAAGCCTTTTAGGCGAACCAAAACACAAACCACCATAGAGGTGGTTCGGATGGTCATGAGAGTCAAGCATTGGTAAGGTAGGGATGTATCCACAAACCTTTCCGAGTTATTAAATTAGTAGAGTTTATATAATTTAGTATTTATATAATATAACTTAGGAAGTAGGGTATGGTGACTTAGTTTGGATGAGCCTTGGCCTTCCTTTTGTCAACCATGAACCATAACACAAGTCCCTCCATCATTGAGTTGTTGGTGAACTTGGTTCGTATTATTAACAACCTAGTGCATAAAAGATAATAGAAGATGACCACATTTGAGGCCTTAAATTGGTGCCCCACTCATGTTTATTTGCCATGGCAAATAGGAGAGAGGTCCTAGAGGTTTCCTCAAAGGGTTTGAAGAAGAGGAGAGTGAAGAAAGTAGAAGAGAGGTTGAAGGCGAAGTGAGAAACTCACTTATTCTTGAGAGAATTCTTGAAAGATTTGGAGATTTAAAGAGGATTTAGGATTGAGCAAGTGTTAGAATGGGTAGGAGTGGTGTATTTATAGTTGGGGTGAAGGGGTTGGGTATTTAATGAATTAATTAGGGTGGTTAGAAGTTAATTAAGTGGTAATTATATCTTAAAAAAAAAGAAAAATAAATAAATAAATAAATGAAAAAAGTGGACGGCACTTTTTTTTGTTAGAAAGTTTGATTCATTTTTTTTTTACTTTTTTTTCTTAAATATTATTATTAATAGTATACATGTTTTATAAAAAAAATCAAATAAATATATATTATGATCTTAACTAAATGAGTTTCTTGTAATAACGCTCAAATTGAATAGGATAAATTATAATGACGACTCGTCACGTATTGGTAGAAGTAGCATACAAGAAGCGGATCAAGGCGAACTTGAAATTTGTTAAATATAGAATTTAAAATACAAGAATATTAAAAAATCACGCGACGTTATATAAAGTTTGCGTCACGTAGAATTTATAGAATAAATGAAATAGATTAAGATTAGATGCAATTGATAAAATACTTTTCCATTGATCATAAGCTCGGGATTACAAGGGTACAAAATAGAAAGATACAAGAATACAAGGACTAGAACAGAAAATACGAAAAGTACAAATGTTACAGCAGTATAGCATCCCAAGAACACCATAGCAAAATGGGGTGGTTGAGAGGAAAAATAGAACTCTTATTGAAGCTGCAAGAACCATGCTAGCAGATTTTGGTTTGCCACTGTCCTTCTGGGCAGAAGCTGTAAACACTGCTTGCTATGTTCAAAACAGAGTTTTGATCAACCCAAGACATCAAAAGACTGCTTATGAAATTTTGTTCAAAATCAAACCATTAATCTCATTTTTCAAAATCTTTGGCTGCCCATGTTTCATTTTAAATCTTAAAGATTCCATTTCAAAATTTGCAGCTAAAGTAGATTGTGGATATTTTTTGGGATATTCTTCTACTGCCAAGGCCTATAAAGTGTTTAACACAAGGACCAGGACAATAGAAGAAACTCTAAATGTAAAGTTCAATGAACTTTCATCCCTAAAAATCCCAGCAAATCCTGCTGAGTTGATTGATTTAGATAAGTTCAAATTTGAAGATATTACTGTCAAAACTAACAATGCAGGTACTCCACAATCTCCACAACAAGATTACAGAACAGATGTTGTGATTCCAAGTCACTATAAAGTCTATTCTGCTTTAGAGGTAGCAGCTGTTCAAAACAACTGTCAAAACTCTGTCAAAGCTGAGTCAGCCACTGTTGGCCAGTCTTACCCTCAAACCACTGCTTCACCCTTTACATCCACTGCTCAATCATCTGTTGACAAAAGTCAGACATCTATTGACAAAAGTCAGTCCAGTTTTACACCACTTGGACCCATTCCCCCACCTCCATTTTAAACATCTGTTGGCACTACAGAAGTGCAAACAGATGTTACATCAACAGAGTCACCAAATCTCTGTCCTTCACCTCAAAATGCCATCATACCATATCAGGGAGATCTAATCTACCTAAGAGCTCATCCACCAGATCAAATCATTGGCAACATCAGAGAGGGTGTGCTAACAAGAAGCCAATCCTCAAATATCTGTCTTTTTGCAGGTTTTCTATCTCTCACACAACCTGTCAAGTACCAAGAGGCACTAAAAGACAATAGTTGGGTAGAAGCTATGCAGGAAGAGCTCATCCAATTTAAAAGACAACAAGTATGGGAACTTGTACCACTACCTAAGGATGTTTGTCCAATAGGCACAAAGTGTGTCTTTAAAAACAAAACTGATGAAAGGGGTGTAGTTGTCAAGAATAAAGCTAGGCTTGTGGTTCAAGGCTTCAGACAAGAAGAAGGGATAGACTATGATGAAATCTTTGCTCCTGTAGCAAGGTTAGAAGCTATCAGACTCTTTCTAGCCTTTGCTGTCAACCACAACATCAAGGTGTATCAGATGGACATCAAATGTGCTTTCCTATATGGCAAAATTCAGGAGG
Source organism: Ambrosia trifida (assembly GCA_028751855.1). NCBI lineage: Eukaryota > Viridiplantae > Streptophyta > Magnoliopsida > Asterales > Asteraceae > Ambrosia > Ambrosia trifida. The sequence goes on from CM054125.1 coordinate 63,656,745, forward strand.
AGGTCTATGTATGTCAACCACCTGGTTTTGAAGACACATTCCATCCTGATCATGTCTACAAGCTTAATAAAGCTTTGTATGGACACAAGCAAGCACCTAGGGCCTGGTATGAAACTCTTTCCACCTTTCTCTTATCCATTGGTTTCATAAGAGGTAAAATTGATAAAACCTTATTTTTTAAATGGAGAGGGAAAGATTTAATGATTGTTCAAATATATGTGGATGACATCATCTTTGGATCCACATGTAACAAAATGTGTGAAGAGTTTAGGTAACTCATGACAGCAGAGTTTGAAATGAGTGCTATGGGTGAACTTCAGTGTTTCCTTGGTCTCCAAGTGAAGCGGCTGCAAAATGGCACATTCATTCATCAAAACAAATATGTGAAAAATTTGTTAACAAGATTTGAGATGAATGACTGTAAGCCATGTAGTACACCCATGAGTACAGTCAAGCTACTCACTATTGATGACAAGGATGAACTAGTTGACCAAACACATTACAGATGCATGATTGGGTCTTTATTTTACTTAACTGCATCTAGGCCAGACATTATGTTTGCCACTTGTGTTTGTGCAAGATTCCAGGCTTCACCTAGAAAGTCAAACCTTATTGCTGTGAAAAGGATATTCTGATACCTAAAAGGTGCTCCCACACTTGGTATCTGGTATCCTGCTAATGGAAACATTGAGCTTTCAGGTTATTTAGATACTGATTTTGCTGGCTACCACACCACAAGGAAGTCTACATCAGGAGGGTGCCAGTTTCTAGGGAATGCCTTAGTCTCTTGGCTAAGCAAAAAGCAAGCAGCTGTTTCAACTTCAACAGCTGAAGCTGAATACATTGCTGCTGCAAGCTGTACAGCCCAACTCATGTGGCTTCAAAATCAATTGCTGGATTTTGGGATAATTGCACTAAAGACTCCACTCATGTTGGACAGTAAAGCTGCTGAAAATATCATCAAGAATCCAGTTTCTCACTCAACCACAAAGCACATAGACATCAGACATCATTTTGTCAGCGATAGCTATGAAAAAGGTTTGATTTCTCTGCACCATGTTCCAACAGAGGATCAGTTGGCAGATGTGTTGACAAAAGCTTTAGACACATCTACCTTTACAAATCTGATTTCTAGAATTGCTATGCTAAACATGGATTAAACAACAAAAATGTTTTAAATAAAAACATTAAAATGTTTCAGAAAATCAAAATCCATCCTTAAAAAATAGCTTTTTGGTTGAAAAATATGTTAAGGATAAAACAACCACTGTTTCATCCATTCTATCCACCGTTTGGTTGAAAAATCTATTAAGGATAAAACAACCACTGTTTCATCCATTCTATCCACTGTTAAGTTGAAAAAATCTGTTTCAAACCTCTGATCAGATAAAACAACTATTTCATTATCTATATATATATATATATACACATATATCCATCTATATTAAAAAAATAAAAAAATAATATATCAAGTACTGTTAGCATAAGCACTTTGGTAAAACAACATCTGTTTGCATCAGATCTTTGGCAACAGCTGTATACCACCAGATGTTTAGCCATCAGATGTTTGCCACGTCTGCTCCTAAAAGCAGAGTTTTGGCCACATCAGCGGTTTCACCAGAGCCTATAAAAACCCTGTTTTACCACAACAATCGTTACACTGTCTCATTGTATTCAAAATACTGAAACCGCCTTCTTCTTCCTCAAACCCTTACTTCAATTCCACTTACTCTCACACTCAGAATCCATTACAATGGATCTTCAAGCTAAAGCCACCCACAATTATCTCCCATATCTGGTAAAAACAGAAGAAAACACTCAATTTCATTCCACCATCGACATCATCTTACAATCCAAATACCTGACAACCCTAACCGCTGATGCCCCTATCTATCTTAATACCCTCCAAGAATTTTGGTGGAATGCTGAGTTTCTTCTTCAAGACAAAAAGCCTACATCCATTATCTCAAAAATTGGAGAGACAAGTATCGTCATTACCCCTGAACTAATATCCACAACCTTCTCACTCAATGACCTGTCAGGTAAAAACTCTTTCCCTAAGGCAGAGCTTCACACAGAGTTTCAGGAAAGAGGTTATGATGCACAGATGACTGGGTCAACACTTTTCAAAAAGTTTTTCCCACCAGTCATGAAATTTTTCTTTCATACCCTCTTTCTCTGTGTCTCTGTTAAGTCCACTTCCTTTAATGAAATCCCATTGAGGATTCAGTACTTGGGCTATGCTATGTTGTCAGATTCTGACTTCAATCTATCACAGGGACTGTTTATGGACTTAGTATCAAATGTGAAAGCCATATAGTCTAGGTCTAATAATGCTTTTTTGATTTACCCAAGAATTTTGAGTGTAATCCTTCAAAATGTTTTACCTGAAAAAGATTTTAAAACGGGTGAGTCTATTTAAATGAAGAGTCTAACTGATGAAACTTTCACAAGAATGTTGGGTTCAACCACCCAAGAAATAGTATTAAAAGTATCAAAAGTTTCCAAAACACAAACAAAGAGGACTAAGACAACAACTGTTGTCCAAACCTCTGTTGTTGAGCCCACTGCTCCTGGTGATCATGGTACTACATCTAGTGCTGTGAAACCCACACCAGCCACCTCCAAAAGAAAACGTCCATCCACAAAAACCACCACTAAACCAAAAGGGGGACTTCTGGAAGATGAGATACCAGAAGAAAACCCTGTTGCAACACAAAAGCAACAAGAAACCACTGTTGTTACTTCCTCACAACAGTTGGATATATCTCAACCTGACCAAACTCCTCGTGCATCCTCATAAAAGGATCATGTTGTAAGCCAAGGGGAAACACATCATGATACATTTGAGTCACTTGGCCATATGTTCACAAGCCCCTCTCCCAGGGTTAATTCTCTTTTCACTCCTCCACCTTCCCCAAAACATGTTCCTCAAACCATGCAACCTCTGTTTGAGGCTATTGATAAAACTCAGGAAAATCCCAGTTCCTCTCCTTCACCCATCAATGAGAGTATACCTCCACAAGTGACTGGGACTGAGGAAAATCAATCAGCCATCCCACAAACAGAAGAGGAGGTTACACCCCTAGAGTTCAGTGAAACTTTAGGTGAGTTTTCAAGTGGAGCAGCCACTACTGATGTAGAGACCATTGTCTCACAATAGGACATTGGTTACATAACTAAGACTCCCTTGAAGGCAACAACTGATGAGGCCACTATAGTGTCCCCAAAATCAGTTGGAAGTCCCCATAACCAAGAAAAAGGGGCATCTGGTTCTCATCCTTTGGCCTCACATCCTAGGACTGAACCAGTTACAACTACCACTGGTAAGAATTCAGATGATCCTATTAACTTAGGTGATGGGTTAAAATACCAAGAATTGACGGCCAGAGTACAGTCCATTGAAACCTCTGTTGCTGATATCAAATCAGATATCAAGACAATATTGGGATCATTGGCTACTCTCACCAAGAGTCAACCATCCATAGCTGATATTGCTAGTGAGCTATGGAAATCTGTTTCTCCCATCATCATAGCTCACAGAAAACTAGCAGATCAGACTCATGAAACCTACATGGCTGAAATCAGAAATATGGTAGATGCTAGGTACAAAGATACCCATGCTGACATTCAAGCCATTAAAGACCATATGCTGAAGACCACTGGCTCTGCCCCTTACCACAATTCTCAGAGATGAAGATGATGATGACTTCACAGCTGATGATGCCAAAAAGGGGGAGAGTGGCAGAGATAGATTGCCAAAGCTAGATCCCTTTGGTTGTCCACCTTCACAAAAAGGTCAATCAAAGTCTGCCAACAAACCAGGGTCTACCCAAACAGCACCACAACAACAACAATCCAATGTTCAAACCATCAAAGCTAAAGAAGTGGACACCTCTGCTAATGAAGAAGCTAAAAAAGCTGCTGAAGAAAAGCAAAAGAGGGCCGACACTTTGGAAGTCAAGGCAGAGGCTTTGGTACAAAAGAAAAGGGAACAACAGCAGGAAGTTGAAGATGTGGGTTCCTCTAAAAGGAAGAAAATGCTTGCCAAACATGTCAGAAAACCACCATCTAAACTTGCTGCTAAAACCACTGCTATCAAAACCACTGCTGCCACCGAAACCACTGATACCACCACAACATCTGAACCTATCACCATAGCCACCAAACCAATCACTGAACCTATCACCACAGCCACCAAACCAATTACTGAACCTACAACCACCTCACCACCTAAATCCCAAACATCTGCTGGTCCTACAAAAGTGCCAACAGATGTTAACACAACCACTGCTTCTACACCACCATCACCAAAAATCTTGTACAGAAGGAAGAGAAAATCTACCTTTGTTGTACAGGATGAAAACATTCACACATCACCACCTACTACTTCAACCACAAAATCTACACCCATATCTGCCATTCCACTTTCATCATTCTCACCACACACATCACAATTTACATCCCATAGACCACCACCAACCATCACACCATTGGCTGTTCAGTATCCCCTTGAACTTGATCTACTCAAGGGGGAAATGCAATCCTTCTACAATGCTGAACAACCATCCGAAAGATCTTTCCCATCTCTCCCACATTTTCCTGTTCCCTTAAACATAGACAAATATCTAAAATACAAGGCTGAACAGGCAGATGCCATCATAAAAGAGAAATGCAAAGGGAAAGATGACAAGACTGCTCAGGGCATCCATTCAGCAGAGCTTAGCAAACTGAAAAGGATTGAAGTTTTTGCTAAGACCCTGAGCAACTCCATGTCTACCATGCCTCTCAGCAGCGACATGGAAAGGGAGGTTAGGGAATCACTTCTTGAACAGATCTTGGCAACCATGCCTTTTAAAGCAAACAAGAAACAGTTTGCATGCTGGACCACTCATGCCCTCAGAGAAGAACTCATAAGAATTGAGGAGATGGTCAAGAATCCCCCAGCTAAGGTCTCTGCCCCTGATTTCAGTAAAGGCAGAGATCCAGCCAGAGCCTTGAAATTCAAAAGAATGAGACAAGAAATTGTGGCTGCTGACTATGGGGAGAAGAAGTCTGTTGCAAGGTGGTCAGAGCTGAGGTTGGTTGAAACCTACAAGAAACTAGAAGAAAACAGGAAGAAAGACCCTAACTTGCCCAGAAAACCTGTCTACCCTGATGAAGAGACCTCAACAGGCTTTTACATTAGACAGCCTACTTGATACTTCTGATCTATCAACTGCTGCAAGAAGACAATTCAAGAAGAAGAAAGAAATGTCTGAAGAGGATCAGAAGAAGTTTGCTGATACTTTTATAAAGGAGGGCCTCTACAATCAAGTACACTTTTTCTCAGATCCCATTATTGAAAAACTCAGAGAACTCATTGGGAGACCTCCATCACCAAACTCATCCAGAATAAAAGTGCATCTCAGCAAATCCTCTGATTCAAAAATTCTAAAATGGAAGGTCAACAAAGACACCCAGGAATTGACTTTGCTCAGATCAGATGGAGAAGCTCAAAAGCTAAGCATGGATGATGCATATAGCCTGTGTGCAGATGTGTAACAACCCAGAGTGGACCCCAAAAATTTTTCGCGTATAATTATAATTATAGTGTAATAATCAAGAAACCAAAACAAATATTAAGCGAGATGGCTATGTTCGAAACTAAAAACGAACTAATGTATATAAAATAGTATTGATGAATACACGTCACGAGACCAAACTAATACGCGATACGAACCCAAATCGAACCCGGCTGAATTGGGTTAGTCACCATTAGGACATGACACATGTCACTCCTTCTTTACAACCGTCAATCTTTGAGATTTCCACCTATCTTCTATTAAACACTAATCATTCATTATGAAAACCTATCTATACACCTTCCAACAACAATACTCTCACACTCTATCTCATCTCACGCACACACAAAGTTACTGTCAAATTAGAGAGATAGAGAGAAGGTGACGGAGAGGAGACCGGTGGTGCACAGCGGTACCAACGCCACCACCACCACACTACCACTCTACCAGTGAACAAGGTACAACCTCCAACAAAACCCCTCACTTCTTTTGATAATATTATAAGATGGTGGTCTTAATTGAGGAGGCGGCCGAAGGTGATGGTGTTGATTACGGATGGTGCTCGGGTGGCGGGTGAAGGTGGTTACTGATAGCTAAGTTATAGACGAGATGGTTTATAGTAGACTTGAGTTATGATCAGTTGAGTCCGGAAGCGGATCAAGAGGTCGGGTCAACCTTCGGTCAAAAGAAGTCAACTCAGTCAACTAAACAAAAGTCAAACCTGGCCAATAGGATGGTCAACATGAACGAGATCGAACCTGAGGTATAACCGAATCAAATTCTATATTTATAACATTTATATTTTATACACACAACGTGTGGGACTTGACGAGTTGATAAGCGAACCTAAACAAGAAAATACAAGTATACTGTATATGCAATGGTGTAAATATTAAGCTTAGAGTGTTGAGATTGTTGAATACGGGTACGAGCTCGCGATGTTGGAATTTCGGACCATAAGATTTAACTTTTGGACTTGATAGAAAATCAACACGCAAGGTGCTGCATAAAACGGCTCAAGACTTAAAAGCAATGAATATGAATATATATATTTAGATAGAACGACAAACAAACGGAATTGTATATGGCATAAGGTACTTACCTGACACATGGGGCTTTGGACATTAGACTTGAAACTAGAAATTGGCAATTGAGACTTAAGGTTCGAACATGGTTGGCTATTACATATTTAGTATAAACAGTTAGATATTGGAATGGATATTGGCTATTACATATTTAGTATAAACAGTTAGATATTAGAATGGATATTATCCCGACACTTAAACATGGACTTGAGATATAAGATTGAAACCAACACATACCCATTATTGACTCATATATGCCTAAAACATTGGACAAGATAATGTAAACTCGGACAATTGAGTCTTAGACACTGACTTTACTAAACTAATACACATAAAATGGTACTAGGGAAGAACACTAATACTTGGACATCCTCGTAACCAACATTGGAATTAATACTAACTTATGAATACTTTGGACTAGATGGAAACCAGGCTCGGACATAATTATAATACACATACTAAAGCATATCTAAAACATATGAACACTTATTAAATACAAGTATTAATTAGTAATTATAATAAATTGAACATGGGAATAAGAGACGAACTTGATAAATAGAAACTATACGCTTGAGCTCGTCCCCACGTATGATCATTGCGAATAAAACCAAACGCTAATAAAAATGTGTGTCGACATAGGGCCCAACCAGAAGAATACCAGGAAGTGATACCGAGTACCCCGTTCACCGGTTTTATATTTGTGCTATGTACCAGGTGAGTTTCGTGAACTCCCCTCTTTTTACTTTTAACTGTTTTGGGGTGACGCATGCTTCCATTTATTTGATAACTTATGGTGTTAGTTTTATAAGCGTGTTTACTTGTCTGCGTGTTTTACCATACCATACCCGGCACTCATTAACTCTAGGATAGAGCCGACTTAATATATGGGTAGTACTACTTGGGGAATCCCTCACGCACAGTGGTCCGGCCTACACGGAAACCCCCACTGAGACCGACGGGTCGTTGCGGCATATATTTTGCCATGGGAACCTATGTTGCAGAGCATAGGTTAGAACCTATAACAATAACGGGTATAGTTTCTACTGTTACATCTAGGCATGGTTAGGCATGACACTAGATGCAGGATTGAGTGGCCAGCTTATATTACTGTAATGCCATAACAAAAACCAATAAACTTGTTTGATTACTAAAACTATTTGATGAACTAAACTTCGGGCTCCTAGTTAACTAAACACACGAACTCACCAACATTATTGTTGAACCAAACTATTTTAAGCATGTGTTCAGGTACCTGCTCTGGAAACACAAGGAATATACGGTACGACTCAGAGTCACACCGACAGACGAACCAGACGAACGAATGAGAAACCATAGATATTATTCGAACCTTGTATGATTGGGGTTTAGATGTATATTGATTTAAGTTGAAATGTAAACAAATAATTATAAAAGAATAGTTATTTTATATTGCTTCCGCTGTTAGCTTGCATTACATACATGTTGTATCAATCTGTGATTTCGTCCAGGCCCTCCCGGGTCGGGGTGTGACAGATTGGTATCAGAGCAAACAGCGCAGCAAATAGGATATCATTAGGCTGCAACCGTGAACCTTAGGATCTTGGCTTTTGAAACCACAAAATTCATTTCGGTTAGGAGAACCAAAACCTGGTGGATAAACTAGAGTTGCAATCAGAGGATATCTAACGAGTTGACCTTGGGTACTGAACACATGGGGATAAAACGTTAAGTGATAAAAACCATATTTGGAACATATGAACAAACTTGTGAAACAACCATACAAAAACATAAGAGGAAATAATATGATTTTAATAAGAAAATACTTGGATGCTTAAGTGAGGCGAGAGAGTGGTTATGGTTGCAAACATAATCATAAATTCGCAGGCACAAGGGCATTTCGGGGATATCTTATTGGGATCATAACAGTAAAAGTTGAATTAATACCCTTAACATGAAACTTTTACGAGACACGTTGATTGCCGCTAACAAAATACTGGAACTTATTCTCCTTTGCGTCCTTTAAGTTCATGACCACACACTCTCATTCGGTGAATGGTAGCTTTAAACGCATCAAACAATACTTTTTCGTTTCCTAATGACACTCTTTGTTCAAGCCGTTTTTGAGACTTCTACATTTATGATGAAATGAAATACTAATCACATGCTAGAATATTCCAAATATACCTCGATGACACGAATATAGTTCTAAGCAATAGCTATTTGTTCCGAAATAGTTGATCCAAATCATTTGAGGTTGTTGCATCTAACCTCTTGGAGTTAGTAAAATCCTGAACCAATACCTTTTTATACGAGCTTTAGGCTCCAATCATAACATTTCCCTTGATTACACCTTATCTAAACTTGAAATCGCTTTGGTCTAATTTACAACTTCTTGAATAAGTCCACTTAAACCCATTGAAAACTTGGCGATTTTCTCATTTTGTTATAAAGTTTCCTCGATATTTCACCCTAGTTCAACATTTTTGTCTTCATTATCATTCCAACCTTAACCATTCCCTCCACATATCGATTGTGTGTTGACATTTGTGAACTTGGAAATGGATTTGCCGCATCTCCCCTGAATATGTAGAATTCTGTTAACAAAAGATCCTAGTTATCCAACACAATCCTAAAATCCATCTTAAAAAAAAAAATAAGTTACTATATGAACAATCTCCTCTCATTTTCCTAGAACACCTTTTGGACCAGTTATATTTGAGAATTCCTCGTTTATGTTACGAATATCCCAAATATCTACCCTTGAGTACCGAACAAATGTTTGACATCACACGTGTAGTTAGTTTCTCAATTCCTGAAACTCTAGATGATCTACTTGAATCACTTAAAACTTCGTGCGCAGCCTTTCGGATATGGTAAAACCTTGAAGTAACGTTTTGATATACATGATTAGACTCCATTTATCACACTTTCCTTGATCATATCTCACCAATTTTTGAAATTTCCTTTGACACTTTGGCAAAATACGTGAGCAGAATCACTCAACTTGGTCCAGAAACATGTCCCGTTTTGTTGCTAAAAGCTTTTGGATACCATGTTCTAAATCTTTTTGATAACGCTTGAATACAAAAACTTCCGCATTTGTTCCCTGCTCTCTGAATGTTTAAGCCTCTTTTGGGTTATGCAACCTCCTAAAACGTACGTGAACACAAAGAAAAGTTGAGTTTATACGATGACCATTCCAAATCTGCGTTAAGATTTTCCGATTGCCAACAAAAATGTTGAGTTTCCTTTCAAACCGTTAACAAGGATGTACCTACCACCATGACTATTCAACTTAGACGAACCAAACGACTCTGGATACCTGAGATAACCCCCTACCATGACTCGTGTAAGACATATACAATCAGCCATATCAAATATAACGCGCAGTCTTTTTGGAAGAATCCCGACAATGCGCTAGTGAAAGATAGAAAATCTTCGTTAAATTCCACGGTTAACCTGACCGTTTTGATCTAGAAACTCTTAAATCTAAAAAAATTGACAAAGAACAAACCTACCGAAAGCGCTCATTTTTGTTAGTAAACTCTCTCCGCTTGTGATAAAACCATTATTCCCAACCAAAGCAACATGTTTGTCTGTTTCTTATACTATTTGTAGCACTAATCCTTGTGTTTTCCATCCTCCCTATTATCTAAATTGGTTAATAAATGAGACATAACACCCTAATGTAAGGTAAATTGGCGATTGTGGTCCGGAACGTAATCGTGAATCTACAGGTACGTTATGGTGGTGTGGAATTCCATGAGGGTTTTTGGGAAAGTTTTCCAGTACATTTTTGAGGTATCAAATGTGTGGTGGGTTAGCTGTGGTACACCCTATATATAAACACCAATGGTACATCAGGAATGAGACTGAGAATCAACTCAAAATGAACCCTAGTCTGTTTCCTAGTTCAGATCATTGTATCAAACCACATATATTTTCTTGTCATCTTTGACGAAATCATTGATTCCAATCGAATGTCGTTGTCCTTATAAAGACGGTGTACTTGATGTGAAAACAAAGAAGAAATTTGCTATTTCCATTTTTCCAGTGAAACTCTCTGGCCAAAGCCAAAAGATACCATTTAGTTGACTGGCGCTGAGGTCATCCGAAAATCCATTTCTGTAAGCTCGTTCGACGGAAACAAGAGCGCCAAAACCATTTTGATCCTGTATTGAGAACGATAAGGAGAATACTTGATATAAAAAGTACTTCTTTACAAAAGCCCAAGTGACGAGCGACTTGGCAAGTGTGAAAATAGTTTTTCCTTCCCATTAACCCATATGCCTTTCATCCCTCTGTAACGTATCGGTTTCCACTGATTGATGAGGAAATAAAACAAGATCATTTTCAAAACCAATCGATCGATCAAAGGCTTGAGGAATTTACAGGCCCTGTTTCCATGATTTCCATGTCCTAGCTGTTTATTTACCCATTCATGACGACTATCAAACCACCGATTTGGTAAACGTCCTTGTATTTGGACACCTTATCTGATGAATCAATCTCCATACCCTCATCTTGTAAGCAGAATTGTTAAAGTTAAAGCCACCCCGTTATATGTATGAGCTGTAAAACCGTTTTTGAAATCATAGCATGATCTGTGCAGAGCCCCCGTATGCATAGATTTTAGTAATTTTGTAGCGCGTTTCGAATTCGTTCCCTTATCTTGCAGTAGTACGACTTGTTTACCTTGTGATACGACTATAAGTTCGCCTCCAATAGTGACGTTATAAGATCGGATAACAGTTACAAGCTATGTGTGCAGTAATTGAACTATGAGATATAATCCCAACCATAATTTCGCGGACGAAATTCTTATAAGGGGGGAAGAATGTAACAACCCAGAGTGGACCCCAAAAATTTTTCGCGTATAATTATAATTATAGTGTAATAATCAAGAAACCAAAACAAATATTAAGCGAGATGGCTATGTTCGAAACTAAAAACGAACTAATGTATATAAAATAGTATTGATGAATACACGTCACGAGACCAAACTAATACGCGATACGAACCCAAATCGAACCCGGCTGAATTGGGTTAGTCACCATTAGGACATGACACATGTCACTCCTTCTTTACAACCGTCAATCTTTGAGATTTCCACCTATCTTCTATTAAACACTAATCATTCATTATGAAAACCTATCTATACACCTTCCAACAACAATACTCTCACACTCTATCTCATCTCACGCACACACAAAGTTACTGTCAAATTAGAGAGATAGAGAGAAGGTGACGGAGAGGAGACCGGTGGTGCACAGCGGTACCAACGCCACCACCACCACACTACCACTCTACCAGTGAACAAGGTACAACCTCCAACAAAACCCCTCACTTCTTTTGATAATATTATAAGATGGTGGTCTTAATTGAGGAGGCGGCCGAAGGTAATGGTGTTGATTACGGATGGTGCTCGGGTGGCGGGTGAAGGTGGTTACTGATAGCTAAGTTATAGACGAGATGGTTTATAGTAGACTTGAGTTATGATCAGTTGAGTCCGGAAGCGGATCAAGAGGTCGGGTCAACCTTCGGTCAAAAGAAGTCAACTCAGTCAACTAAACAAAAGTCAAACCTGGCCAATAGGATGGTCAACATGAACGAGATCGAACCTGAGGTATAACCGAATCAAATTCTATATTTATAACATTTATATTTTATACACACAACGTGTGGGACTTGACGAGTTGATAAGCGAACCTAAACAAGAAAATACAAGTATACTGTATATGCAATGGTGTAAATATTAAGCTTAGAGTGTTGAGATTGTTGAATACGGGTACGAGCTCGCGATGTTGGAATTTCGGACCATAAGATTTAACTTTTGGACTTGATAGAAAATCAACACGCAAGGTGCTGCATAAAACGGCTCAAGACTTAAAAGCAATGAATATGAATATATATATTTAGATAGAACGACAAACAAACGGAATTGTATATGGCATAAGGTACTTACCTGACACATGGGGCTTTGGACATTAGACTTGAAACTAGAAATTGGCAATTGAGACTTAAGGTTCGAACATGGTTGGCTATTACATATTTAGTATAAACAGTTAGATATTGGAATGGATATTGGCTATTACATATTTAGTATTAACAGTTAGATATTAGAATGGATATTATCCCGACACTTAAACATGGACTTGAGATATAAGATTGAAACCAACACATACCCATTATTGACTCATATATGCCTAAAACATTGGACAAGATAATGTAAACTCGGACAATTGAGTCTTAGACACTGACTTTACTAAACTAATACACATAAAATGGTACTAGGGAAGAACACTAATACTTGGACATCCTCGTAACCAACATTGGAATTAATACTAACTTATGAATACTTTGGACTAGATGGAAACCAGGCTCGGACATAATTATAATACACATACTAAAGCATATCTAAAACATATGAACACTTATTAAATACAAGTATTAATTAGTAATTATAATAAATTGAACATGGGAATAAGAGACGAACTTGATAAATAGAAACTATACGCTTGAGCTCGTCCCCACGTATGATCATTGCGAATAAAACCAAACGCTAATAAAAATGTGTGTCGACATAGGGCCCAACCAGAAGAATACCAGGAAGTGATACCGAGTACCCCGTTCACCGGTTTTATATTTGTGCTATGTACCAGGTGAGTTTCGTGAACTCCCCTCTTTTTACTTTTAACTGTTTTGGGGTGACGCATGCTTCCATTTATTTGATAACTTATGGTGTTAGTTTTATAAGCGTGTTTACTTGTCTGCGTGTTTTACCATACCATACCCGGCACTCATTAACTCTAGGATAGAGCCGACTTAATATATGGGTAGTACTACTTGGGGAATCCCTCACGCACAGTGGTCCGGCCTACACGGAAACCCCCACTGAGACCGACGGGTCGTTGCGGCATATATTTTGCCATGGGAACCTATGTTGCAGAGCATAGGTTAGAACCTATAACAATAACGGGTATAGTTTCTACTGTTACATCTAGGCATGGTTAGGCATGACACTAGATGCAGGATTGAGTGGCCAGCTTATATTACTGTAATGCCATAACAAAAACCAATAAACTTGTTTGATTACTAAAACTATTTGATGAACTAAACTTCGGGCTCCTAGTTAACTAAACACACGAACTCACCAACATTATTGTTGAACCAAACTATTTTAAGCATGTGTTCAGGTACCTGCTCTGGAAACACAAGGAATATACGGTACGACTCAGAGTCACACCGACAGACGAACCAGACGAACGAATGAGAAACCATAGATATTATTCGAACCTTGTATGATTGGGGTTTAGATGTATATTGATTTAAGTTGAAATGTAAACAAATAATTATAAAAGAATAGTTATTTTATATTGCTTCCGCTGTTAGCTTGCATTACATACATGTTGTATCAATCTGTGATTTCGTCCAGGCCCTCCCAGGTCGGGGTGTGACAGATTGGTATCAGAGCAAACAGCGCAGCAAATAGGATATCATTAGGCTGCAACCGTGAACCTTAGGATCTTGGCTTTTGAAACCACAAAATTCATTTCAGTTAGGAGAACCAAAACCTGGTGGATAAACTAGAGTTGCAATCAGAGGATATCTAACGAGTTGACCTTGGGTACTGAACACATGGGGATAAAACGTTAAGTGATAAAAACCATATTTGGAACATATGAACAAACTTGTGAAACAACCATACAAAAACATAAGAGGAAATAATATGATTTTAATAAGAAAATACTTGGATGCTTAAGTGAGGCGAGAGAGTGGTTATGGTTGCAAACATAATCATAAATTCGCAGGCACAAGGGCATTTCGGGGATATCTTATTGGGATCATAACAGTAAAAGTTGAATTAATACCCTTAACATGAAACTTTTACGAGACACGTTGATTGCCGCTAACAAAATACTGGAACTTATTCTCCTTTGCGTCCTTTAAGTTCATGACCACACACTCTCATTCGGTGAATGGTAGCTTTAAACGCATCAAACAATACTTTTTCGTTTCCTAATGACACTCTTTGTTCAAGCCGTTTTTGAGACTTCTACATTTATGATGAAATGAAATACTAATCACATGCTAGAATATTCCAAATATACCTCGATGACACGAATATAGTTCTAAGCAATAGCTATTTGTTCCGAAATAGTTGATCCAAATCATTTGAGGTTGTTGCATCTAACCTCTTGGAGTTAGTAAAATCCTGAACCAATACCTTTTTATACGAGCTTTAGGCTCCAATCATAACATTTCCCTTGATTACACCTTATCTAAACTTGAAATCGCTTTGGTCTAATTTACAACTTCTTGAATAAGTCCACTTAAACCCATTGAAAACTTGGCGATTTTCTCATTTTGTTATAAAGTTTCCTCGATATTTCACCCTAGTTCAACATTTTTGTCTTCATTATCATTCCAACCTTAACCATTCCCTCCACATATCGATTGTGTGTTGACATTTGTGAACTTGGAAATGGATTTGCCGCATCTCCCCTGAATATGTAGAATTCTGTTAACAAAAGATCCTAGTTATCCAACACAATCCTAAAATCCATCTTAAAAAAAAAAAATAAGTTACTATATGAACAATCTCCTCTCATTTTCCTAGAACACCTTTTGGACCAGTTATATTTGAGAATTCCTCGTTTATGTTACGAATATCCCAAATATCTACCCTTGAGTACCGAACAAATGTTTGACATCACACGTGTAGTTAGTTTCTCAATTCCTGAAACTCTAGATGATCTACTTGAATCACTTAAAACTTCGTGCGCAGCCTTTCGGATATGGTAAAACCTTGAAGTAACGTTTTGATATACATGATTAGACTCCATTTATCACACTTTCCTTGATCATATCTCACCAATTTTTGAAATTTCCTTTGACACTTTGGCAAAATACGTGAGCAGAATCACTCAACTTGGTCCAGAAACCTGTCCCGTTTTGTTGCTAAAAGCTTTTGGATACCATGTTCTAAATCTTTTTGATAACGCTTGAATACAAAAACTTCCGCATTTGTTCCCTGCTCTCTGAATGTTTAAGCCTCTTTTGGGTTATGCAACCTCCTAAAACGTACGTGAACACAAAGAAAAGTTGAGTTTATACGATGACCATTCCAAATCTGCGTTAAGATTTTCCGATTGCCAACAAAAATGTTGAGTTTCCTTTCAAACCGTTAACAAGGATGTACCTACCACCATGACTATTCAACTTAGACGAACCAAACGACTCTGGATACCTGAGATAACCCCCTACCATGACTCGTGTAAGACATATACAATCAGCCATATCAAATATAACGCGCAGTCTTTTTGGAAGAATCCCGACAATGCGCTAGTGAAAGATAGAAAATCTTCGTTAAATTCCACGGTTAACCTGACCGTTTTGATCTAGAAACTCTTAAATCTAAAAAAATTGACAAAGAACAAACCTACCGAAAGCGCTCATTTTTGTTAGTAAACTCTCTCCGCTTGTGATAAAACCATTATTCCCAACCAAAGCAACATGTTTGTCTGTTTCTTATACTATTTGTAGCACTAATCCTTGTGTTTTCCATCCTCCCTATTATCTAAATTGGTTAATAAATGAGACATAACACCCTAATGTAAGGTAAATTGGCGATTGTGGTCCGGAACGTAATCGTGAATCTACAGGTACGTTATGGTGGTGTGGAATTCCATGAGGGTTTTTGGGAAAGTTTTCCAGTACATTTTTGAGGTATCAAATGTGTGGTGGGTTAGCTGTGGTACACCCTATATATAAACACCAATGGTACATCAGGAATGAGACTGAGAATCAACTCAAAATGAACCCTAGTCTGTTTCCTAGTTCAGATCATTGTATCAAACCACATATATTTTCTTGTCATCTTTGACGAAATCATTGATTCCAATCGAATGTCGTTGTCCTTATAAAGATGGTGTACTTGATGTGAAAACAAAGAAGAAATTTGCTATTTCCATTTTTCCAGTGAAACTCTCTGGCCAAAGCCAAAAGATACCATTTAGTTGACTGGCGCTGAGGTCATCCGAAAATCCATTTCTGTAAGCTCGTTCGACGGAAACAAGAGCGCCAAAACCATTTTGATCCTGTATTGAGAACGATAAGGAGAATACTTGATATAAAAAGTACTTCTTTACAAAAGCCCAAGTGACGAGCGACTTGGCAAGTGTGAAAATAGTTTTTCCTTCCCATTAACCCATATGCCTTTCATCCCTCTGTAACGTATCGGTTTCCACTGATTGATGAGGAAATAAAACAAGATCATTTTCAAAACCAATCGATCGATCAAAGGCTTGAGGAATTTACAGGCCCTGTTTCCATGATTTCCATGTCCTAGCTGTTTATTTACCCATTCATGACGACTATCAAACCACCGATTTGGTAAACGTCCTTGTATTTGGACACCTTATCTGATGAATCAATCTCCATACCCTCATCTTGTAAGCAGAATTGTTAAAGTTAAAGCCATCCCGTTATATGTATGAGCTGTAAAACCGTTTTTGAAATCATAGCATGATCTGTGCAGAGCCCCCGTATGCATAGATTTTAGTAATTTTGTAGCGCGTTTCGAATTCGTTCCCTTATCTTGCAGTAGTACGACTTGTTTACCTTGTGATACGACTATAAGTTCGCCTCCAATAGTGACGTTATAAGATCGGATAACAGTTACAAGCTATGTGTGCAGTAATTGAACTATGAGATATAATCCCAACCATAATTTCGCGGACGAAATTCTTATAAGGGGGGAAGAATGTAACAACCCAGAGTGGACCCCAAAAATTTTTCGCGTATAATTATAATTATAGTGTAATAATCAAGAAACCAAAACAAATATTAAGCGAGATGGCTATGTTCGAAACTAAAAACGAACTAATGTATATAAAATAGTATTGATGAATACACGTCACGAGACCAAACTAATACGCGATACGAACCCAAATCGAACCCGGCTGAATTGGGTTAGTCACCATTAGGACATGACACATGTCACTCCTTCTTTACAACCGTCAATCTTTGAGATTTCCACCTATCTTCTATTAAACACTAATCATTCATTATGAAAACCTATCTATACACCTTCCAACAACAATACTCTCACACTCTATCTCATCTCACGCACACACAAAGTTACTGTCAAATTAGAGAGATAGAGAGAAGGTGACGGAGAGGAGACCGGTGGTGCACAGCGGTACCAACGCCACCACCACCACACTACCACTCTACCAGTGAACAAGGTACAACCTCCAACAAAACCCCTCACTTCTTTTGATAATATTATAAGATGGTGGTCTTAATTGAGGAGGCGGCCGAAGGTAATGGTGTTGATTACGGATGGTGCTCGGGTGGCGGGTGAAGGTGGTTACTGATAGCTAAGTTATAGACGAGATGGTTTATAGTAGACTTGAGTTATGATCAGTTGAGTCCGGAAGCGGATCAAGAGGTCGGGTCAACCTTCGGTCAAAAGAAGTCAACTCAGTCAACTAAACAAAAGTCAAACCTGGCCAATAGGATGGTCAACATGAACGAGATCGAACCTGAGGTATAACCGAATCAAATTCTATATTTATAACATTTATATTTTATACACACAACGTGTGGGACTTGACGAGTTGATAAGCGAACCTAAACAAGAAAATACAAGTATACTGTATATGCAATGGTGTAAATATTAAGCTTAGAGTGTTGAGATTGTTGAATACGGGTACGAGCTCGCGATGTTGGAATTTCGGACCATAAGATTTAACTTTTGGACTTGATAGAAAATCAACACGCAAGGTGCTGCATAAAACGGCTCAAGACTTAAAAGCAATGAATATGAATATATATATTTAGATAGAACGACAAACAAACGGAATTGTATATGGCATAAGGTACTTACCTGACACATGGGGCTTTGGACATTAGACTTGAAACTAGAAATTGGCAATTGAGACTTAAGGTTCGAACATGGTTGGCTATTACATATTTAGTATAAACAGTTAGATATTGGAATGGATATTGGCTATTACATATTTAGTATTAACAGTTAGATATTAGAATGGATATTATCCCGACACTTAAACATGGACTTGAGATATAAGATTGAAACCAACACATACCCATTATTGACTCATATATGCCTAAAACATTGGACAAGATAATGTAAACTCGGACAATTGAGTCTTAGACACTGACTTTACTAAACTAATACACATAAAATGGTACTAGGGAAGAACACTAATACTTGGACATCCTCGTAACCAACATTGGAATTAATACTAACTTATGAATACTTTGGACTAGATGGAAACCAGGCTCGGACATAATTATAATACACATACTAAAGCATATCTAAAACATATGAACACTTATTAAATACAAGTATTAATTAGTAATTATAATAAATTGAACATGGGAATAAGAGACGAACTTGATAAATAGAAACTATACGCTTGAGCTCGTCCCCACGTATGATCATTGCGAATAAAACCAAACGCTAATAAAAATGTGTGTCGACATAGGGCCCAACCAGAAGAATACCAGGAAGTGATACCGAGTACCCCGTTCACCGGTTTTATATTTGTGCTATGTACCAGGTGAGTTTCGTGAACTCCCCTCTTTTTACTTTTAACTGTTTTGGGGTGACGCATGCTTCCATTTATTTGATAACTTATGGTGTTAGTTTTATAAGCGTGTTTACTTGTCTGCGTGTTTTACCATACCATACCCGGCACTCATTAACTCTAGGATAGAGCCGACTTAATATATGGGTAGTACTACTTGGGGAATCCCTCACGCACAGTGGTCCGGCCTACACGGAAACCCCCACTGAGACCGACGGGTCGTTGCGGCATATATTTTGCCATGGGAACCTATGTTGCAGAGCATAGGTTAGAACCTATAACAATAACGGGTATAGTTTCTACTGTTACATCTAGGCATGGTTAGGCATGACACTAGATGCAGGATTGAGTGGCCAGCTTATATTACTGTAATGCCATAACAAAAACCAATAAACTTGTTTGATTACTAAAACTATTTGATGAACTAAACTTCGGGCTCCTAGTTAACTAAACACACGAACTCACCAACATTATTGTTGAACCAAACTATTTTAAGCATGTGTTCAGGTACCTGCTCTGGAAACACAAGGAATATACGGTACGACTCAGAGTCACACCGACAGACGAACCAGACGAACGAATGAGAAACCATAGATATTATTCGAACCTTGTATGATTGGGGTTTAGATGTATATTGATTTAAGTTGAAATGTAAACAAATAATTATAAAAGAATAGTTATTTTATATTGCTTCCGCTGTTAGCTTGCATTACATACATGTTGTATCAATCTGTGATTTCGTCCAGGCCCTCCCAGGTCGGGGTGTGACAGATTGGTATCAGAGCAAACAGCGCAGCAAATAGGATATCATTAGGCTGCAACCGTGAACCTTAGGATCTTGGCTTTTGAAACCACAAAATTCATTTCAGTTAGGAGAACCAAAACCTGGTGGATAAACTAGAGTTGCAATCAGAGGATATCTAACGAGTTGACCTTGGGTACTGAACACATGGGGATAAAACGTTAAGTGATAAAAACCATATTTGGAACATATGAACAAACTTGTGAAACAACCATACAAAAACATAAGAGGAAATAATATGATTTTAATAAGAAAATACTTGGATGCTTAAGTGAGGCGAGAGAGTGGTTATGGTTGCAAACATAATCATAAATTCGCAGGCACAAGGGCATTTCGGGGATATCTTATTGGGATCATAACAGTAAAAGTTGAATTAATACCCTTAACATGAAACTTTTACGAGACACGTTGATTGCCGCTAACAAAATACTGGAACTTATTCTCCTTTGCGTCCTTTAAGTTCATGACCACACACTCTCATTCGGTGAATGGTAGCTTTAAACGCATCAAACAATACTTTTTCGTTTCCTAATGACACTCTTTGTTCAAGCCGTTTTTGAGACTTCTACATTTATGATGAAATGAAATACTAATCACATGCTAGAATATTCCAAATATACCTCGATGACACGAATATAGTTCTAAGCAATAGCTATTTGTTCCGAAATAGTTGATCCAAATCATTTGAGGTTGTTGCATCTAACCTCTTGGAGTTAGTAAAATCCTGAACCAATACCTTTTTATACGAGCTTTAGGCTCCAATCATAACATTTCCCTTGATTACACCTTATCTAAACTTGAAATCGCTTTGGTCTAATTTACAACTTCTTGAATAAGTCCACTTAAACCCATTGAAAACTTGGCGATTTTCTCATTTTGTTATAAAGTTTCCTCGATATTTCACCCTAGTTCAACATTTTTGTCTTCATTATCATTCCAACCTTAACCATTCCCTCCACATATCGATTGTGTGTTGACATTTGTGAACTTGGAAATGGATTTGCCGCATCTCCCCTGAATATGTAGAATTCTGTTAACAAAAGATCCTAGTTATCCAACACAATCCTAAAATCCATCTTAAAAAAAAAAAATATAAGTTACTATATGAACAATCTCCTCTAATTTTCCTAGAACACCTTTTGGACCAGTTATATTTGAGAATTCCTCGTTTATGTTACGAATATCCCAAATATCTACCCTTGAGTACCGAACAAATGTTTGACATCACACGTGTAGTTAGTTTCTCAATTCCTGAAACTCTAGATGATCTACTTGAATCACTTAAAACTTCGTGCGCAGCCTTTCGGATATGGTAAAACCTTGAAGTAACGTTTTGATATACATGATTAGACTCCATTTATCACACTTTCCTTGATCATATCTCACCAATTTTTGAAATTTCCTTTGACACTTTGGCAAAATACGTGAGCAGAATCACTCAACTTGGTCCAGAAACCTGTCCCGTTTTGTTGCTAAAAGCTTTTGGATACCATGTTCTAAATCTTTTTGATAACGCTTGAATACAAAAACTTCCGCATTTGTTCCCTGCTCTCTGAATGTTTAAGCCTCTTTTGGGTTATGCAACCTCCTAAAACGTACGTGAACACAAAGAAAAGTTGAGTTTATACGATGACCATTCCAAATCTGCGTTAAGATTTTCCGATTGCCAACAAAAATGTTGAGTTTCCTTTCAAACCGTTAACAAGGATGTACCTACCACCATGACTATTCAACTTAGACGAACCAAACGACTCTGGATACCTGAGATAACCCCCTACCATGACTCGTGTAAGACATATACAATCAGCCATATCAAATATAACGCGCAGTCTTTTTGGAAGAATCCCGACAATGCGCTAGTGAAAGATAGAAAATCTTCGTTAAATTCCACGGTTAACCTGACCGTTTTGATCTAGAAACTCTTGAATCTAAAAAAATTGACAAAGAACAAACCTACCGAAAGCGCTCATTTTTTGTTAGTAAACTCTCTCCGCTTGTGATAAAACCATTATTCCCAACCAAAGCAACATGTTTGTCTGTTTCTTATACTATTTGTAGCACTAATCCTTGTGTTTTCCATCCTCCCTATTATCTAAATTGGTTAATAAATGAGACATAACACCCTAATGTAAGGTAAATTGGCGATTGTGGTCCGGAACGTAATCGTGAATCTACAGGTACGTTATGGTGGTGTGGAATTCCATGAGGGTTTTTGGGAAAGTTTTCCAGTACATTTTTGAGGTATCAAATGTGTGGTGGGTTAGCTGTGGTACACCCTATATATAAACACCAATGGTACATCAGGAATGAGACTGAGAATCAACTCAAAATGAACCCTAGTCTGTTTCCTAGTTCAGATCATTGTATCAAACCACATATATTTTCTTGTCATCTTTGACGAAATCATTGATTCCAATCGAATGTCGTTGTCCTTATAAAGACGGTGTACTTGATGTGAAAACAAAGAAGAAATTTGCTATTTCCATTTTTCCAGTGAAACTCTCTGGCCAAAGCCAAAAGATACCATTTAGTTGACTGGCGCTGAGGTCATCCGAAAATCCATTTCTGTAAGCTCGTTCGACGGAAACAAGAGCGCCAAAACCATTTTGATCCTGTATTGAGAACGATAAGGAGAATACTTGATATAAAAAGTACTTCTTTACAAAAGCCCAAGTGACGAGCGACTTGGCAAGTGTGAAAATAGTTTTTCCTTCCCATTAACCCATATGCCTTTCATCCCTCTGTAACGTATCGGTTTCCACTGATTGATGAGGAAATAAAACAAGATCATTTTCAAAACCAATCGATCGATCAAAGGCTTGAGGAATTTACAGGCCCTGTTTCCATGATTTCCATGTCCTAGCTGTTTATTTACCCATTCATGACGACTATCAAACCACCGATTTGGTAAACGTCCTTGTATTTGGACACCTTATCTGATGAATCAATCTCCATACCCTCATCTTGTAAGCAGAATTGTTAAAGTTAAAGCCACCCCGTTATATGTATGAGCTGTAAAACCGTTTTTGAAATCATAGCATGATCTGTGCAGAGCCCCCGTATGCATAGATTTTAGTAATTTTGTAGCGCGTTTCGAATTCGTTCCCTTATCTTGCAGTAGTACGACTTGTTTACCTTGTGATACGACTATAAGTTCGCCTCCAATAGTGACGTTATAAGATCGGATAACAGTTACAAGCTATGTGTGCAGTAATTGAACTATGAGATATAATCCCAACCATAATTTCGCGGACGAAATTCTTATAAGGGGGGAAGAATGTAACAACCCAGAGTGGACCCCAAAAATTTTTCGCGTATAATTATAATTATAGTGTAATAATCAAGAAACCAAAACAAATATTAAGCGAGATGGCTATGTTCGAAACTAAAAACGAACTAATGTATATAAAATAGTATTGATGAATACACGTCACGAGACCAAACTAATACGCGATACGAACCCAAATCGAACCCGGCTGAATTGGGTTAGTCACCATTAGGACATGACACATGTCACTCCTTCTTTACAACCGTCAATCTTTGAGATTTCCACCTATCTTCTATTAAACACTAATCATTCATTATGAAAACCTATCTATACACCTTCCAACAACAATACTCTCACACTCTATCTCATCTCACGCACACACAAAGTTACTGTCAAATTAGAGAGATAGAGAGAAGGTGACGGAGAGGAGACCGGTGGTGCACAGCGGTACCAACGCCACCACCACCACACTACCACTCTACCAGTGAACAAGGTACAACCTCCAACAAAACCCCTCACTTCTTTTGATAATATTATAAGATGGTGGTCTTAATTGAGGAGGCGGCCGAAGGTGATGGTGTTGATTACGGATGGTGCTCGGGTGGCGGGTGAAGGTGGTTACTGATAGCTAAGTTATAGACGAGATGGTTTATAGTAGACTTGAGTTATGATCAGTTGAGTCCGGAAGCGGATCAAGAGGTCGGGTCAACCTTCGGTCAAAAGAAGTCAACTCAGTCAACTAAACAAAAGTCAAACCTGGCCAATAGGATGGTCAACATGAACGAGATCGAACCTGAGGTATAACCGAATCAAATTCTATATTTATAACATTTATATTTTATACACACAACGTGTGGGACTTGACGAGTTGATAAGCGAACCTAAACAAGAAAATACAAGTATACTGTATATGCAATGGTGTAAATATTAAGCTTAGAGTGTTGAGATTGTTGAATACGGGTACGAGCTCGCGATGTTGGAATTTCGGACCATAAGATTTAACTTTTGGACTTGATAGAAAATCAACACGCAAGGTGCTGCATAAAACGGCTAAAGACTTAAAAGCAATGAATATGAATATATATATTTAGATAGAACGACAAACAAACGGAATTGTATATGGCATAAGGTACTTACCTGACACATGGGGCTTTGGACATTAGACTTGAAACTAGAAATTGGCAATTGAGACTTAAGGTTCGAACATGGTTGGCTATTACATATTTAGTATAAACAGTTAGATATTGGAATGGATATTGGCTATTACATATTTAGTATAAACAGTTAGATATTAGAATGGATATTATCCCGACACTTAAACATGGACTTGAGATATAAGATTGAAACCAACACATACCCATTATTGACTCATATATGCCTAAAACATTGGACAAGATAATGTAAACTCGGACAATTGAGTCTTAGACACTGACTTTACTAAACTAATACACATAAAATGGTACTAGGGAAGAACACTAATACTTGGACATCCTCGTAACCAACATTGGAATTAATACTAACTTATGAATACTTTGGACTAGATGGAAACCAGGCTCGGACATAATTATAATACACATACTAAAGCATATCTAAAACATATGAACACTTATTAAATACAAGTATTAATTAGTAATTATAATAAATTGAACATGGGAATAAGAGACGAACTTGATAAATAGAAACTATACGCTTGAGCTCGTCCCCACGTATGATCATTGCGAATAAAACCAAACGCTAATAAAAATGTGTGTCGACATAGGGCCCAACCAGAAGAATACCAGGAAGTGATACCGAGTACCCCGTTCACCGGTTTTATATTTGTGCTATGTACCAGGTGAGTTTCGTGAACTCCCCTCTTTTTACTTTTAACTGTTTTGGGGTGACGCATGCTTCCATTTATTTGATAACTTATGGTGTTAGTTTTATAAGCGTGTTTACTTGTCTGCGTGTTTTACCATACCATACCCGGCACTGATTAACTCTAGGATAGAGCCGACTTAATATATGGGTAGTACTACTTGGGGAATCCCTCACGCACAGTGGTCCGTCCTACACGGAAACCCCCACTGAGACCGACGGGTCGTTGCGGCATATATTTTGCCATGGGAACCTATGTTGCAGAGCATAGGTTAGAACCTATAACAATAACGGGTATAGTTTCTACTGTTACATCTAGGCATGGTTAGGCATGACACTAGATGCAGGATTGAGTGGCCAGCTTATATTACTGTAATGCCATAACAAAAACCAGTAAACTTGTTTGATTACTAAAACTATTTGATGAACTAAACTTCGGGCTCCTAGTTAACTAAACACACGAACTCACCAACATTATTGTTGAACCAAACTATTTTAAGCATGTGTTCAGGTACCTGCTCTGGAAACACAAGGAATATACGGTACGACTCAGAGTCACACCGACAGACGAACCAGACGAACGAATGAGAAACCATAGATATTATTCGAACCTTGTATGATTGGGGTTTAGATGCATATTGATTTAAGTTGAAATGTAAACAAATAATTATAAAAGAATAGTTATTTTATATTGCTTCCGCTGTTAGCTTGCATTACATACATGTTGTATCAATCTGTGATTTCGTCCAGGCCCTCCCGGGCCGGGGTGTGACAAGATGACCTCCAAACACTGCTAAACCTTGAACTTGAAAAAGATGCAGAAGACCTCAACTCTTTGAACTTTGAGTTACAATTCAAAGGTCAAATCAGAGAAAGTCTGATGAGGAATAAAGATCAAGAATAAAGTCTAGTTTTGGCATCATCTGTTCTAGGGGGAGATTGTTGGGTCTGCTGACCTGAAGAAGAAGAACAGATGATTGAAAAGCCAAAATATACTAACAGTTGATCCATATAAATAGACAGCATTTACAACATACTCTCCCAAAAGACTGTTGACCCTAACAACTGTTCCACCAAACAACTGCTATGACAACTGCTGCTACAAAGGACTGCTGGATAACAACTGATAGAGAACAACTGCTGACTAAAGGTCTGATAGAGAACAACTGCTGATCAAGTGCTGAAGACTAAAGGTCTGTTGGAGCCAACATCACTTAGGCTCCAACAGATGATACAAGACCATCAGAGTTTTCCTCAACAGTAGTTTACCTTACAGTGTTTTGTAATGTAACAGTAGTTTGTATAGAGCAGATGTTTTATGTTGTTATTCTGTTAGAGGTCACTATCTTAGGTGACGTCAGCCCAGGTCACCAGTGGGTTAGATTTGTTTATAAATAGAACAGTGCTTGTACTGTTCTATTTGTCACTCACAACATTCTCTCAGACAAACAATCACCAGTGGTTTAGATTTGTCTATAAATAGAACAGTGCTTATACTTATTATTTATTTAACTTCAAAACATATAATATTACATTTATGTGTAGTAAAAGATTGTACCATACGTTAACAATGTGTACCTCAATTTAAAAGAATATAATAGGCTTTAAATTAAAGGAAAAAATGGATGACGTTGGTCATTAGGACTGAAGTGAAAAAAAAAAATACAAACCACAATGTCGCATATAGCTAGGGCTATAAGTGAACCAAAGGCTCAACGAATGGTCCATGAAGTATGAACCATTTGATATAAAGTTTGTTTGTATTTGCTTATTTAATAAACAATTTATAAACACATTATTCCTTAATAAACAAACATGAATTATTCGTGTTTGTTTAGTTCGTTTGGAGCTCTAAACTTACTCGCTTAGGAAAAAAAATAAATGAACAATGGCTTGAATTGGCAATTTGCAACCGAGCACATGGCCATTTTACAAAATTAAATGAAGATTCCAAATTTGTTTATTATATGATAGTATATGGGAAATGTATGTGCATCAGCATTCAAATATCTGATTCAATGTATGGACAAATAAATATATTATTTAAAGATAGAGACGAGGATGATGTATGCTTGAATACAAGAGTTTTGTGATACTCTTGCGAGACTCAAAAACCACCATATGATGCCTTTATTTATTTGGTACACGTAGTAATACATATTTCCATTCTCAAATTACAAAACCAGAAACGAACATATTGTAAAATCATATTGTTTTTGTACATAGTTGTATTATATTCATTTACAACTTGTAAAATCAAGATATTCTATTTGATTTTTTTTCGTGATACCAAACATCTAACACAGTTAGCCTTACGTCACCTGAGCATGGCCGGGTGGTCACCGGCTCAGGGTCCGACCCTCAAGTAGGCCCGATTTTTTTTTGAAGTTATACGCTCATTGAGATTTCAGATTTTATAATTGTAAGTTTTAATAGGCCCAATATTTCATTAATGTTATATTGTTATATTTGTTCACAATTGAAATTAAGTTAATTTCTAGGCCCAATCCAAATTTTAAAAACCCAATAAGAATTTATAGGTTTGATTTATTAGACCATACGTGATAGTTCGCGAATTGGGCGTGAAATGCCCATTTTGACGCCCTGTTCAACTAGCAACACCGCCCCCCTCCATGTTAAAGGGGCGCTAAAGGCCCTCACGCGAAATATTTCGCGTAGCTTCTTCTCTTGCCCAGCCAATCACATCCTTCCATGTCATTTTTATTTTTTTTTCTTTTTTTCATTCAAATATAATATTAATTATATATTTGAATAAAAAAATAGCCAATCAGAAAAATGCCTCTTTCACCCATCAAATTTCACCCACCATTACATCACTTGCCAATTTCAAGCCCTTTCACCCACCAAAGTGACCTCACATACCAAGTGTTAAAAAATGACCCTTTCACCCACCATTACACATGAACTTATATTGTAAGGATAAGGCCATGTTGCTATTTCGCTGAGAGCCCAAACATATTTTAAAATTTTCAGAGATAACCCTCCGTTAGCTAGCAATAATTTTTTCCTTTTCATAATAAAAAAAAGTATGCACTTAAAAATTCTGAATCAAATTTAACCACATCGGTTCATGTCAATATGTATCTATCTACTCGGTTGGCTAGCCCTACTGTAGCTAGACCTAATCAGGCCAATCAACCGGCCCCCTATCATCTTTATATACGTAGTTTTCAACCATTTTTAAATTTTATTTGATGTTGACACTTAAATACCATAAAGAAATCTATTCAGTTTGAGTGTGCTCTTCTAGAATATATAGCGACATTTTTCAACATTATAAATTTGAAGTTGACACTTAAATAGTTAAATCTTATTCGCTACTTATCCCATTTTTTCTAGACAAACTCAATAAAAGATATTAATGAATCATATAACTTTTCTAATTAATTTAGCTTTAAATTTGTTAATTTTTTTTGGAAGGTGTGTTTCAGCGGAGAATCCAAACGACGCACAACCCCTCAACCCCAGTTTGAATCCAGGCCAAAATAGTTACGTATACCAAACAAGATATGATACAATAGAAAAGAAATTGGAAAATAACAAATAGATTTGTATGCGTACTCATATTAGACATCGCCAACTCAATACATTTTTCACGATTTTTCCGCATCTATCTACCATGATAAAACAAGCAAAGCATGCATACCAAGTGAAAGGTTGCCCCAAAACTTTCACTTCATTTGCACCTTGGTTGTTTACTTTTAAATTTCCTTATTTCCTTTCAAATTTGATCCTCCTCGTAGATAATGTCAACCACCATCTCCTATTTGGATGCATCTTAGCTTGGTTTGTTAAAAAAAAAAAATAAAAAAAAAATAAAGACGTCATCTTATGTATTAAAGCTAAATCAATGGTTGCAGTGGCTTATGTTATTCTTCTAGTTACCTATTTTTTCTTATGTATTGAACGCGCGTGCATACATACATAGTGAAGTTTATTACAAAACATTAAGGGGCTGTTTGGTAGCCTTTTAACGAGGCTCTTAACCATTTAGCGCTGAATGATTCAGCATTCAGCGCGTTTGTTTCAACTTCTGAATGAAATGGTTAAGTCTGAATCATTAAGATTTGGGATGTTGCTGAACCATTAAGCACTGAACTATTAAGCACTGAACTATGCTGAACCTTAATGAGGCTCCCCTACCAACGTGGGACAAGAAAACTAACCATTAAGAGGTCCAACTTAATGATTCAGTGCTTAACCATTCAGACCTCTTAATGATTCAGCACTTAATCAACCAAACAACCCCTAAATTATTGGGAGAAAAATGTGTGAGTTATGTACATTATAAAACCATTAAACTGTTTTTTTTTCATACTTGTTTTTAACCATTTTCTTACACATTTGTAGGTTAGGTGTAAGAGATATAGCCTACACATGTGTAGGTTCTATATATAAATGAAATTTATTTATATAATTTTAAAATTTTAGGAAATATAATTAAACATTACATTGCAATCATTTCTTATGTTCTTAATTTTTTTTTATTCTTTGTACTCGCAAAGTGAAAAACTGTGTTTTGCGTACAACTCTCGTGTTTGCGAAACTAAAGCACTCAGATTATTTTTTAACATAATAATGAAGGTTGGGCCGATTGTATAATCACTGACTTATCAAATTGGGCTATTGGGTTTCTTTAAGAAGATTAAAGAAGTTATATTGATTTGGAATTGTTAATTATTGTGAATTGCTTTATTGATTTGTTTTTTTTTTTCAACCCGTAATACCCAAAGCTTTGTTTTTTAGTAGGATTGGTTTTGCTGGCTAAAAGGGTTGCGATGTAGCTTGTTGCCTATTTACCTGTCTGCTACTTAATTATAATGGACTTTTTCTTGACTGAAAATGAACACTTGTTTTATGTAAAAAAAGAACATATATTGTTTTTAGTAGGATCGGTTTTTCTATACAAAAGGGTTGTGATGCATCTTGTTGCCGGTTTACATGTCATTTTTTTGTAATCGGGATTTTCTTAACTGAAAATGAACACTTTATATGTAAAAAAACATATATTGTTTTCTGCAGGATTGGTTTTGGTATCTCCAAAGGGGTTGCTACCAAAATTGTTGCCTGTTCACCTGCTGCTTTATTATAATAGATGTTTTCTTAAATGAAAATGAACACTTTTTATGTAAAAAAATAAATAAAACATATATGAAGAAATTGGTAGTTTCAGTATGAATCAGGATTTAATTTCTGATGATGTTATGTTGCCAGTAGGTTTGATTTTGGGTTGGAGATTGTAGTTATGCGCTAAAAACTTTGTTATTCTAGAGTGTAGAATGTATTATGAGGATTGTTTGGTTATGATGGATTCATATCAAGTAAGTTAGAGAACATTATATCTATATCTATACTACTATATAGTGTATCCTGGACGGCTAAAGTGGTCATTTCACATTCATCTATAAGGGGTAAAATAGTAATTTAATTACATTGGTAAGACACATTTAAAAGAACAATTAATTGATACAAATAAACTCTTGGACGGTATTTAATGGTATTTAATTGATAGGTGTTGTTGTTGTTGTTATTATTATTATTATTATTATTATTATTATTATTGTTATTTGAAATTTTTGTTATTATTATTTTTTTGTCGATCAAGAAGAACTACTGCAACTATTACTATTAGTTTTTATAGTGCATTTTCATAAACATACTGCAATATTTTTTATTTATTTATTAGAAAAACATAATTTTGTATATAGAGTGAGATGAACCAAACACAACGAGTTGCGCTAAACATGTCTTACGGTATTTAATGGATACTAAATCCCTAAAAAACTCATTGATTTGAATTTAATTATACTTTGAGTTACAACAATTTTCCTATTCCCTGTGATACATCTTTGTTCAACGAAAAAAAAAAGAAAGCAAAAAAAAAAACATAAGGGGACTTGGCGATTTAAAATAGAAGATCAAAGCTTGTGGAAGAAAGTGGTGATTGGATGCCATGGTTCGAGTAGATCATGGTCTACGCTGCCATGTTCTTTATCTTCAAGCGGATGCTGGAAACATATTTCGCAAATTGGAGATAAAAGACTTCGTAATGGCGTGCCTTTTAATAACCTGTTTGTAGCCAAAGTAGGCAATGGGGAGTCAATCAAATTCTGGGTTGACCCTTGGTTGCATAATGTTCCTTTACGCCACATCTATACTAGTTTGTTCAGGATTGAAAGACGGAAATGGGCGACAGTTTCGGATAGACTGCAGGTTGTTAATAGTGAAAAGTTGCTGTCCTGGGATTGGAAATCGGCTCCCAGCTCTGTAGAACAGATCTCATGATTACACGTGGACAGGAGGTATGGATAAATGGTCTTGGACAGCAGACAGGGAAGGAATTTTTTCGGTTAAGAAGGCAAAAACGCTGATGTGTTCGACCTCTAATCAGCAGGTTAATCGGCATTTTTCCTAGAAAAGGGTGGGCTCCGTTTAAATGTAAAATTATGGCGTGGCGGGCTTCTATAGATCGTTTGCCTACGAAAACAGATTTAATCAAACGAGGCGTTCCAATACAGAATGATCTGTGTGAGTCTTGTAACTCGACTGCAGAAACTTCGACACATGTGTTCACTGGGTGTATGTTCGCAGCAGAGATATCGTCCATAGTCGAAGCTTGGTGTCGCATTTCCCCTATCTTCGCTTTTCAAGTTTCGGACCTGGTTAAGATAACCGACTATCAAAGAACTTCGAAAGACAACAAATACATCTTGCGAGGTATCATCATCTCTTCTTTATGGGATGTTTGGAATGAAAGGAACAATCGGATTTTCAACAACAAGCGTCGTAGAGCCATTGAGGTTGTGGAACACATCAAAACTGCTTCGTTTTTTTTATATTTTTGATACAGAATAGATCTAAGATTAAAGATATAGAGTGGATTGCTTTGTGTAATTGTCCTTTGAACATTATGTAATTCGTTTTGTTGCCCTGGGGCCCTTGCTTTGAGGTCCCTAGTGGCGTTTTTTTTAATAAAGTTTAACTTTTCAAAAAAAAAAAAAAAAGAAGAAGAGAGAGCTAATTAAGATCTGTTCTTTTTTTTTTTCTGTTTCTTATAACCGCCTAAATCTTCAACACCATAATCATTGAGATTAAATTCACATTAACAAACCTTAAAACACATTTGATTAACAAAATGAAACCAATCGGGACCTTCAAACGACATTAACTTCTGGATGAGTTTAAAACCCAAACACGACACCACCTGACCGAAACACAAGCCCATCTCGACTATCTCTCTGTTATTCTGACCACTCTCTGGCAGCTCGACACCGACACCGGCAAATGACACCCACCAAAACCAGCAGCGATCTGACTGTTCCGCCTCCAGTATGAGTTAGAACCAACGCCGGTGACTTTTCGCTCCGGTTTGTTTCATCATCGCGGGACAAGGTAATAGCTAAACCCAAAACATGCCAGGATTTATCTAATGGTTTAGTTGTAGATGATAAGAATAAGACATCCAAACCTTAAAACAACTTTTGCCTATCATCATTTGTTTAAGTAATCTTTATACAAGATTGACTGAAAACTTGAATAGGGAATTCTAATAGCTTACAATAATACCTTCTCTCTCTATTTTACTCTCCGTGTGAGAGCACATGGGAAGGGTTGGTGGTTTGGGTTTTTATAATATGTGGAGTTAGATGGTTTTAACAAAATCGTGTTTGTATCGCATGGTTTTGTGTATGTGGCCTTCTAACATTAGAATATGTTTTTATCCAAGCAACTAATAAATATCATTAACCTTTTTATACATTATTACGTTTCTATGACTTGGCAATGTAATACTATTTGTATTTAACGATACCTTTTGATAATTTCACGATACAAGTGATCATCAAAAATCTATGAAAATTCAATAGATAACAACATTAAAGCACAATGAAAAAAAAATATGAAGTCATAGAAAAGGTATTAAAATAAGTTACAGTGGCAAGTTACTTATTTTTTTCAAAACTAAAAGAAAAGGTTACATTCATAAAACTTGATGATAGGTTTGAAGCCATATTCAAGGAGCTAGCTACTCATTGCTTCAAAAGCTGCTACACAAGGTGTGTTTACTAAACCATTTACATATGTTTTCTATTGATTAATATACTATAAACTTAAGCAGAATGTCGTATATGGTTCTTACTTTATTTATAACTAGGTTTGAGCCCCGCATGTACACGCGGTACATGTTCATGTAAAATGAAAAAAAAATCTATAAAGATCGCAGTATGCAAATTGTATTTATTGAAAGTTACGTAATACAATTCGTATGAATTTTGGTTGATTGTAAATTATCATAAAAAAAGTTTAATGTTACCCAATGACAGATATATGAATCAACAAATGTTTGAATACACATGATTTAAAAACAAATAATGAAATGAATAAACATATATTTATTGTAACGGCATGCAAATAAAGATTAAATTCAAAGTAAATAAATGTAGTTTAACAAATCACACAACCAAAAAATTATAAAAAATGATTTATGCAAAATATGATCGCATACTTATTCACAAACTTCAAAATATTTTTTTATAGACAACATTTGTTATTTATTATTAACGTTGTCATCTTTATCCAATATTAGTATGTTCAGGCCATCTCTACTCTTGTCACTTGGCAGCGACATACAACTGCCCATGTGTAAAAATAGGATCTTTCAAATACATACCTATCCTAAATAGGGTTTGTCCTTGACTCTTATTTATTATCATTGAGAAACATAAAGTAAGAGGGAATTGTCTTCTGTTAAATCTGAAAGGAATCTTCTTATCAAATGGGGACAGCCTAATTCTTTGGATAAAAGTTCGCATTCCAATGTTACTCCCTGAAATTATTTTAGCTTCTATAAAATGGTTTGATATGGCAAGACGATTTGGAACTTTGAAAAGAATTTATGTCCACATATAGGATTCCTGAACCATTAGAATAACAAAACAGTAAAATTTGTCCAAAAAAAACTCTGGTGAGGAAAAGAAAGACATTTGGCATTTTAACTGTATTATCATCAAGAATTTAAGGTAAATATATCCAGAAGACCTTGAACTGTTTTGACGGTTTGACTCATAACCAATGACCTAAAAATCAAGCTAAAACCACGATAAAAAATCAATACTAAACCCACATGAGGAACTCGAACAATTCTGATCGAATCAGTCGGATTTATTTATATAGTTGAATTATAAAAATGGAAGGATTGGTAATTTACGTGATTTGGCCAACGACGCTTAAAATTAGAACAATTATTGCAATCATGATAATGGTTAGCGTTTCATGACAATTGATTAAAGGAAAATTCTTTGTAAACATAATATGATAACGTTAATCTGTCAAATATATTTAAATGAAAGACGTAATATTCTTATTTTTAGTATCACTGAAACGATATTTAGTTAATGTAGTCAATGATGGAGGATTTCATGACAAATGGGGTTTTTTAATGTTTTGAATCGCCTTTTAGTTAATGTTGTTACTGATAACGTAAAATGATATTTCATTACTAATTTTGTTACTAATTACTAATAAGTGTATTCTAAGACAAGAAAAATAAATAAAGTCAAAGGATTGATATCCATTAAAGTAACAAAAACGTAAAAAGTTTTTATGTTTATCGATCAACAATATTAAAATGAAAGTCGTTATTAGAATTATCATTTAAAATTATTTTGAATATATTATATATTTTAGGAAATTGTTAAATAGATTTAAATTATATTTATTATTAAAAGAATAGATTTAAATTGTATTTATTAAATACATTTTGTTTACCAAAATTATCGCTTGAATCTTTGTGTTATCATTAATTGAGTTTTTTTTTATAATTTTTGAAATAATTTGAACGTTGTTAATGGTCGAGGGTTTCATGACAAATGAGGATTTTTTTATATTGATGTTACGTTTATTCTTTATGTTATAATTGTAATAATTATTACTATTAATAGTAATAAATGAATGACAAAAGTTAACTTAACAATTAAAATTATTTACTAATTTATTAATATAATTGAAAATTATTTTGAAAATAGTATATATTTTAGTAACATATTCGTAAAAATCGTAAAAGAAAATTTTAATTCGGTAGATAAGAAATAAATGAGATTAAAAATAAAATTAAAAATCGTAATATTAGTTTTAGTATTAGTAATATATTCGTAATTTAATTCGGTAGATAAGAAATAAATAGATTAAAAATAATTTCGTAAAATAGTAATATAAATAAATGAGATTAAAAAATCGAAATAAATAACATTAATAGGGGTCAATTGTTATTGAAATTATTTTAATGATTATCGTTTAATGAGAATTGATTAACGGAAAGTCATAATATAAAAAATTAAATTCGGTCAATAATATTAAACATAAATTCGAAAAAACAGTAATATAAATAAAAGAGCTTAAAAATTTCAATAAATAAAATTAAATTCAGTCAATTATTATTAATGTCAATAAATAGTATTAAACATAATTTCGTAAAAATAGATTAAACATACTTTCGTATTAATAGTAATATAAATAAACGAGGTTAAAAAATCATAATAAATAACATTAAATTCGGTCAATTATTATTAATATCCATAAATACAATTAATTCTAACATAATAAAAATATATTAAGAATAATTAAATAGAAGTCATAATATAAAGGAAATGATTTCGATGATTATCATTTAATGAGAATTGATTAAAATAAAGTCATAATATAAAAAAGTAAATTCAGTCAATAATATTAAACATAAAGTCGAAAAAAAGTAATATAAATAAATGAGATTAAAATTTTTAATAAATAACATTAAATTCGGTCAATTATTATTAATGTCAATAAATAATATTAAACGTAATTTCGTAAAATAGATAAAACATAATTTCGTATGAATAGTAATATAAATAAATGAGGTTAAAAATCGTAATAAATAAAATTAAATTCAGTCAATTATTATTAATGTCCATAAATAACAGTAAATCTAACATAATAAAAATATATTAAGAATAATTAAAGGAAAGTGATAATATAATGGAAATGATTTTGATTATTATCATTTAATGAGAATTGATTAAAGGAAAGTCTTAATATAAAAAATTAAATTTGGTTAATTGTACTAAACATATATTTAAAAAAAGTAATATAAATAAATGAGATTAAAATATTTAATAAATAACATTAAATTCGGTCAATTATTATTAATGTCAATAAATAATATTAAACATCTTAATAAATAACATTTAAACTTAATAAATCTTATTATTTGCAATCATTACTAATCATTATTCGTAAACATAGTAAGATTATAAATCTTATTAATTGCAAGACTAATCATAATCTTATTAAGATTATATGTCACACCCTCAAATTACCACTTGCGGGGTTTTACCGCGAGGCGCATGACAAATCAGGATCCAAGTCAACGATCACAATAAACAACTCTATATGAAAAACGTAAACAGACATAACCATTAATTTAACCAGCGGAAGCATTTCAGTAGCATTTAATCAACTATGCTATCATCTCAAAAGTTGTTCAAAATACTTTTATTACAAAACGTGCACTAAATCTAGACGCCAATGCAGACCCGTGCGCCTAGTTCCGTTCATTGCTACCTTAGCGACCTGAGAAAAACATGCCAAAAGATGTCAACATATAATGCTGGTGAGTTCACAGGTTTGTTCAAAATGTTACTAGAGTGTTACCATGTTCATACTATTTCGATGTTACCAAGTACGCTAGCTAGGCGTAAGTTTTATTACTACTACGATTGGAAACCATTACTAGACACGTTTAGCAATGTTCAGCATGTTTAAGCAGCCCGTATGTTCAGCATGATACCAATGTACCTGTTCGAGACAATATGCACCCGCCCGGCCCTCCAAGCCGACGAGTGGGGCAGGTCACGCCCAATAGATCTATCCACATTTCCCCCGTTGTGCAACCCCGCACATTCATGGTTTCCCCCGGGACTTTCCAAAAGATCGTATAGCAATATAAAGTTAAAACCATAGTATGACATATGTTACCAAAACCGTTTAGCGCATGTTTTCTCCCCCAAAAGTTAAAGCAGTAAAAGTGGGGCCGTGAACTCACCTTAAGTTGCGTTCTTCAAATATAAGTAAAGATGTTTAGCCCTTGATAATCCCTCTACCGGAGATCTATCAAAATGTTCACATAAGTGTTCCGACTAATAACCATAAGGTTATCTAGTCCCCGATTGTCCAGATCGTAACCAAGTATGTTTAAGCGTGTTTAAATGTTTAACCGACACACTAGACCGACCCGACATCCCGTTGGTGACCCATTACCCTAACTAATCAAGTAAACATAGATTACACACAAGGTTCAAGCATAAAACACTTAGTTTGTATCAAAAATCTCATTTCTGCATCAGAACGGTCGAACCAGTCAGTTTTAAGTCTCCTTCGCACCTTTTTACATCTCGTTCGACCGTTTGATGCTTCCTTCGCCCGTTTTATCACATTCGTCCAAATAAAAGCCCAGGTTCGACCCTGGATCCCTCCTTCGCACCATCGACTGGTCGAAGGAGGCCAGGTTCGCCCCTGTTGTATAATTTTTCCTAAAAACGCTTCAAACACATTCAAAACGACTCGAAACATCATCAAACACAGCAGTCAAGCATAGATAACTTATCCCTACAAAACCCCATCGACTTCCCCCGATAATACGTCCGTTTCAGCCCTTTCCCAAAATGGTAAAGATTATGGAAACATCACTTTCATGCATGAATTATTTACCCAATTTGGAAACTTTTGGAATCGATTCATGTTTAGCGTAAAAATACTCAGTTTGTCGATTATCCGATCTTTCTTATTCATTCTATTGATCATAAATATTCATACATCAAGTATTAATCCAATAAAAACCCCCAAATATCAATATATCCAATCCTAACCCTAGACAACAATATTCCAACATTAATAACAATCCTATATCATGTTTCTATCATAGATATAGCAGCAAATCAGTGAACAACACATAACACCACATAACACACAATTTACACATGTCATTCATTATGAAAACCTATGCTAAATAATCATGTTTTGATTTAGAAAGATGTTTAAAAGGTTTTTAATCATAAAAACACCCTTAGAACAGATCCGGACAATTAGGGTTAGATGAAAACGAATTAAAATGCTTTTAAAAGATTTAGGATTATGAACACACCTTGGATTCTTGTTTAGATGTTGTAGATGGGTTAGATTATGAAAAAGAAGAGCAAAAACTCCTTCCTTAGTGTTTAAGATCGTTTGAGAGCGTTTTGGGACGGTTAGGGTTTGTGAAATGATGAAAAATGACAAGGGTTGGTATTTATACTAATCTTCCTTCGCACCAACTCATTGGTCAAATGTAGTCTCCTTCGCCCCTTTCACAGGGTCGAATGAGCCCTGTTTTGTCGAAGGGAATTTCTCAATTTCCACTTCCCTGGTTCGCCCATTTTACAAGGGTCGAACCAGGCAACTTCTTCTCCTTCGACCACTCGAAGTGGTCGAACCAAGACCTCTTTTAAACTAGTTTTCCAGTTTGTCGTGTTTAACGCATTCTAACACATCTTAACACATAAGCATGCATCCTTAGTCTATATTTAACATATTTAAGCACAGATAATCATTTACTCATCATTTAAACACATCTATGTATATAATCCACCACACGACTCATAATCTACACATATACTTAATTAGTTCATGTAATGTCACCAACAACGGAACCCGGTACTAGTGTATTACCAAAACGACTCCCAATGATCCTCCAGATCATTGTACCCTAGACAATCCTAACTTGACCCGACTCAACTAACCCAGTTAAGTTTGTTTATAAACGTTCCTCGCTAAGGTAGACTTAGATGTTACTAATATGTTTAAGCCGAACATGCCGGGTGTCACATCATCCCCACGTTGAAAGAATTTTCGTCCCGAAAATTGCGCAAAGCCCAAAAAGAAAGAAACGAAAAGAACAAAACAAAAAGAAACTTACCGGATGTCACATCATCCCCACGTTGAAAGGAATCTCGACCCGAGATTCATTCCGCTTCAGCAGTAACATGCCTCGATTCAAAAGCGCGCTTCGGAAAGAGATGAGGATACTTAGATTTCATCTGATCCTCCCGTTCCCATGTGAACTCAGGTCCACTGTTTGAGTTCCAACGGACTTTAACGATGCGGATTTTACTCCGACGAAGGCTACGAATCTTGTAGTCGAGAATCTCGACAGGTTCCTCCACAATGCGAAGACGATCATCAACCTTGATCTCTTCCAGTGGTACAATGAGAGATTCATCAGCCAAACACTTCTTCAAGTTAGACACATGGAAGACGTTGTGTACACTACCGAGCTCTGCCGGTAAGTCAAGTCTGTATGCCACCGGTCCAATCCGATCCAAGATTGCGAACGGTCCGACATAACGAGGGTTAAGCTTGCCACGCTTTCCAAAGCGTATGACGCCCTTCCATGGTGAAACTTTCAGAAGTACCTTGTCCCCAACCTGGAACTCTAGAGGTTTTTGACGGCGATCGGCATAGCTCTTCTGACGATCCCATGCAGCAGCCAAACGTTGACGGATCTGTACGATTTTCTCCGAAGTTTCGTACACGAGTTCCGGACCAGTGAGCTGGCTCTCGCCCACCTCGGCCCAACAAAGTGGTGATCGACATTTCCGTCCGTAAAGAGCCTCGAACGGAGCTGCCTTGATGCTAGAGTGATAACTGTTGTTGTAGGAGAACTCCACTAACGGCAGGTGGATCTCCCAACTTTTGCCAAAATCGATAACACATGCCCGAAGCATGTCTTCCAAGGTTTGAATCGTCCGCTCACTCTGTCCATCAGTTTGCGGATGATAAGCCGTACTCATATCCAACTGAGTACCCAAAGCCTTGTGCAGAGCCTTCCAGAAACGCGAAGCGAAACGAGAATCACGATCCGAGATAATAGAAACAGTCACCCCGTGTCGAGCAACCACCTCCTTAAGGTAAAGTCGAGCTAACCGCTCGAGTCCATCGGTTTCCTTAATAGGTATAAAACGTGCCGATTTTGTCAGCCGGTCAACAATCACCCAGATCATATCATAACCACTAGGTGACCTTGGCAGCTTGGTGACAAAATCCATCGTGATTCGTTCCCACTTCCATTCTGGAACCTCTGGTTGTTGCAGGAGACCAGACGGCCTCTGATACTCCACCTTGACCTTAGCACAAGTCAAACATTTGCTGACGTAAGAAGCTATGTCAGCTTTCATGTTCGGCCACCAATAAAGTATCTTCAAATCCTGATACATCTTATCGGAGCCAGGGTGAATAGAATACCGGGACTTGTGAGCTTCATCCAGAACAAGCTCGCGCAATCCCCCGAACAATGGGACCCAAACACGTCCCGCAAAATAGTGTAAGCCATCGGTCCTGAGCTCAAGATGCTTGTCAGCACTGTGCATCGTTTCAGCCTTAAGGTTTTCCTCCTTCAAGGCTTCCAACTGTGCAGAACGGATTTGGTCAGGCAACGACGAATGAATGGTGAGCTGTAAGGCTCGAACACGGCGAGGGTTCGCAGACTCCTTCCTGCTCAAGGCGTCCGCCACAACGTTCGCCTTGCCAGGATGGTACTTGATGGCACAGTCATAATCGTTCAGGAGTTCAACCCAGCGACGCTGCCGCATGTTCAACACCTTCTGGTCGAAAATATGCTGAAGACTCTTGTGATCGGTATATACTTCACACTTGGTACCGTACAAGTAATGTCTCCAGATTTTCAACGCAAAGACCACCGCGCCCAGTTCCAAGTCATGAGTAGTGTAGTTCTTCTCATGAACTTTGAGTTGACGAGAAGCGTAAGCAATAACCTTCCCGCGCTACATCAACACGCAACCGAGACCACGAATAGAAGCATCACAGTACACAACGAAATCATCCGTACCCTCAGGTAGGGATAAGATAGGTGCAGAACAAAGTTTAAGCTTCAGCATCTGAAATGCTGATTCTTGTGGTTCATCCCAGTCGAACTTTCGGTCCTTCTGGGTAAGAGCAGTGAGGGGTTGAGCGATCTTCGAAAATCCCTCAATGAAATGACGATAA
Organism: Ambrosia trifida; assembly: GCA_028751855.1. Taxonomy (NCBI): domain Eukaryota; kingdom Viridiplantae; phylum Streptophyta; class Magnoliopsida; order Asterales; family Asteraceae; genus Ambrosia; species Ambrosia trifida. The sequence goes on from CM054125.1 coordinate 63,698,006, forward strand.
TAGCCCGCAAGACCTAGGAATTGCCGCACCTCAGATGGCGTCTTTGGTGCTTCCCAGTCTTTAATAGCTTCGATCTTAGCCGGATCGACATGAATTCCCAGTTTATTCACCACATGTCCTAGGAATTGAACTTCACGCAACCAAAAATCACACTTCGAGAACTTAGCATACAACTGCTCCTGTCTCAAAAGTTCCAAGACCAACCGCAGATGTTCCTCATGATCCGCCTTGTTCTTGGAGTAAATCAGAATATCGTCAATGAACACGATGACGAACTTATCAAGGTAAGGCTTGCAAACGCGGTTCATCAAATCCATGAACACCGCCGGTGCGTTAGTGAGACCGAAGGGCATGACCAAGAACTCAAAATGGCCATAACGAGTGCGAAAAGCAGTCTTCTGAATGTCAGCTTCCCTGACGCGCAACTGGTGATAACCGGACCGCAAATCAATCTTCGAATAGTAACTGGAGCCCTGAAGCTGGTCAAAGAGATCATCAATGCGAGGAAGAGGATAACGATTCTTGATGGTCACTTTGTTCAGCTCACGATAATCAATACACATACGAAGACTCCCGTCCTTCTTCTTCACGAATAAAATAGGAGCTCCCCACGGGGAAGAACTCGGTCGAATGAAACCCTTTTCCAAGAGTTCCTGTAACTGGCTGGACAACTCTTGCATCTCGGGAGGTGTAAGACGATACGGAGCTCGGGCAATAGGAGCTGCGCCCGGAGTGAGATCAATACCAAACTCAACCTGACGATGGGGAGGAAGACCAGGTAAATCATCAGGAAACACATCAGTAAAGTCACGAACCACCGGAATATCCTCGATCTTCTTCTCATCGTCAGTAGAAACGTTAACAAGTGCCAGAATGGCCGAACAGCCCTTCCGAAGATACTTACGGGCTTTCATGCTAGAAATGATACTCAGCGGAGCACCGCTTTTCTCGCCACGAACAGAAAGAATCTCTCCATCAGGGAGAGGGATCCGAATAACCTTGTCAAAACAAACGATCTCCGCGCGATACAACGATAACCAATCCATGCCAACCACGACATCAAAACTACCCAGAGGTACCGGCATAAGGTCAATGGGGATAGACAAACCCGACAGTTCCAAGCGACATTCCCTAAGGGTGTGTGTCGCTTCGATTTTCTTACCATCAGCCAATTCTATTAAGTACTTAGCCTCTAAAGGTGTGGGTACTATATCTAGCAATCGACTAATATCCAAAGATACGAAACTCTTATCGGCACCAGAATCAAACAAGACAGAAACATAGCGATCATTAAGAAGGAACGTACCGGTAACTGTGTCTGGATCCTGCCTAGCCTCCGCAGATCCAATGACGAAAGCACGTGCAGTCCTGCCTCCGCCGCCATTGTTCCCGTTACCGTTCCCGCCCCTCCCATTATCGCCATGCTTCAGTTTGGGACAGTCACGCTTGAAATGTCCCGTGTCACCACAGTTATAACACCCCTGCCTCCCCTGAGTCCCCTGAGCAGCAGGAGCAGGAGTAGCCGCAGGAGTCTGAGTTGGGCTGAGCGCGACCTTGCAATCCTTAGCATGGTGCCCCAACTGATGGCACCGATGACAACGAGCCCTATCACAACTCCCCGAATGATGAAAACCACACTTGTTGCACTTGGGATGCTTCCCAACATACCCACCCGTCTTCGACCCAGAAGAAGACCCAGATGTATCAAACTTCTTCGCCGGCTGAGCTGGCACCACACTCTTCCCTACACTCTCCCACTTCCTCTTGTTCCCCTCAGCAGCCTTCACAGTAGCACCCTTGGGTGGCAAAACGCCTTCCGCCACCTTCAGGTTAGTCATCCGATGAGCTGATCGGACAACTTCAGCAATAGTGGGAAGATTCCCAGCAGCCACCAACCCAGCAATCTCGGGCACTAGTCCAGACACATAGTGCTCGATCCTCCTGTACTCGGGTGTGTGTAAATCAGGACACAACACCGCCAGCTCGTTCCTCCTCACAGTGTACTCCTCAATCTCCGACCCAACCATCTTGTAACTCCAAACCTCATGCTCCAACTTCTGTATCTCCTCCCTCGGACAGTACTCACCTCTCAAAAGCTGCACAAACTCCGCCCAAGGCATAGCAATAGCCTCCCCCAGTCCCACGTTCTGAGTAGTAGCATTCCACCACGACAATGCAGGCCCCTCAAATGTCGCAGTAGCATACTTCACCCGGTCCCCAGCAGGACAGTTACACATGACAAACACAGATTCCACCTTCTCCAGCCATCGGAGCAGTCCCACCGCTCCCTCAGTTCCAGCGAAGTTATGGGGTTGACAGTCCCTAAACTTCTTATAAGAGCACTGAGGTGGGGGTGGATTGGCACCCACACCTGAAACACGGTACACGAGTAAAACACAAACGAAAGGACACGAAACCCAAAAATGAGGCAAGGTCGACAAAAATCAACTCACCACCCATGGCATTAATCCCGGCCTGGAAATTAGCCATAGCCATGTTTACTTGCTGCTGGAGCAAGTTGTTCAGTTCAGCTTGGGTCATGTTGATGTTCCCACGGCCACCGCCGCCACCACGACGTCCACCACCGCGAGCACCAGACATGATCTAACAAATCAAGAAATCAAGAGATTCAGATTCACTTCCAGTGTCAACCACTAGAAATTTTCAAGAGTTAACCTAGGGACAAATTCAGGACTATTCATCCAAACTCGAAGTCCATCAGGATTTTCATGCATTCCAGTTTATTATTTCGTGTGCACCCGAAATGATAAACTGCTCTACATGGTCCTCCAGATGTACCCCTAATCCAGACCCCAATCACTGAATGTCATCGCCTAGTAACGTGTTACGATAGGTGCAAGTGTAAGAAGGCATGTGTGTGCTAGAACCAACAAAGTAACCCTTCCTTCTTCAGTCCAGAAGAAGAAAACAAGAGTAGGTAAAAACCCAAATAAAAACGGATGATGTAACGGAGAAGCATGATGATGATGTAAGGACACCCCGACAACGTTAGTACATGTCCCATTAATAGACCCAAAGTATGTGACCGTCTAGTGTGTGCAACTCGGCTATAGACCAGACTCTACATGCAGTCCTAGTTCACTATAACCATTGGCTCTGATACCAATCTGTCACACCCTCAAATTACCACTTGCGGGGTTTTACCGCGAGGCGCATGACAAACCAGGATCCAAGTCAATGATCACAATAAACAACTCTATATGAAAAACGTAAACAGACATAACCATTAATTTAACCAGCGGAAGCATTTCAGTAGCATTTAATCAACTATGCTATCATCTCAAAAGTTGTTCAAAATACTTTTAGTACAAAACGTGCACTAAATCTAGACGCCAATGCAGACCCGTGCGCCTAGTTCCGTTCATTGCTACCTTAGCGACCTGAGAAAAACATGCCAAAAGATGTCAACATATAATGCTGGTGAGTTCACAGGTTTGTTCAAAATGTTACTAGAGTGTTACCATGTTCATACTATTTCGATGTTACCAAGTACGCTAGCTAGGCGTAAGTTTTATTACTACTACGATTGGAAACCATTACTAGACACGTTTAGCAATGTTCAGCATGTTTAAGCAGCCCGTATGTTCAGCATGATACCAATGTACCTGTTCGAGACAATATGCACCCGCCCGGCCCTCCAAGCCGACGAGTGGGGCAGGTCACGCCCAATAGATCTATCCACATTTCCCCCGTTGTGCAACCCCGCACATTCATGGTTTCCCCCGGGACTTTCCAAAAGATCGTATAGCAATATAAAGTTAAAACCATAGTATGACATATGTTACCAAAACCGTTTAGCGCATGTTTTCTCCCCCAAAAGTTAAAGCAGTAAAAGTGGGGCCGTGAACTCACCTTAAGTTGCGTTCTTCAAATATAAGTAAAGATGTTTAGCCCTTGATAATCCCTCTACCGGAGATCTATCAAAATGTTCACATAAGTGTTCCGACTAATAACCATAAGGTTATCTAGTCCCCGATTGTCCAGATCGTAACCAAGTATGTTTAAAGCGTGTTTAAATGTTTAACCGACACACTAGACCGACCCGACATCCCGTTGGTGACCCATTACCCTAACTAATCAAGTACATATAGATTACACACAAGGTTCAAGCATAAAACACTTAGTTTGTATCAAAAATCTCATTTCTGCATCAGAATGGTCGAACCAGTCAGTTTTAAGTCTCCTTCGCATCTTTTTACATCTCGTTCGACCGTTTGATGCTTCCTTCGCCCGTTTTATCACATTCGTCCAAATAAAAGCCCAGGTTCGACCCTGGATCCCTTCTTCGCACCATCGACTGGTCGAAGGAGGCCAGGTTCGCCCCTGTTGTATAATTTTTCCTAAAAACGCTTCAAACACATTCAAAACGACTCGAAACATCATCAAACACAGCAGTCAAGCATAGATAACTTATCCCTACAAAACCCCATCGATTTCCCCCGATAATACGTCCGTTTCAGCCCTTTCCCAAAATGGTAAAGATTATGGAAACATCACTTTCATGCATGAATTATTTACCCAATTTGGAAACTTTTGGAATCGATTCATGTTTAGCGTAAAAATACTCAGTTTGTCGATTATCCGATCTTTCTTATTCATTCTATTGATCATAAATATTCATACATCAAGTATTAATCCAATAAAACCCCCAAATATCAATATATCCAATCCTAACCCTAGACAACAATATTCCAACATTAATAACAATCCTATATCATGTTTCTATCATAGATATAGCAGCAAATCAGTGAACAACACATAACACCACATAACACACAATTTACACATGTCATTCATTATGAAAACCTATGCTAAATAATCATGTTTTGATTTAGAAAGATGTTTAAAAGGTTTTTAATCATAAAAACACCCTTAGAACAGATCCGGACAATTAGGGTTAGATGAAAACGAATTAAAATGCTTTTAAAAGATTTAGGATTATGAACACACCTTGGATTCTTGTTTAGATGTTGTAGATGGGTTAGATTATAAAAAAGAAGAGCAAAAACTCCTTCCTTAGTGTTTAAGATCGTTTGAGAGCGTTTTGGGACGGTTAGGGTTTGTGAAATGATGAAAAATGACAAGGGTTGGTATTTATACTAATCTTCCTTCGCACCAACTCATTGGTCGAATGTAGTCTCCTTCGCCCCTTTCACAGGGTCGAATGAGCCCTGTTTGGTCGAAGGGAATTTCTCAATTTCCACTTCCCTGGTTCGCCCATTTTACAAGGGTCGAACCAGGCAACTTCTTCTCCTTCGACCACTCGAAGTGGTCGAACCAAGACCTCTTTTAAACTAGTTTTCCAGTTTGTCGTGTTTAACGCATTCTAACACATCTTAACACATAAGCATGCATCCTTAGTCTACATTTAACATATTTAAGCACAGATAATCATTTACTCATCATTTAAACACATCTATGTATATAATCCACCACACGACTCATAATCTACACATATACTTAATTAGTTCATGTAATGTCACCAACAACGGAACCCGGTACTAGTGTATTACCAAAACGACTCCCAATGATCCTCCAGATCATTGTACCCTAGACAATCCTAACTTGACCCGACTCAACTAACCCAGTTAAGTTTGTTTATAAACGTTCCTCGCTAAGGTAGACTTAGATGTTACTAATATGTTTAAGCCGAACATGCCGGGTGTCACATTATAAATCTTGATAAATAACCTCAAAATCGTAATCAATAATTCAAATAAATTACATTAAAAACATAAAAGATCGTAATTTAAATTTTAAAATCAATGACTTTTTGTGGTGCAATCTTAGTAACAAATAGCCTGTGTTGGATTGAATATCATTTAAAGACACAATATTCGCCAATGGAAATATCTTCTGATTGAAGCAAATCAGGCCATCCAATCACAGTAAACCTTTACAAAAGCATTGTGTATAGTAAATTTAGAATGTCTACCTAATTATAAAATAAGAATACTGTAAACATAATGTTTAATAATTGAATAACAAACCTGGCGACTTGAGCAGAAATTTCAACACGCACCGACACAGACCACGCGTACCCATCTGTATATTTAATCTTGATCTTCATTGATTAATTTAAGTTTGCCAATTCAGCAATCGTATTAGAAATTATCTACATAGTAATGAGAATTAAATAAGAAAAAAATAAAAATAAATGCGAGCTATTATGGTAACCATACATTTGATCAATTATACGAAATCAATTTAATCAATTATAATTTAATCAATATTATCATTCGTATAATTGATTAGAGATTAAAAAATCTCGTATTAATTTAATCAATTCGTATAATTTAATCAATTTCGTATTAATAGTAATATAAATTAATGAGATTAAAAAATCGTAATAAATAACATTGAATTCGGTCAATTATGGTAATCCTAAAATTCGCGAATGATTGATAATAAATCAATAATTTATACAAAAAAATTAATACATTTTATTATGGTAAACCATAAATTTGATCAATTATACGAAATCAATTTAATCAATTATAATTTAATCAATATTATCATTCGTATAATTTAATCAATTATACAAAAGCAGTGATTAAAAAACTCATATTAATTTAATCAATTCGTATAATTTAATCAATTTCGTAATAAAAGTAATATAAATTAATTAGATTAAAAAATCGTAATAAATAACATTAAATTCAGTCAATTATGGTAATCTTAAATTTTGGGTCACATTGATTCATAATCAATCATTTATACAAAAGAATTAATACGTTTTATTATGGTAAACTATAAATTTGATCAATTATACGAAATCAATTTAATCAATTATAATTTAATCAATATTATCATTCGTATAATTTAATCAATTAGACGAATTAGAGATTAAAAAATCTCGTATTAATTTAATCAATTTCATATTAATAATAATTATGGTTTTAATTTGTTTTTTTTTTTGTATTTATATAAAGAATGTATAACAAAATTGTGTTTAAGGTTATTAAATATCTTTAATTGAAATTAACAATGTTATTATTATTAATTTAAATTTAAATACGATATATATTATTGACAAAACTTAAATTTAATTTACTATTAATTTACATATGGTGTATATATTAGGTAATTGCCAACTTTATTTCAATCAAATTTAAAAACATATGTAATTGTCGCTAGGTTTGTCAACTGTATGCTTACAAAAATAATATAACTAACATCTATATAATAAATAAGGCTTATTATGGTAAACTTAAATTCGTATTAATGTTACTATAAATTCGGTCAATTATTAAAAGATAGTAATAAATAATATTAAATTAGGTCAAAATATTATTAATGTAAATTGATAACAATCTTTAAGATTCAAATTTCAAATTAAATGACATTAAATTCGGTCAACTTTATTAATGTAAATAAATAACAATAATTCCGAATTAATGAAATTAAAATTGGTCTAATATTATGCTCCGAATATGGAATGTAGGATTGAATACTAATGTATATGTAAAACAACAAAATACATCATCTATCAATTCTAATAAAACCAACCAAGATTGTCCTTTGTATGTGGCCACTGTAACGACATTGTTGTGTATGTTTTTAGAGACCAAAAATTTGTTCATAACCATCGGCAACGTCTGGATTAACACATTAAAAATAACATTAACACAAGTAATAATCAGTTTTGTAAAGTAAACAAAGATCCATATCAAGATGAAAATAAGAATCATACCAAAACTCTTGTCGAAGGGTCATGCATGATCTTGAAGAATTGCTTACCCTTGTGATAACCTATAATCGAATCTTTGTCTTCGGATGGTATTCTAGTATTCAAATGATAAAACATCCAAACATTCAATAAATACGATCCATATTTGTAAAGCAAGAAAATAAATAGTAAATCTGTTTGAAGAGTTATGTAGATTGTATTTGAAAACAAATAACCGGTGATTCTTTTCAATGGTGTAACACGCATTTTTTCATATAAATCTGATGATCGGTTATTTGAAAAACCATTGTTCAACATGAGTTTGCAAATGAACAAAAGGATGACACTAAAGATTGGTTCCAGTTTATGAAATGGTTCCAGTTTATGATATGGATCTATTTTATTGAATCAAATACATAAAAGTTTTCAAATCGGAACACATGATATGGATCCAGCGATTGAATACATAAAGCATATAATAAAAGTTTATGAATCGGAACATATTATAATGGATCTAGTTTTGTCGATCTCAGGGAAGAAGATACATACCTAGAAGCAAGAATGCATAAACAGAAGATTGATGAATGTTGGTTGGAAGATTTGTTAGTGAGGAATTGAGAGTGTGATGGAAGAATGGACACAATTAAAATATACAAAAGAGTATTTATAATAGATAACTTGGAGCTCCATATTCAATATGGATACCTCAAACTCTCTCTAGAGGGACTTAAAATAGATAAATTACATAATTGTATAGTTATCATTTACATTATAATTGCAACTAGAGGGACTTAAAATGCAATTATACAAAAGTTTTAAACATGAACCATCTTTTTTTTTGTCCCTCCCGTCGTCCCAGTGAGACTCGCCGGCGGCGAGTTTTTTTCGGCCAAGAACCAAAAATGGCCATTTTAAGGGCCTTAACTCGATTTAATGTTTTCAATGACATTCAACTCACTTGTTTTAACCGTTTCCAAGCCTTTAACTGCATAATAACGCGCATTCAATCGATTTTATGACTCGTAACCGTCGGCTCCATTAACTCGAATCAAACACTTGAAACTTTCATACAAGACTATATAATCTTCATCCCATTTTGTTAACCAAGCTTGGCACATCATATACCTATTTGATTATCCTTCAAAATCGATGCGAAATACCACCGAACAACCATAAATACCACCTTCCTTCCCCCTCGCCCTGCTCGGTTTTCTGACCAGGATCAACCATTGGTCCTGTTCTCTGACCATGTTTCGTTCCGCTACACTTACCGACAACCGCTAGTACATAGCCAACATCACGAATTAAGACTCTGTTTCCTATTGGTTTTGTTGTTTACAAGAGTGCGTGCCGCTGGCACAAACAACCATCACTGTGCCATGAAGATCATTCGAATCCAGCTTGAATCACGTCTGTTTAATCACATAAATGAGGTAAGAAGTTGATTGTTCTAAAAATAGTCAATTGATCGTGTCTTCTATGGGTAATGATTGGTTCCGGCGACTACGTCATAATATAAAAACATGATTGCTAAGAGACACGTTTTTTTTTTCCTTCATATCTTACCTCAACTTATCTTGCGTTTTCAAGCTTTTGAAACAATGACCATGTTCAATCTTAAAGGCCAAAGTCATTATTTATCAATAAGATCTAATTTACTATAGGTCTGGTTTATTATAAAGTTCAACTTAGATAGTGGACTTGTGAAATGGTTTAGATTTCAAGAGCTTTGATATTTTATATAGTTATGGATATTGAAATTATCACACTGACCCTCCATATTTGGAATTGTAACCACTATAGTATAAACAAACTACTAATTTCTATTTCGTTAACCCAATAAATTCAATTAGATTATAGTACTTCATTTACCAAATTATATATTATATATTTATGTACATAAAAGAAATGAGGTCATCCTAAATTTCTTTTGGAACTTATATAAAGCTTTCAAAACGTACCGTTAGATTTAGTAACAATAATTACTCCATACCATTAATCATGATTTTGTTTCATTCACATTGAAATACATATTACAATTACAACTATATTTTTTTTAGAAAATAGTCGTCGGACAATCAACGAGTCAACGAATCATATTGTGAAATGAGTCTAAAATATATTCATACTTAAGTTTGTCATAAATTCAGTACGACATTGGAAATACTTGTCAAGTTGAGCTACGCATTAAGGTTCAAGCATTTCATTCTCGTAGATTTTGTTTTTTTGCAAGTTCATCATCACAATCAAGTGAGTATATCTTTCCTCTTTTTCATGTTTTACTCTTTTGGGGCTACTCATGTACACTATGACTAAATGTTATTCTTTCACTAAATGCAATTCTCATGTGTGTTTGCTTTATGTTAATTTGTGTGTCTATGACTTGTCAAAATCATTAACCTTTGAGGGCCTGACATTTCAATGAATAGTACTATGGTATATACTCTTGTGACTCTGTTGAGAGTCCTCGTCATTGCTATGTATTACATTACTACTAGCGCATACTATATATATCTGCTTTTCTTTACATAGGGTTGATTTTGAACGGATATTACTTATTACATAATTGCAAATGGTACCACACATGAATTGCTAAACACTTTTCCTACTATATTTATTCAAACAGGGTATGCTCACCAATACATTTTGTATTGACCAAATCATTTTCGTACATGTTTCAGGTTCTTATGAGATTACTTCCAAGCGTTTGGAACATAGACTTAGATTGAGATTACTGTATCTTAGTTTAGATTGCTAGTCGTAATTGTTGTATTTCTTTTAATGTAATGTAATAAATTATTAAATTCAATGTATTCAAATTTACATTTCTAGTCCATGAGCTATTGAACAATCGTCACTACGTGACACCTCGATGTTTCCGCCATCGGTTGGGGTGTTACACATACACCGTCAAGTTTTAGGACGTTGCATTTTTCATGCAACGTTTAGTGTGCGCAGTACCTTGTGTTGCGCGTTTAGGTAGTTGCATCTTAGTCATGCAACTGTTTGTTTTTGGACGTTGTATCTTAACCATACAACGTCGAGTTTTAGGACGTTGCATTTTTCCTGCAACGTTTAGTGTGCGCAGTACTTTGTACTGCGCGTTTAGGTAGTTGCATCTTAGCCATGCAACTGTATGTTTTTGGGCGTTGTATCTTAACCATACAACGTCGAGTTTAGGACGTTGCATTTTTCCTGCAACGTTTAGTGTGCGCAGTACTTTGTACTGCGCGTTTAGGTAGTTGCATCTTAGCCATGCAACTGTTTGTTTTTGGACATTGTATCTTAACCATACAACGTCGAGTTTTAAGACGTTGCATTTTTCCTGCAACGTTTAGTGTGCACAGTACTTTGTACTGCGCGTTTAGGTAGTTGCATCTTAGCCATGCAACTGTTTGTTTTTGGACGTTGTATCTTAACCATACACCGTCAAGTTTTAGGACGTTGCATTTTTCATGCAACGTTTAGTGTGCGCAGTACTTTGTACTGCGCGTTTAGGTAGTTGCATCTTAGCCATGCAACTGTTTGTTTTTGGACGTTGTATCTTAACCATACAACGTCAAGTTTTAGGGCGTTGCATTTTTCATGCAACGTTTAGTGTGCGCAGTACTTTGTACTGCGCGTTTAGGTAGTTGCATTTTAGCCATGCAGCTGTTTGTTTTTGGACGTTGTATCTTAACCATACAACATCAAGTTTTAGGACGTTGCATTTTTCATGCAACGTTTAGTGTGCGCAGTACTTTGTACTGCGCATTTAAGTAGTTGCATCGTTATGGGTGATTAACCATAGGAAAAGTTTGTAAGGCAAAGAAATAATCGTTCTCATTCGATCAAATGGCTAAACAACCTTCATTACAATTTTGAAGATGTCTACATGTAACATTTCCTAAGTTGAGTTGCGTTCCATGTACGAGGGATAGGTTTCTCGTCCAGGGTTGATAGTTTGTATGCTCCCTTTCCGAGGGCTTCGGTGACGCGATATAGCCCTTCCCAGGTAGGTGTTAGCTTGCCCTGGGGGATTGCGCCACTGGCTTCGTTGTTTTTGAAAACAAAGTCCTCTGCGTGGAAGGTGTGTAGCTTGACTTTGGTGTTGTAGTATCGTTCCAACTGCCGTTTGTAGTTTGCTTCTCTAGCTGCTACTCTGTCGCGGCGTTCTTCTATCAGGTTCAGATTGATGCGCAGCTCTTCGTCATTGTTGGTGTGGGTCACTGAGAGGACTCTCGTTGATGGGCATCCAATCTCTGCTGGTATCATGGCCTCAGAGCCATAAGTGAGGCTGAATGGAGTTTCACCGGTGCTCGTTTTTGTTAGTGTGCGATTAGCCCATAGCACGCTCGACAATTCCTCCGCCCAGGCCTTTCCTTTAGTGCCCAGTCTTGACTTGATGCCTTCAACCAGGCTTCGGTTCGCTCGCTCCACTTGACCATTGCCTTGTGGATGTGCGACCGAGGTGAACACCGGCTGGATGTGTAGGTCTGCATACCATTTTAACAGCCCTTTGTCTGCAAATTGGGTCCCATTGTCTGTGACGATTGTAAGAGGCAGCCCGAAACGGCAGATGATTAATTCCCAGATAAACTTCTTGACGTGGTTGGCTGTGATTTCAGCGAGTGGCTTGGCCTCTACCCATTTCGTGAAGTAATCAATGGCGACTATTAGGTATCGTCTCTTTCCCGTTGTCATTGGGAAAGGTCCTACGAGGTCAATGGCCCACTTCTGAAATGGCCATGCGGAGCTTACTGGGATCAAGTCGTTTTTAGGACGCAACGTGTTTGGCGCATGTCGCTGACAGGAATCACATTTGCGGATGATTCTTAGTGCGTCAAGGTGCATGCCTGGCCAGTAGTATCCTGCATTCCTGATCTTGGCTGCTACTACCATGCGTGGCCCTGCATGTATCCCACAAATTCCTTCGTGTATTTCGCGCACCAAGTAATCTGCATCGACCGCGTCTACACATTTGAGCAATGGCCCCAAGTAGGATTTTCGATATAGCACCCCGTCTTGCATTTGGTATTGCAGGGCTTTGTGTTGTATCCTTCTGGCCTCTGCGTGTTGTTCTGGTAACGCGCCTGTGGTGAGGTAGGAGACTATTGGGGTCATCCAGCTGTCAGCACCCGTTTGGATCACATTGACTTCTTTAGGTGGAACAGACGGTTCGGTCAGAATTTCAACCCGGACTTCTTTTGCTAAATGGCCAAAGCTGGTTGAAGCCATTTTGATTAGAGCGTCCGCCGGCTTGTTTTGACTGCGTTTGATGTAGTCGATGGTGCAGCTAGGAAAGTTGCTCATGAGCTCTTTAGCTCGTTGGAGATACATGATCATTGATGGTTCCTTTGCCTCGTATTTTCCTGTGATGTGGCTCGCCACTAGCATCGAATCAACATGCGCGTAGATGTGCTTGGCGCCTAGTTTCTGCGCGATGCGTAGTCCGGCGAGGAAAGCTTCATATTCGGCCTCGTTGTTTGTGGCCTTGAACTCGAGTCTGATTGCGTAAGTGAACTATGTTCCTTCAGGACTAACGAGTCGAATCCCGGCACCTGCGCCGTCCTCGTTCGAGGCTCCATCGGTGTAGAGGTTCCAGATGGCTTTCTCGTCACATGGTGGTTGTGGGTCTTGTTCTGCTCTACATTCTTCGATTTTTTTTCTCTGGGTACCTCAGCTATGAAATCTGCTAGGACTTGTCCTTTGATTGCCGGGCGGGTTTTGTAAAAAATGGTGTGCTCACCCAGTTCGATGGCCCATTTTGCCAACCTCCCTAAGACTTCTGGCTTGGACAGGACGTTGTTCAGCCTATAGTCGCTTAGTACGTTGATGGGATGGCCTTGGAAGTACCGGCGCAATCTGCGCGAAGCATGAACGAGGGCCAGTACTAGCTTTTCCATAGTTGTGTATCTAGTTTCTGCATCTGTCAGGACTCTGCTGATGTAATAGATGGGCGTTTGTACCAATTTTCTATCGACCATTAGTACCGCGCTCACCGCTTGCTGATGTGTGAAAATAAGTATATAAATAAATTTACCAAGTTAAAATCCTAGACTCCTCTAAAACCACACACTATCGGCAATTGTACCGATCGCTAGTAGCAAGTAGGCAAGACCAGGTATCGAACCTAAGGACTTTATCTAACACTTTTAAAATTACTCCTAATGAATTACCTGATAAAATATTATTATTATTATTATTATTATTATTATTAAATGGATTGATTAATTGGGGGTTTAAACTGAAATTAAAATAAACTAATTAAAACTAAATTACTAAATTAAACTAAGAAACTAAAAATAAACGAAAGCTGACGAACTGGGTTGGAACTCTAATGAGGTGAAGACTGGTAACCTGGGTAGAATCCCTAGACTCTGGTTAAAAAAACTGACCTATGTAATCCGGTTGGAGGCCCTGTTCTCACCTAATAAACCTCCTGTCAAGGATAGTCGACTAGACTCAAGGCGGGACAAGTATTGAGATGCTAAAATGAACGTGGATCGCCCCAGCGAAACCAAATCCCACAGTAATCCTTTAATCAACCACTCTTGGATCGAAAACTCCCAAACTGTGAAGCAGACTCAATAATTATGAATGAAATCCTAGGAAAACTCTAAACACGAATAAGTAACCGGTCTCGCCCCATCGATAACCAAACTACTAAACAAAGCCTAGTTAGTCAACCTAGCAATCCCGAAATATATTCCTAACCTTCGGGAAGGGATTGCACACCTTAGCTAATTGACCTTAAAAACCTGTTAAACTTGCATCATTCCTAACTGCAAGAACTAGCTCGACAACAAAAGTTAATCAAACTAGAATGATTTCTAGATCTAGGGGATATTCCTATGTGCCTAGAACATCAAAACCAACAAACAAGTAATCAAATCAAAAAGCGTCAGCACACAAATATTCAAAATCAAACATAAAAATTAAATCATGTAACCCAACACATCCAAAACGGAAAACATAGGTCTTTAATTAAAAACCAAAATCTAGTTCATCATCCCAAGTCACCAATAAAAGGTTTAGCCACTCATAGTATTATAAAACATCATCACAAAATAATTAAATATAGTTTTAATCATGTCTATAGAAAAAATAAATAAAAACTAAACCTAACCCAAGGCTCCTTGAATATTGATCTTTAACGTGCCCGGGGCCTTTTCTCCTTCCGTGCCCTTCTGCTCGTCACCGCTTCTGGCCGGTCACAGCTCTCTTCTTTTTTTGACTTCAATGTTGATTTGTTTGTTGACTGAATGAATTTCATTCGAATGAATTATTATAACTCTCATAATCTGCCGTCATATAACAAACATATATATCCATTCCCTTATTTTGCGACCGACCTATGAATTGTGTTTAGGATTGTGATTTGTTTGGCTTGGGCTACGGCCCAAGTCAATTCCTTTTTTTTTCTTTTTTTTTTATATTATATTATTATTATTATTATTATTATTATAACTTTATGTTCCTGGCTCGGTTGTTCTTGGCTCGACCAAAGTTTCTCGTTTACGCTCCAACGTCCATGAACACATGCCCTTAAGTGCCCATGTCTCGATTAAAATTCTTTCGTTGTAAGCTCATTTTCCACGAACACCTATAAGATAATAAAATAAATAAATAAGTACTAAAAACTAATAAAAATGATATAAATAGACAAACAAACGAATACACGCCTAAAACTACTAAAAATTATATACAAAAGATTCAATTATAACTCAAAATATATAGGAGAATAGATGTGTTTTACGACACATCAAACATCCCCACACTTAAACCTTTTTCGTCCCTGAAAAAACACTGCAATGGAATCATAATTAGAATTCTTGGTTTCAAAAACTTTTAGGTTAATTAATTAAGATCTAATTACGCATCAACCAAAACTGTTGGTATTGTTGTCCACCTAAACCCAACCACTAGCTAATCAGGCCCCAATCATGTAAAGCAATTAAGTTCATATTATTAAAATCAATCTATGGGTCTCACACTCAATATATCCAGCTTCACCTAATCCCACCTCAAGCTTTCGAAGCAAAGGTTAAACCATATAGATATACCAACCAATGCAAACTAAACTCCCTAATGTATTAGAAATTAAATTTATGATGGATGATGGATGAAGTTTATGAGCTTAGACACATTTTTTTTTCATACATAACCCAGAGGTTGTCTCAATCAGAGTCACCATCCCTAAGAGCGACATCATGAGCTTCGATATATTTTTTTTTAACTTGACCTCGAGGGAGTTTCAATCAGAGGCTTCATTTTTTTTTTTTGGTCTAGCTCAATTGATGGACATGTGGATTTTTTTTTTTTTTTGGTGCCACTTTTCACCGGATTTATTCTCATAAAAAGGATCAAGTGTGCCATTTAATTAATAATACATATGGGCTTTCAACCTACAGTGGTACCTCTAATTACTATCAGCGGTTTCACTTCTACCGTTTCTCCTAAGATGAGAACCCACAAGATTTCATAATTTATTAAGGTATATTAAGAACAATCCTATGACCTTTCAAAGCTAGTTGGGCCTATCGACACATCTTAAGCAAACACGCTTTCAATCTATTTATATTCTCATATATATAAAATTTTGAAAACCAAAAATCCCAATTTTACTATCATTTTCCATATAAAATGCACAAAAAATCAGGGACATTTTTTTTTTTTTTGAAATAAAGACTCAAACTATACTAAAACGCAGTTCTCATCCCCACACTTAAAATTGCACATTGTCCTCAATGTGTAGCGACAAGGAACTAAAAATAAAGTAGAAAAAAAATTAAAAAGTAAAGTGGAACAGACTCCCCTGGTAATACTGTGGTGTAATCCTCGCAAAGCGTGTCTTGAGTTGTCTCATCCAAGTGCAAAGCAACCGTATAACATTTCATTCGCGGTTGTAAGCAATAAATCTTGCAAACAAAAACTCAAAAGACAAAACGTAAAGTGAAATAAAAATAGACCGACGAATTAGGAATGTCATTTTACATATATAATATTATTGGATTGACCTCGCCTGAATGGAGATTGGGTACAGGCACGACCCTTCCAAATTTGCAATTAATAATACGGACAATCCCCACACTAGACACAAACCAAAACAAAAAATAAAAATAAAACAAATAAAAATAAAATAAAATAAAATAGAATCTACAAACTCTACAACTTGGGTGAATCCCCAAGTGTGCATAAAAACGACTAATGATTCATTGGTGGGAGGTCAATTTCCTCCTCTTCGACCTCCGCATTCGGTCCCTCAACGTAATGCTTCAACCTATGACCGTTTACCTTCCAACTACGACCATCTTCACTCTCACATTCCACTGTACCGTATGGAAAAACCTGCTTAATCACATAAGGACCTTACCACCGAGACTTAAGCTTTCCTGGAAACAATCTAAGACGGGAATTGTATTGCAAGACCTTATCCCCACACTTGAACTCTTTAATCACCTTCAAGTGCTTGTCATGCAATTTCTTAGTACGTTCTTTATACCCCCAAGATCTCATATATGCCTGATCTCTCAATTCTTCCAATTCATTCAATTGAAGGTACCTATGTTTTCCCGCACTATCCAATTCAAGATTCACCTTCTTCAACGCCCAAAAAGCTTTATGCTCCAATTCAACCGGCAAATGGCATGCTTTGCCATAGACTAACCTAAACGGGGTGGTGCCTAAAGGTGTTTTATAAGCAGTACGAAAGGCCCACAAAGCATCATCTGGTTATCTGACCAATCTTTTCGGTTATGTCCTACGGTTTTCTCTAGGATTCTCTTGATCCCACGATTGGTATTTTCCACTTGACCACTCGTTTGTGGATGATAGGCTGTAGAAGTCCGATGGGTGACCCCATAACGCTTCAAAACCTTATCCATCTGATCATTACAGAAGTGGGTACCACGATCACTAATCAACGACTTAGGTGTACCGAACCTAGCAAACAACTTCTTAAGAAATCTCACAACAACCTGTGCATCATTTGTAGGTAAGGCTTGCGCCTCCACCCACTTAGACAAATAATCAACCGCAACAAGGATGTATCTATTCCCTCTAGAGATGGGGAATGGACCCATAAAATCGATGCCCCACATATCAAAGATTTCAAGTACTTGAATGGGATTTTGAGGCATCTCATTTCGGGATGAGATATTTCCGGCCCTTTGACAAGCGTCACAACGCTTCACGAACTCATGAGCATCCTTAAAGATGGCCGGCCAATAAAAACCCACATCGAACACGCGTTTAGCGGTATTGGTGGCTCCAAAGTGACCACTAGTCCGACCCTCATGACACTCTCTTAGGATATCAACAATTTCAGATCCAAACACACATCTCCTCATAACCTGATCTGCACCTAGCCTATACAAATACGGATCCTCCCAGAAGTAATACTTAGAATCAGCTATCAACTTCTTTTTCTCTTGTAAAAGAATTTTATCTCTAAACTCACCTGAAACTAAGTAATTTGCCATATCGGCATACCATGGGAAGTCATTACACTTAGAAGAAGCTAATGCCATCAAACTCTCATGAGGAAAATCATCCCTAATCCTCTCTTCCCTATGCTTTTCTAAATCAGGGTTTTCTAAACGGGACAGATGGTCCGCAGCTACATTCTCAGCTCCACTCTTATCCCTAATCTCTATATCAAATTCCTGAAGCAACAAGATCCACCTAATGAGTCTAGGTTTTGCATCCTTCTTAGAGAAAAGGTGCCTAAGAGCAGAGTGATCAGTAAAGATGATAGTTTTAGAAAACACAAGATACGCACGAAATTTATCACAAGGAAACACCACAGCTAACAACTCCTTCTCTGTTGTGGTGTAGTTCTCTTGGGCATCATTTAGTGTTTTGCTAGCGTAGTAAATGGGATGGAAATGTTTATCTCTACGCTGGCCCAACACAGCCCCAACAGCAAAGTCGCTCGCATCACACATAATCTCGAAAGGAAGACTCCAATCGGGAGCGACAAGAATAGGAGCACTCACTAACCGCTCCTTCAACAACTAAAACGCCTTGACACATTTAGTAGAAAACTCAAATGGTCGATCTTTCTCTAAAAGTTGGGTCATCGGGCGAGCAATTTTAGAAAAATCCTTAATGAAACGCCTATAGAATCCCGCATGACCCAAGAAACTACGAATTGATTTCACAGAAGTAGGCGGCGGGAGTTTGGAAATGGTGTCGATATTGGCTCTATCAACCTTAATTCCCGCCTGTGAAATCTTGTGCCCAAGCACAATACCCTCACGAACCATGAAGTGACACTTTTCCCAATTAAGCATCAGGTTCGTTTCTTCTCACCTAGCAAGCACACGCTCTAAATTACGCAAACAATGATCAAAAGAATTCTCGATCAACTCATGAAAAATAGCCACCATACATCGCTGAAAAGTACCCGGAGCGTTGCATAACCCGAATGGCATACGCCGGTAGGCAAAGGTACCAAAAGGGCATGTGAAAGTGGTTTTCTCCTGATCCTCAGGTGCAATGGGGATCTGGAAATAACCTGAGAAGCCGTCAAGAAAACAATAGAATTGGTGACCTGACAAACGCTTGAGCATCTGATCAATGAAAGGCAAGGGAAAATGGTCCTTGTGAGTGGCATCATTGAGTTTGCGATAATCAATGCAAACTCTCCAACCAGTCATTGTCCTAGTGGGTATGAATTCATTTTTCTCATTCGTGACAACCGTTATACCCCCTTTCTTGGGAATAACTTGGACAGGACTCACCCAAGATGAATCAGAGATAGGATAAATAAGACCTGCATCTAGTAACTTAATCACCTCTTTCTTCACTACCTCTTGCATATTGGGATTTAGCCTTCTCTGAGGCTGAACTATAGGCTTAAACTCCTCCTGCATGAGAATCTTATGCGTACAGAATGAAGGGTGAATACCCTTTATATCAATAAGTATCCATGCAATAGCCTGTTTGTGCGCCTTCAGTACACACAACAACTTACTCTTCTCCTCCTCTGTCAACTCAGCAGATATGATGACAGGCAACTGAGAACCCTCACCCAAGAATGCATACTCCAGATGAGATGGTAACTCCTTAAGTTCTAAGGATGGGGGCGTCTCAACAGATGGTGTTTCCACAAGTATCTCATCATCAATAACCTCAAAAACCTGGGAACTCTCAACAGATAGAAAAGGCTGCACAGTGGGTGCAGTTGGATCCTGCTCAAGATCCAACTCAGTCATCTCAATGCACCCCTGAAGTGGTGAATCTAGCAGCTGTGTATCTAGGGTATCTCTCTCACAGATTGGAGTGAGAAAGCGCCCAACATGTGACATAAACGAGTCAATGAAATAAAGAGTGTCATCATGCTGGCCAGGGTGCTTTATTGAGTTCTGGATATCAAAAGTAACCTGCTCATCATTAACCCGAAGGGTCAATTTACCGTCATAAACATCAACAATGGCACGAGCTGTAGCTAAAAATGGACGACCAAGAATGAGTGGAACCTGTGAATCCTCGTCCATATCAAGAATAACAAAATCAACCGGGAAAACAAATTTATCAACTTTAACGAGCATGTTTTCCACAATCCCCCAAGGAAACTTCATCGAACGGTCGGCGAGCTGAATACTCATGCGAGTAGGAGAGAGGTCTCCAATATTGAGCTTAGCATAAACTGAATAAGGCATCAAGTTAATGATAGCTCCTAGATCAGCAAGAGCATTTCTGACAGGAAGATTTCCTATCAGACAGGGATGAGTGAAACTTTCGGGATCAGACATCTTCTGCGGTAGTTTATTCTGCAAGACTGCAGAACACTCCTCAGAAAGAGTAACAGTAGAGATGTCCTCAAGTTTCTTCTTATTGGTGAGCAAATCTTTCAGAAACTTGGCATATTTAGGCATCTTCGAAAGTGCCTCAACGAATAGAAGATTTACATGGAGTTTTTTAAGCATCTCCAAGAACCTAGAATACTGCTCAGAATCATCAGCACGCACAAGACGACCTGGAAACGGTGGTTTAGGCTTATAAACACGCACTGGAACTTCCTCTTTCTTACCCTCACTTGACCCACTGGACTGTGCTGTACTTTCTGGGACTAGCCTATTTTGCACTTTGCCAATTTGGGTCTCTAACTCAATTTCCTCATCTACAGACTCCTCAACATCAACCTGTGGTGGATCAACTACCCCCTTCCCACTCCTAGTGATAACAGCTTTGGCCTGAGCCTGTCTAAAAGCAGGAGTAGATGAATTAGGATTAGTGACTGTGTTACTAGGAAGGGCTCCTGGTGGTCTCTGGCTAACCTGATTAGCTAATTCTCCTACTTTGGCCTCTAGGTTTTGAAACGCAGCTTGTTGACCTGTCATAAAAGCTTCATTCTCAGCAAGTTTTGACTGAATGTCACTAAGCATATGGGACTGGTTCTCTAGAATGGTAGTATGGTCAGACTCAATACGACTAGTGGGACCCCCAGAGTTGGGAGCTTGGAACAGATTCTGGCGAGGTTGGTATCTAGAAGAGTTACCCCTTGCCAGTTGGAGTTCCGATTTCTCCAGTTGGAGTTCGAGTTGGAAGTGTAGTTTTGATAAGGTGGTTTAAGCCACCCAGAATTTAGAGAATCTACATGTTCCTGACTCTGAATTGGACACTCAGATGTATCATGACCCCCCCTACATATTTCACACCTATCTAACCTCATCTGAAGATCTCTCACTTGCTTAGTTAAATTCTCAATCACCACAGCCAGACCAGTATCAGGTGCAATCTGATAAACACCTCGGGTAGTAGGAGAGGTGTTACTAGTCATGGGATTTGAATTCCCAATAATATGCTTTGGTGGTCTCTCAGAATGGGCAAAACTCTCAAATAACTCATTAGCTGCATCAATATCCATTTTTTCCATGAAATTACCCTGTGCAGCTGTATTAAAACGGACTCGAGTCTCAAAAGTGAGGCCATTGTAGAATTTCTCCACAAGGGCCCAATCAGAAAGACCATGATGAGGGCATCGGCTCAGTAGGGTCTGGAAACGCTCCCAAGCCATGTAGTATGGCTCATCAGGATCCATACGGAATGAGTGAATCTGCTCCCTAATGCGGGAATCCTTGGAAGCTGGGTGATATTTTTTTAAGAATTTTCCAAGCATGTCCTCCCAAGTAGCAATGGAACTGTTAGGCATAGTGTCATACCAAGTGGCGGCACGACCAGACAAACTAAATGGGAAAAGACACAGATAAATGGCTTCCTTAGTGATGTGGGAAAGATTGAAAGTGTCATAGATACGCACAAATCTTGACAGATGTCCATGAGCATCCTCCTCCTCAAGACCATGAAATTGAGTGGCGTTAGTAATAGTGGACATGACATGGGAGGGGATTTGCCAGTTGTTGGCGTCAGTAGTAGCAGGGCGAGCAATGGGAGAACGAATCCCAGTATAGCCCTCAGTAGCACGAGAGTGCACAATGCGTCTAACATTTCCTTCAGCCATTTCAGCAGTGAGCAGTGGGAAAGGAATGGATTTTGGGGGAGAATGGATGGTGGGTTTAGGTTCAGAAAAAGAAAAGGATGAAGAGGATGGAGAAGACGAGCGTACCTGATCAATTTTCTTCCGAATGACCGTCCGAAATTCGTTAAGGCGCTCGTGGATGTCGAGGTTGGGATCCGTGCAGGTGGTGAATTCAGGTGGTCCTTGTGAGCGAGTATGTGGCATACACTGAAAGTGCAAACCACGCTAGAGTTACTAATGGATAGCAAATAACCTAAGACTAAAAGCACAAGTAGCACAGATAATCGCAGGCAGATCCAGCAAGCAGTAAACAAGCAAAACAAAACAAAACAAGTAAAATCAAAAACTGCAAGTAAAAAGTCCCCGACAACGGCGCCAAAAACTTGATGTGTGAAAATCTATTCTATCTATATAATAAATGAATACATCTCGGGTCGAATGGAGACCTTAGAGAGGGCCTCTAGGATCCAGATTTGTATATGGAGCTCCATCTACTTACCTATAAAAACCTTTTTTTTCCTTCATTCTACATCAATCTTCATTCGTCCTTTAGAAGTCTTCAACTTTCATTCTCCATTCTTCCATTCGATTAATTTCAAGGTAATATTGCATCATTTTTTTTCTCAATATTCAATTTTTCTTTTGATTTTCATCTTGATTTCAAAGATTCTACTCCTTAATATTCTGATCATAAGGATCAGAAAGAAACAACCAATGCTCTCTATTTTGTTTTCAAAACTATGTATCTGTCGTTATACTTACAATGGGTCCGAATCAAACAATCTTCAGTTTATGTTCATAAACTTCAAACAATCAAACAATCTTCAGTTTTTTATATAGATAGATTCTTGGTATATTCATTCTTAAAGATTTTGTTATTCATTCTTATAGGTAGATATTATCGATTCCTGGTATATTAATTTTTGAAAACATTTCTGATTTCGATTCATTGTTTTATGTTCGAACAATCAAACAATCTTCAGTTTTTTTTATATAGATAGATTCTTGGTATATTCATTCTTAAAGATTTCGTTATTCATTCTTATAGGTAGATATTATCGATTCCTGGTATATTAATTTTTTAAAACATTTCTGATTTCGATTCATGGTGTATGCAGATATCATCGATTGTAGTATAATTGTTTTTGTCTTCATTCTTATTCAATCTGTGATTCATTCTTATATGTAGATATCATCAATTATGGTAACTTTGTTTTTGTCTTCAAGATTTTTTTTAATAATATATGTTTCTCTATCTATTATACCACAGGATTTGATCTGAACACGCAAAGGCTATTATGTCTTATCATAATGGTTCTAAGTTCTTCAAGATACTGCATGACCCTTCAGTGATTAGATGGCCTGATATGCTTGAATCCGAAGGTATTGCCATTGGCGAATATTGTGTATTTAAGTGGTGTTCAAATCAGCGCAGGCTCTTTGTTACTAAGATTGCACAACAAGAAGTCATTAATTTTCAAGTTTGATATAGCCTTCCTCAATGTTTTTAATTTAAGTTATTTTAATTTTTGTATTTCGAATTTATGTTTAATGTTATTGAAATATTTCGATGTTTTTTGAAATTTTGATTAATGTCATTAAATTTTTTTGACCAAATTTATTGTCATTAATTCAGAATTAATGTTATTTATTTACAATAATAAGTGTTGAATCATGTTAATTTTATTTAATCTAGAATTTGAATATTAATTATTGTTATTTATTTAGATTAGTTTATATGTTGACCTGACTTAATGACATTTATTCTTTTAACAATTTACCGAATTTAGATTAGCATCATCATAATTGTTATTTAATGTTATTTTGACTGAATACATAATGTTCAGTCAAAAATGTTTATTTTCCTACTAAATTAAAACTTGAAAGTCAACATATTGATTGTTTCTACAAAATTAAAAATTTAATATCAATTTACCAAATAATTTTATTTAAATACAGAAAAAATTGACATTAAATAACGTCATTGATTATTATACAAAGTAAATATTTACATTAATGACTATGTTGACCGCAATAATGACATTTATTATTTTCTTTACCGAATTTATATTAACATTATGATTATTGTTATAAGAATTTTGCAAGGACGATTGCTGTTGAAATCTCATAATGAGATATATACCCATAGAACATAACTTAATAATCACAATTACCATCTTAACGACTTTGTTTGGCAAAAAAAAAATTAAAAATAACGAAATGTGTGTTGCTTTTCCTGAGATTTACCTATTCATTGTGATAAATGCTGACCATAGATATGTGATAAATGATAGTTACTACATAACAAACTTTAAATACGAAAAAGAATGATATAAACTTATCATTATATAATAATTAGAAAAAGAAACATATATATATTTACATAATTATGCCTTTATTGTGATACTAATACAAAATGCTACATGTATCCAGAGACGAACGATGATACTTGTATCCTTAAATTTAGCTATAATTCCGAGATATAATTGTTGACCATTCCGAAATTTTACATTGCGAAATGTGTGTTATGTTCTATAAATTAAGCTATAATTACGAGATATAATTGTTGACCATTTAGCTATGCAAATACTGAAGAAAAAAAATTTCCCTTCCTTAAATTTATCTATACATTTTGAAAATTGTTGACCATTTAGCATAGATTTAGCTATTCATTGGGAAAATTGTTATACTATAATATAGGTATATTATATCTCTATTTTTAATCATTTAGATAAAATTTGGCTATTCATTACCAAAATTGTTGACCATTTACCATAAATTTAAGTCTGATATCATGCTTTCTACTTTTATAGTTATCTATTTAATTGCATGGTATCTCATTACTCAAACTTGCTATACACACCATTAACATAAGGTGCAACAATTCGCAAAATGTAGGATAAACCTTAGAAAATTTTATATGATTTTGTTATTTGTTGATTATTTTTGTTATAATATTTTAACTTTTATTTCATTCCTAATTTTAGTCTTAACTTTTTTTATTACACGAAGAGAACAATGGCCGCTGCACAAGCATAAGAGTTTACCATGGTTAACCAAATTGATGTGAATCAAAATGATGTTGCTATGAAGCTAAAGATCATTCGGCTGTGGCGGCAAGCTGATCGTCGCAATCCTAAAGATGTTTACTCAATTGAGATGATACTCATTAACGAGAATGTAATTCCAAAATCCGTATTTTGTATTACATTTATTTTTTAGTATATTAGTTTATTAGCACCACACGACACGTTTATATAGGTAGATATCTATATACATATTCCGAAAATATACAATTCTTCTTTTACTCATCGATACAAATATTACAGGGTGACAAAATTCAGACGAATGTGTTGAAGCGTTTGTTTTTCAGATTCGAGAGGTTTTTGTTGGAAAATGCTTGTCTTGTCATAAGAAATCCAGGAATTGGCATGAACCCATCAAAGTACAAGTATTCGGCAAATCCCAACAAATTGTGCTTGAATATGAACACTCAGGTTACTGATCTGTGGATTTTCAAGGTCCGTCATTTGGGTTCTCTTTTGTCCTTTACCAAAGAATTATGGACAATAAGGTTACAGAAAATGTGACAATAGGTCTGTATCATTACTAGATCATTTTTTTATTATAAACAACATATTTTTTTTAATTTATGTCACCATAGTGTTGGTTTATATTTTCATATAGATGTTATAGGACATGCTATGAGGTTCTTCAACAATGACGATAAAGATAAGAAGGTGACCACAGATAAAAAGATGTTGACAATGGAAATGCAGGATAGCAAGTATGAATTGTTTTTTATTATATTTATTATTACATAATTAATAATTTTATAATTGAATTCGATGTATCACTAAAACATTTTTTTTTCTTTTTGAAGGGGTTTGAACATTTATATAACTTTGTAGGATAAGTATGCAACCGAGATGTCTAAATATGTTGCTACGCATTAAAATGAGAAGTATATTATTATAATTCTTCAGTTTGGTCGCTTGAAATTTTATAATGGTTGTTACAATTTATTAAATATCTGTACTTTTAATACTTTAATTATTTTACCCAATACTTTGAATTCTAATTTTAGTAATTGCTTTTTATGCAGGCAAACCCTATGTTTCTAATTCTTTTGGGGATCGTGTTAGTCGATTGTTTATTAATGATAATAATATTGAAGATATTAACATGTACAATAAAAGGTAAAGTTAGTTATTTTTTACAACTATTTACAGTAGTTAATACATATAACTATTTTTTATGAACTAGGTTGGGTAAGAAAATGGCGGATAATCCTTCATTGGTTTATCGACCATATGGCACGTCTATGTTCTGTTCGGATGAAGAAGATTTTCTTCACAACACTCCTGTTAGTAAAATTGGTGATATTTGGGAAATACAAAAGGTATGTGTAATTTTACAGGAATGAAAATTTCTATAATAATTTTTATTTTTTTCTTTGACGTTATATTTTTTACCAACGGTATAGTTACATTGTAAAATGTTAAAGCCAATAAATGCTTAATTTAAAGTTGTTTTTTAGCCGACAACTAATATTTAACTTTTAAAATTACTTGTTATAATTACCTAAAATAAGCATTCGTGGTACATGATTACAATTAACTATTATCTTTTTGTCATTTTAAAATAAAATAAACGTAAAAAGATTTAAATTTTGATCTGTGAATTCAATTTTTTTTATACATGAGTAGCTTGTGGTGTTGTTAGGTACTATTAAAGATCTATTTAAACAATTCGGGTGGCACTACATGGGGTGTCCCAAATGTACCAAAAAATGTGGTATAGAGTACATAATCCCTAAAGTTGGTGAAGAAAGTGGACAATTTGAAGAAGAAAAGGTTTTCCAGTGTGTGAATGGTAATTGTAGTGCCAAACAAGTCGTCCCTACACCAAGGTCATATTTCTTTTAAGTATTTTTAATTTTTTAAAAACGTATTTGCTCAGTATAATACATATAACTTTATGATTTACCTGTTTGTTTTTCCAGATTTAAAATTCAGGTTCGTGTCCAAGATGTGAACGGTGCTGTTTCACTTACAATGTTTCATTGTGACGCTTCAAAACTTCTTGATAAAAGTGCAACTGAATTGCTTGAAGAGAATACGGTATTTTTCTATTTTTTTAAAAGAATGCAAATTTATTTATTATTATTTTTTAAATATAATTTTTATACTCATATTAATTATTTATGGTTCTCCTTTTAAATAGGTTGGTGATACAGTTAACTATCCAGAAGAAATCAGTATTTTGTTGGAAAGAGAACTTGCTTTTAAAATCTTTTTTTCTGACTTCAATTTAAACAATAAATATGATGTTTATGGTGTAACAAAGTCCAGTGACGATCCAACAATTATCTCGGAGCTGAAAAAGAAGTTGTATGTTGGACAGGTACTTTATGGTCCCAATTTTATTAATAACAAACTATATATGTATAAACGACTAATTTATTGTTCTATACTTTTTTTAAACTAAATATACAGCCTACTGAATCTAAGTCTCTTCACACATCTATGTTAGCAATGTAGTCTAATGATATGTCTGTCTCCAAGGTATCATTATCTTCTACATTTACTTAGATGTTAATATTCATACGTTTGTAACTATTAAAAAAATTAATTTTGTAATAATACTGATACAAACATCTTTTCTGTGTAGGACTCAAAATCAGAAACAGACGATAATGAAACGCCCATGTCCATTGCTGATAACTTTGTTGATAAGAAAGTTTATGTTGAAGGTGAACAGTTTTCTATAAGTTCCAAGTATCATATGGTTAAGCGTAAACTGGTTGACGTAATTTCTGGTGATGAAAGCACGCCAATGCGTCCCAATAAGATTGGAAGTGGTGGTAGCAAGGACAAAGATAAGGCTGAAAAGTAGTTTCCTATGAAGATGGTCTATGAGTTATATTGGTTTCTGTTTCTTTTTTAAGTATTTATGAACATTGTCCCTTTGATATTTCGGATTTGGTTGTTTTGCACTGTGTGCTACTATTTCTCATATTTAATAAGTCATTTGGTTATTTGTCTTTATTCAGTCGTACACGATGTTTTTTCTAGATATTTTGCAATTAACCAAAATCAGAAAGACAAACAGTTTGGTTGAACAAACAGTTTGGTTGAAGAATTTGATACTCGGTTTGCTTCTTTAACAGATGAACAGAAAAAAAATTTATAACTGTGTAATTGCATCTTTGTTTTATTTATGGTTACGGTGGTACGGGTAAAACTTTCCTATGGAAGACACTATCTTCATCCATAAGATCTAAAAGAAAAATTGTTTTGAATGTTCCTTCGAGTGGTATTGCATCTTTGCTATTGACAGGTGGTAGGACAGCACATTCCAGGTTTCGTATTCCTATAAACCTAACTGAAGATTCTACGTGTTACATGCAACCAAATAGTGATGTTGCCCAACTGCTTAAAAAAATAAATTTGATTATCTGGGATGTAGCACCCATGGTTCAAAAACATGCTTTCGAAGCACTAGATCGAAGTTTAAAAGATGTAGTTGGTGTTCATGATGTTGACTCTTCTGATTTGCTATTCGGTGGAAAGGTCGTTGTGTTTGGGGGTGACTTTAGACAAATTCTACCAGTTGTACCAAATGGAACTAGGCATGACATTGTTAATGCCTCTTTAAGTTCATCATACATTTGGCACAAATGCGTTGTTTTAGAATTAACAAAAAATATGAGGTTGCTTTCAGGAAGTTGCAAGTCTGATATCCAGGAAACTAAAAAGTTTACATATTGGCTTTTGGATATAGGAAAAGGAAAGGTGGATATAATAAGTGATGTTCAGGATGTTATTGAGATACCTAAGGACTTACTTATTTCTCAATCTTCGGATCATGTTTCTGATTTGATATCCTTTGTGTATCCGTCACTTTTGGATAACATCCACGTTCCTCATTATTTTCAAGATCGAGCTATATTGGCACCGAAGAATGAAGTTGTTCAAGAAATTAATGATAGATTACTTTCAATGTTTCCTAGTGAGGAAATTGAGTATCTAAGTTCAGATAGTGTTTGTCACTCCGAAGATGTTAACGAAAAGGTTGATGAAAGCTTAATTTCTCCTGATATTTTGAATGGTCTTAAGTTATCTGGAATACCAAATCACCGTTTGGTTTTGAAAGTTGGTGTCCCGGTAATGTTACTTAGAAACGTTGATCAGAAAAGTGGTTTGTGTAATGGAACAAGGTTACAAGTTATTAAAATAGGAAAACATGTAATAGTATGGAGAATCATTTCAGGAAGTAATATTGGAATGCGAATGTTTATCCCAAGAATTATTTTATCACCTTCGGATAAGAGAATTCCTTTTAAATTTAACAGAAGACAATTCCCACTTGCTGTTTCTTTCGCAATGACATTAAACAAGAGTCAAGAACAATCCTTATCCAGAGTTGGGTTGTATTTGAAGAATCCTGTTTTTTCACAATGGCAGTTGTATAGGGTCAAAAGTCGAGACGGACTGAACATAGTTATACTAGATGAAGATGGCAAACTGACGAACAAAACATCAAATGTTGTGTACAAAGAAGTATTTCAAGCTTTATGAATAATTTTATAACATTTTAATGCATTTTTTTTTAACTTATCTTTATTGACGTCATGTACACACAACTTCAATAATACAAATATTATTTTCATATTTTTATATTTTTCTTTGGTATGCACCGTGGGTACCCACGGGTCTCTAACCTAGTAAGTATATAAATAAATTTACCAAGTTAAAATCCTAGACTCCTCTAAAACCACACACTATCGGCAAGTGTACCGATCGCTAGTAGCAAGTAGGCAAGACCAGGTATCGAACCTAAGGACTTTATCTAACACTTTTGAAATTACTCCTAATGAATTACTTGATAAAATATTATTATTATTATTATTAAATGGATTGATTAATTGGGGGTTTAAACTGAAATTAAAATAAACTAATTAAAACTAAATTACTAAATTAAACTAAGAAACTAAAAATAAACGAAAGCTGACGAACTGGGTTGGAACTCTAATGAGGTGAAGACTGCTAACCTGGGTAGAATCCCTAGACTCTGGTTAAAAAAACTGACCTATGTAATCCGGTTGGAGGCCCTGTTCTCACCTAATAAACCTCCTGTCAAGGATAGTCGACTAGACTCAAGGCGGGACAAGTATTGAGATGCTAAAATGAACGTGGATCGCCCCAGCGAAACCAAATCCCACAGTAATCCTTTAATCAACCACTCTTGGATCGAAAACTCCCAAACTGTGAAGCAGACTCAATAATTACGAATGAAATCCTAGGAAAACTCTAAACACGAATAAGTAACCGGTTTCGCCCCAGCGATAACCAAACTACTAAACAAAGCCTAGTTAGTCAACCTAGCAATCGCGAATTATATTCCTAACCTTCGGGAAGGGATTGCACACCTTAGCTAATTGACCTTAAAAACCTGTTAAACTTGCGTCATTCCTAACTGCAAGAACTAGCTCGACAACAAAAGTTAATCAAACTAGAATGATTTCTAAATCTAGGTGATATTCCTATGTGCCTGGAACATCAAAACCAACAAACAAGTAATCAAATCAAAAAGCGCCAACACACAAATATTCAAAATCAAACATAAAAATTAAATCATGTAACTCAACACATCCAAAACGAAAAACATAGGTCTTTAATTAAAAACCAAAATCTAATTCATCATTCCAAGTCACCAATAAAAGGTTTAGCCACTCATAGTATTATAAAACATCATCACAAAATAATTAAATATAGTTTTAATCATGTCTATAGAAAAAATAAATAAAAACTAAACCTAACCCAAGGCTCCTTGAATATTGATCTTTAACGTGCCCGGAGCCTTTTCTCCTTCCGTGCCCTTCTGCTCGTCACCGCTTGCAGCCGGTCACAGCTCGCTTCTTTTTTGACTTCAATGTTGATTTGTTTTTGCCTGAATGAATTTCATTCGAATGAATTATTATAACTCTCATAATCTGCCGTCATATAACAAACATATATATCCATGGGTTGAGTTATTCTACAAAGGCTACAAAAAATGAGAAGGGTGAGAAGCCACTAGAAAATGACATGTGTCCAAAGGATTAACAAGTGGGAGGGGTAATTTTGTCAAAAACATATGCACATGCAAGTCACATGTCATTTCCACCTTCATTTTTAAATGCCCGTAACTTTTTTATACGTCATCCGTTTTTAAAAAAAAATTATACCATAAAATTGAGCGTCTTTTTATCTTTAATATGAGTACCATATTGCTATACTTTTGAAAAAAAAATTCAAAACCCACTTGTGTAGTTGTGTAAGACACAATAGAATGTAAAACACAATGGAATGTAAAACACAATGAACACCAATTAAATATAGGGTATAAAACACAATCAAGAGTCTAGTAAAACACAATGGACGACATACTAAAGACACAATGAATAGAAGACTAAAACACAATGAATACGTTTGAAAAAAAAAGTTGAAAACCCAGTTGCGTAAGACACAATGGATGACATACGAAAGACACAATGAACAGAAGACTAAAATACAATGAATACTTTAAAAAAAAAAGTTAAAAACCCAAATGTGTAAAACACAATGGACGACATATAAAAGACACAATGAACAGAAGACTTAAACACAATGAATAATAGACTCTACACAATGAACAACATAATAAAACACAATGTACATCTAAATACAAAACTCATTTGCGTAAAACACAATTAAAAGCATACTAAAAACACAATGGACAAAGTTAAATCATGTGTAGACTAAAAAAACATAAATAACATATTTATAAAGCACACATGCATACTATAACACAATGAACGAGCAGAAAGACACAACGGAAAAGAAAACCCATTTAGCACAAAAAAAAAAATTTCAATTTTAATGTAGCAATGTGGTACTCATATTAAAGATAAAAAAACGCTCGTTAATATGGTGAAATTTTTTTGAAAAAAAAATGTCGTATGAAAAAGTTATAGACGTTTTAAAATGATGGGGGGAATTGACATGTGCATTGCATGTGGAGAGAGAAAGTCAACAAATGTAGTTTTCCTTTTATGCCCTTCCTCTAATTTATTATTTATTCTTTTCAAACAAACTAATCTCAACCCTTCAAATATATGATCAATGGATCACAATCCTTCTCACCCTTCCTAGAAAAAGTGTTTTGTGTATTTGATCCCAACCCATATATCCATTCCCTTATTTTGCGACCGACCTATGAATTGTGTTTAGGATTGTGATTTGTTTGGCGTCAATTCCTTTTTTTTTTCTTCTTTTTATTTTATATTATTATTATTATAACTCTATGTTCCTGGCTCGATTGTTTTTGGCTCGACCAAATTTTCTCGTTTATGCTCCATTGTCCATGAACACATGCCCTCAAGTGCCCGTGTCTCGATTAAAATTCTTTCGTTGTAAGCTCATTTTCCACGAACACCTATAAAATAAATAAATAAGTACTAAAAACTAACAAAAATGATATAAATAGACAAACAAACGAATACACGCCTAAAACTACTAAACACTATATACAAAAGATTCAATTATAACTCAAAATACATAGGAGAATAGATGTGTTTTACGACACATCACTTGCTCTGTCGCGCAAAGGTATATAGTCAGTGGTTCCCTTGGGAGCGGAGCGGTAAGTGTCGGTAAGTCCATCAGACACTCTTTCATCTCTTGAAAAGCCTTCTCCGCTTCAGTGGTCCACTTGAAATGGTTCTTTTTCAGGCAATTCTTCAGTGTTTCGATGAATGGGATTGATTTGCTTGTATGGTGTGACAAGAAGCGATTGATTGCGACTAGACGTCCGTTCAGTGTTTGTACCTCCTTCAACGTGGATGGAGAGGGCATTTGTGCGATGGCTTGTATCTTTTTAGGGTTTGGTCGGAAACCGTCTTTAGTGACGACGACGCCCAGAAACTTTCCCTCTTCCATCCCAAACGCGCACTTGCTTGGGTTCAGCTTCATACAGATTTCTTTCAAGTGTTTGAAGGTCTCTTCGATGTCCTTCAGCATTTGATCCTCTTCTTTACTCTTGATGACTAGGTCATCCACATAGACTTCCAAGTTCTTCCCTATCCGTTTGGCGAATGCACGGTCCATCAACCTTTGGTAGGCGGCTCCCGCATTTTTCAGGCCAAACGGCATCTTGGTGTAACAGTAGACTCCTTTGTCGGTACGGAAGGCTGTTTTGTCCTCATCTTCTAGCGCCATCTGGATTTGATGGTACCCTTTAGATCGATCTCCGGCAGCGGGTAGCAGTCTTTTGGCCATGCTTTGTTGAGGTCTGTGTAATCCACACACATCCTCCAGCCGCCGCTGCTTTTTTTGACCATTACCTGGTTGGCAACCCAGGTTTGATATCTTGTTTCCCGCAAAATGCCAGCCTTCAACAGTTCTCCTACTTGCTCATTCATCGCATGCGTTTTTTCGGCGCCCATACTTCTGCGCTTTTGTGCGATGGGTTCAACTGAGCGATATGTGTTTAGCTTGTGTTGGGCGAGTTCGCGTGGGACCCCGACCATGTCTGATGGTTGCCATGCAAACACGCCCATATTCTTGTGGAGAAGCTGTTTGAGGTGATCTCGGATGGTTTCTGAAATTGCCGGTCCCAGGGTGAGGGTTTGATCAGGGAATTTTGTGTAACACCCCAACCGATGGCGGAAACATCGGGATGTCACGTATTGATGATTATTCAGTAGCTCATGGTGAATAATAGATTCCATTAAATGATTTAAATGAATTACATACAATAGTTCTAGAATTTGTACATCAAATTGATTGAAACTATACACATATCTTCAAGCATCAATACAAATCTTCAAGCAAATAGAACCTGAAACATGTTAAGTTGAAAATGTTTTGGGTCAACAAAAGTTGGTGAGAATTACATAGGTTTTGATAATAGAATAAAATTGTTGTGCAATTCATGTGTCATGTCAATCTAGCCCATATGTGAGAACATACTAGAAATAAATCGAGTGCATAATCAACCCTGATGACTGTTATAAAATGATACATACCATACGCTCATGGTCCAATATGTTATACGATAACAAACACCCACGCTACCTTTGTAGGAGGCACGTATCCGGGTGGGATTGTCAGTCCAATAGATCTATCAATGTATACCGCCGGCTGATCAATGTTAATGATTATGCTAGAATTGTGCTTACTCTAATCATGCTCAAGACATAATGCAACATAGAAAACACATAGACACATTGATGATTGAATTGCAATGATAATGTTATAACATGTTTCACCCCAAAAATGGTGATAAATAAAAGGGGCTATGTAAAACTCACCTTGGTAAAATATTATATCTGTTGAGAAATTTGGATAATTGTGTTGACCAAATGTATCAAGTATCACCCTATAATAAAGTAATAAATATGTCTAAGTCTATCAAGTCTACAAATGTATAAGTTTTCTAGGGCTTCGAATTGGGGATAATTGCTTGTTTGATTATTATTAAAAATATTCGTCAATTGAGAGAAATTTAGTAAATAAATAACTAAAAATCTTTTTATAAATGTTAAATCTAGGATGGTCACAAGAATGTGTTTAAAGTATAAAAATAATTTTTATAAAATTATTTTCTTTAAAATAGATTATTAAATCTATTTATTACAATTTGTCAAATTTTAACTTTAATATTCAAAAATACTAAAATTAAAGAATTATTGTTTTAAAAATCATATTTCTGTTCTAAATGATAAAAAATAATTTGTATAAAATTTTGGTGCAAAAATGATGAAAATTGGATTTATTATGATTTAATTATGACAAAAATTGATTAAAAATACTAAATAAATGATTTTTCAGAATTAAAAATCATTTCTGAGAAGCTTAATGTTATAAAAACTTAAAATAATTTTTGTGGAAATTAATAAGATCGTTTTGATATTTTTATAGATTTTTATAAATAAAATGGAATAAACTTGATTTATTTATTATATATATTAAATAAATAAATTTTTGAAAACTAAAAAATTGTAAATAAATCTTTTACCTCATATTTGATAAATATAATTTTTTTAGAATTTATAAAAAGGTTTTAATAATTAAAAATGAATTTACAAGATTAAATGTAATGTATATATATATATGGTTTGTAAAACAAAAATGATGCAAATAAGGGAAAATAAGCGCCCAAGCCAGGACTCGAACCTGGGCGGCTAAGGTCACCAGCACCAGTCACAACCACTTGGCCTAGGCCTGTGGTTGTGATTTATCTCTGCTTTATATAATATAAATATCATATGCAAAACGAGTTTATCCCCAATCTAAGACATTCGAACCCTAATTTCTGCAATTGTTTGATTCACACATCAATAGCCCAATTAACCTTAGGGCTATTGATGTGTGAATGCCGAAGATCAAAACCCACAAAGATAAGTAAGCACGTATGTTTATAGATATAGCAATTAATTCACATTAAAACAAGCATGCACACAAATGTTATGATAATACTAGAATTTATTACTTGAATCAAAAAGCGTCATAGAATTAAAAGCAAACAACATTTAAATGGTGGGACTTGCTGTTGTGTAGCTGGAGGGTCTTGATCTCGGTTTAGTTTAGGGCATCGGTTACGGTAGTGATTTGGGTTTCCACATTCATAGCATTGACCATAGTTGTATTTACCAGGACGATTAGGAGTAGTAACCTGAGCAGAGTTGTGGATAATCGCAGCCAGTCGGGCATCAACACCTTTGTTGTTTTTTGTTGTTGTTGTGGTTGGTGTTGTGGTTGTTGTTACTTTCCTCTTGGTTTTCACCACTGTTATTACGAGTGCTACGACGTGGAGACATGTAAGGGACACAATGAAGGTTCAATGTGGCATGAAATGAATGAGGTAATATAAGGAATGTAATCATTTATTCATTAATTAAAACGAATAAACGAAAACGTTGACTTATCAAAGATTTAAATTCTAATAACATATGAAGACATGCTTTAGCCTATAAGTGAACACTCATCCCGAGAATTCCCAGGTAGGCATCCGGGTCCCTCGTCTGATTGGGATATATGCGCAATGCCAGCCTAGACAGAAGACTCAGAATACAGGCGTTCACCCTTCCAGATTGCACGTGTTCGTTATTAAGATCTAGAACTTCGACGAGATCTCAAGGGGGTTCAGGTTAAACCTGAGGATTTTATCCTATTAGTCTAAGAGTAGATCCACTGTTGGAGAGCAGCCTTCTTGTAAGGATGAAGGTAGGGATAAGAAGTAAGAGGGAGATAGAGAATAGCAAGTAAGAGAAACAAGTACTGGTTAAATCCTATGGTTATAGACTAGATTATTTTTCTAATAACCTAATTCCCTATAACCTGGCTCTGATACCAATCTGTAACACCCCAACCGATGGCGGAAACATCGGGATGTCACGTATTGATGATTGTTCAGTAGCTCATGGTGAATAATAGATTCCATTAAATGATTTAAATGAATTACATACAATAGTTCTAGAATTTGTACATCAAATTAATTGAAACTATACACATATCTTCAAGCATCAATACAAATCTTCAAGCAAATAGAACCTGAAACATGTTAAGTTGAAAATGTTTTGGGTCAACAAAAGTTGGTGAGAATTACATAGGTTTTGATAATAGAATAAAATTGTTGTGCAATTCATGTGTCATGTCAATCTAGCCCATATGTGAGAACATACTAGAAATAAATCGAGTGCATAATCAACCCTGATGACTGTTATAAAATGATACATACCATACGCTCATGGTCCAATATGTTATACGATAACAAACACCCACGCTACCTTTGTAGGAGGCACGTATCCGGGTGGGATTGTCAGTCCAATAGATCTATCAATGTATACCGCCGGCTGATCAATGTTAATGATTATGCTAGAATTGTGCTTACTCTAATCATGCTCAAGACATAATGCAACATAGAAAACACATAGACACATTGATGATTGAATTGCAATGATAATGTTATAACATGTTTCACCCCAAAAATGGTGATAAATAAAAGGGGCTATGTAAAACTCACCTTGGTAAAATATTATATCTGTTGAGAAATTTGGATAATTGTGTTGACCAAATGTATCAAGTATCACCCTATAATAAAGTAATAAATATGTCTAAGTCTATCAAGTCTACAAATGTATAAGTTTTCTAGGGCTTCGAATTGGGGATAATTGCTTGTTTGATTATTATTAAAAATATTCGTCAATTGAGAGAAATTTAGTAAATAAATAACTAAAAATCTTTTTATAAATGTTAAATCTAGGATGGTCACAAGAATGTGTTTAAAGTATAAAAATAATTTTTATAAAATTATTTTCTTTAAAATAGATTATTAAATCTATTTATTACAATTTGTCAAATTTTAACTTTAATATTCAAAAATACTAAAATTAAAGAATTATTGTTTTAAAAATCATATTTCTGTTCTAAATGATAAAAAATAATTTGTATAAAATTTTGGTGCAAAAATGATGAAAATTGGATTTATTATGATTTAATTATGACAAAAATTGATTAAAAATACTAAATAAATGATTTTTCAGAATTAAAAATCATTTCTGAGAAACTTAATGTTATAAAAACTTAAAATAATTTTTGTGGAAATTAATAAGATCGTTTTGATATTTTTATAGATTTTTATAAATAAAATGGAATAAACTTGAATTATTTATTATATATATTAAATAAATAAATTTTTGAAAACTAAAAAATTGTAAATAAATCTTTTACCTCATATTTGATAAATATAATTTTTTTAGAATTTATAAAAAGGTTTTAATAATTAAAAATGAATTTACAAGATTAAATGTAATGTATATATATATATGGTTTGTAAAACAAAAATGATGCAAATAAGGGAAAATAAGCGCCCAAGCCAGGACTCGAACCTGGGCGGCTAAGGTCACCAGCACCAGTCACAACCACTTGGCCTAGGCCTGTGGTTGTGATTTATCTCTGCTTTATATAATATAAATATCATATGCAAAACGAGTTTATCCCCAATCTAAGACATTCGAACCCTAATTTCTGCAATTGTTTGATTCACACATCAATAGCCCAATTAACCTTAGGGCTATTGATGTGTGAATGCCGAAGATCAAAACCCATAAAGATAATTATACTTACAACATTGTTACGAGCACAAACGGCCAGTCAACTTGTAAAGTCAAAAACGTGATTGGGTTATAAGAACAGAAGGTTTTTGAGTGAAATTGAGAGTTGGAATAGAATGTTCGGCATGGTGAGATGATCCAGAACCCATCAATTTATAGTGATCGAGTCTGAATCATAAATTTGGCAATTCGTTGACTTTGTCTAATGTTGACGCGTTAGAATTAAATTGGTAATAATTGATGATTAATCAACGTGTTTTTGAGTCATAGAAAGGCCGAAGATTGCGTATCAAAGGTCAACTATAATTATCATGGATTATAATAGCCGTTTGATGATTAAAAAAAAAATAAAAATAAATGTTGCAGCAGCGATTTGCGAACAGATAGGGAAAGGAAGGAGGAGATAAAAAAATTTGTATATTAATATAAAGTGAGTTAGGTTTAAATCAATGTATGTGTGTGGAGCAGATGGTGTAAGCTTGTGTGTGTGAATGAGTGTGGTCCGGTTCGATCCCCGGGTGGAGCGGCTCTTTTTTTTGTTAAATAGGTTGAAATGGTTGGGCTTGGCTGGGTGGGCTGGGTTTAGTGGGCCGGACACTGGGCTTCAAGTGACAAAAGGGAAATGGGGAGTGGGTTAGAGATATTGCTGAATTCAGTTTAGTTATATCATTTTTTTTTTTTACTGAATTATTATTATTATTATTATATATATATATATATATATATAGGTTGTGCTTTAGGCATAAATGTATAAAATTAAGGTTAAAATATATATATATATATGGTGAGGGTTTTATAGAAAAATTTGGGGAAAATTTTCGTGATGTTACATTTTGGGTTCAGGACCCACTTCTCTGGTTCTGTGCGTGAGCATGGCTTTAACATTTTTGCTGGGTGGGATTCTGTGGCCATGGCGCATTCTCTGTTGGCCCATACGATTGCCACACCATTCGGGGTGGGGAAACCGATGGCGCCGTGGACTGTGGAGGTGACCATGTTGTATGATGCCATGGAGTCCAGCCCTAAGATGATATCGTGTTTAGATTTTGTTGGGATGACGAGGAATGTGACCTCTTTAGTTCGCGAACGCCCATGTGCTCCCAGAGTGAGGGGAAAAGAGATCTCCCCGAGTGGGGTCACGACTTCATTTGAAAATCCCATAATTGGAGAATTGATGGGGCGCAGTCGTTGTTTATCCACATCATCCAACAGGTCGAAACATTGCCTGTACATGATGTCTGAGTTGCTGCCGGTGTCCATGAACGCCCTAGTGGTCCGGTAGTGATCAAAGATGGTTGTGACAATGATTGCACGAGTGGCGGAAGGTCCGCCTTTGACCACCGGGAAGCACACTTGTTGCTCCTTCCATTCCGCGGCCGTTTCAGGTTTTCGTTTCTGGAGTCGGCGTCCACCACCATAGATCATCATGCTTATGTTTTTTATCTTTTTTTGGTGGTGGTCCCGCCGCTTGCTTACGCTCGACTTTTTGTAGCAGATGTCTGAGTTTGTCGGACTTCAAAGCGTCTTCGATGGTTTGCCTCAACTGGTAGCACTTGTCGGTGTCGTGGCCTATGTCTTGACGATAGGCGCAGAATTTGTTGTGATCCAGACCCTCTCGCCTTTTTATGACCTTTGGTTCTGGGAGGTCAATATTTTCTGTGGCCAGGACTTGCGCTGGCGTTTTTATCAAAGGGGTCCAGTTATTGTGGCTCCTTCTTCCCGACTTGTGAATGAGTGACGCGTTGTGCTTGTACTCTTGAACTTCAGCGGGTTTAGTTACTGTTGGTGTGGCTCCTTGAATCCTAGTCCAGACGTTGCCCTTACCTTTCCTTTCCTGCCTGTTGTTGCGATTGCGTGCGGCTTGTGCTTGCGTGTCTGTGTATTGTGGTGCTTAGATTCTGCACCAGACAGATAGCTCTCTTTCGGTTTTGGCGTAGTTCTTTGCGCCGCACATTATTTCTTCCCATGTGTTTGCCATTCCTGTGCATCCGGCCAGCGTGCGGATCAATGAATCACATCATACCCCTTGTGTGAATGCCGCTTTCATGAGCTCGAAACCAATTGGCCCGATTTGGAGGGCTTCACGATTGAACCTGGTAATGTAATCCTCAATGGATTCATTTTCTCGTCTCTTGACCTGCAAGATGTATGTGGAGTTGATGCGCGTTCGAAAACCCCGGAGTTATTATATTTAAGTTGAGTATTTTTTATGAATTGTTTAGATAAATGCCACACTTTGAGTCGATTAATGTTTTGCAGCTACAAGTGCTTTTAGAAGTGGAAATGTTGCATTTATGATGCCGGGAATCGAAGACAGAGTCCAGACCGTCACTGAAATAAGAAAAAGTGATAGACCCCGTAAGAGAATCTGTCTACAACAATTTGGTGTGTAGACACCAACTTTCAAGCAATCAAGAATATTATATAGTCAAGGGTGTTGACTATTGCCATTTAATATTGGCTTCTTTGAAGGATAGCATTGACCAAGTGATTGGGAGTTACATAATTATTTTTTTATAAATAGAAGATCACAAGAGTCATAGCAATCATCCTATCCTATTCTATTGCTTTCATTGAAGAGTTTTTGAGAGAAAAAAAATTACTAGTGAGAATCACATTCATTTCTATTCATCATTTTTCATGGCATTGGTTCTACAATTTCTTGAAGCTTCAACCATCATGAGTGGCTAATTCAACGAGGTATACCCCGATGTAGCTTGTAAGAATTAGGGTTCTTGAACAATTGGGTATTTTCTATTTTCATTGTAATCATTTACTTGAACAATTTTAATTGAAGCTTTAATCTTGGGTTGGATTCATGATAGCTAATTTCCCCTCGCACTACTAGCATTATGAAATGAATTCGTTTATATGCACAATTTTAATTTAGGGTTTGAATGTTCTTAAATGATAAAGTATATAGTTGTCCATTGTTATGTTGACGGCTATTGATACCTAAATCTTGTGACAATGACCCCGTTAGTAATTTTTGCAACTTTACTTTGTATCCAATTGTGATAGGACCCGAGTCTTGCTTGTGAAATCGGTGTAACCTTGTCATTTTAATATTATCTTGTTAATCAATTTAATCAATTTTATTTAATTAGATAGTCATATCAATTTTGAATTAATTTCTTTTTGTTCAACCAATTTTCTAAACCATCCTAAATTAATTTTTTCTACAAATTCATAATTAAATAGATATCTTCATAAACAATTTCTAATCAACTTTAAGTATTGACACCAACCACAAACTCTTCGTGGTTTGACACCCTTATTACCACTACTACATAGTTAAGGTAATTTAGGACTTATAAATACTATTTTTGACCGGACCGCGACATCCGATCAAATTTTGGCGCCGTTGCCGGGGAGTTTTTGCGCTTGGTGTTTATAGTTTAGTTGATTTGGTGATAATCTGTTTAATTGTTGTTTGGTTATTTTTCTACTTTTTCCTTGTTACGCGGGGTGTGTTATTTGTGTAGTTAACAGGTAGTGCATGCATACAAGACACTCGGGGAGGACATCTCCTTTAGTGTTTGAACCGGAGATTGAAAGAGTAGCAAGAAGAAACCGACAACATCAATTAGAGGTGCCACGTTTCTCTAATTCACCCACTTCAAACCAATCCATTGGAAACATGGACCGTTCAAACCGTTCGGGTAGCAATAACCGAAGACCACCCACACCACCACACCCACTAAACACCCAAAATCAACCCCAAAACCAATTTTACAACCAACCTCAAAACAACCGAAACTCAAATAACCGGATTCCTAACCAACAACCGCCTATCCTAAACCGCGGCAACCCCGCATTTGAACCAAATAACCGGAACCAAGAGGGTTACTATGGGTCTTTTAACCCAAACCTTGATGATTTGAGGGCCAACATTAATGATGATGACCCGTTTAGTGTTCCCGGATACGCATCATCGGATCGCGTAAGTGTTCATACTGATCACACGGGTGATGATGAAGGCTCGGATAACGGATTTGGTCATGAAGACGATTGGGTTAGAGGAAGTATGAATGAGGAAGATAACGGGTATCAAAGTGATTTTGGTGTGGAAAATGACAATTGGAATTATGGGTACATTAGTGATCACACGGGTGATGATGGAAACCACTACCAAGCTCCAAGAAGACAACTTCCAAGGAACCGACACAACAATAACAACAACCGCAATCGGGTTCCTAATTATGTGGGTCGGATGGACCAAAGAAATCAAAGACCACCTCCACCAAGAAATCAAGAGGCTGATGCTCCAAGAAGAAGGCCTCAAGCTCCAATGCAAGGGGTTAATGGCCGGTTTAGACCCGCCATCACTGAAAATGAAGACCCTATTGTTCCACCAC
The DNA here is from genome assembly GCA_028751855.1 of Ambrosia trifida. Taxonomy (NCBI): domain Eukaryota; kingdom Viridiplantae; phylum Streptophyta; class Magnoliopsida; order Asterales; family Asteraceae; genus Ambrosia; species Ambrosia trifida. Next base: position 63,740,662 of record CM054125.1, read on the forward strand.
TTCGAGGAAGAAGGACATTCGATTGCAAGCCAAATTACATCAACATCCTTCCTCACTTTCATGGTATGGCTACCGAAGATCCCTATGGCCATCTTTCTGAATTTAAGGCCATTTGTATCACCATGGGAGGCCCTAATTTCTCTCAAGATGAAGTACAATTGAGGTTGTTCCGGTTCTCTCTTAAAGACAAGGCAAAGCATTGGTTTCTCACTTTGCCTTCACATAGCATTTACACTTGGGAAGAGATGGAACAAGCCTTTTTGGATGAGTACTACCCTAGTTCCAAAACGAATAATGCTCGGTTGGAAATCCGTTCTTTTCAACAATTACCGGGTGAGCTCCTTCATGAGTCTTTCAACCGTTTCAAAGAAATGCTTAGAAAATGTCCTCATCATAAGATTGATTTGTGGGAACAAGTTAATTGCTTTGTAAATGGGTTGAGTAAGGAGGAAAGGAAGTATTTGAAGTCCACAAGCAATGGGACCTTGTTATCTAATCCGGAGCAACAAGATTGGGATTTTTTGGAGTTAATGGCAAAGAACTCAAAGGCGGAAGAAGCGGCCGATCGAAGATTTAAGCACCCGGCCTCAAAATCTCTTCCCGATTTGGATTCAAACTCCAAAGACCGGATTGCTATATTAGAGAGAGAGTTGGCGAAGATGAAGAAACGGGAAGTATCGGCGGCACAATACCCGGTTTGTGACACTTGTGGAGATTTGGGACACAAAGCTAGTGAATGCGCCGGTGATATGGGTCAAGCCACCGAGGAGGTAAATCAAGTGTATGGAGAGAAGAAATATGACATGAACTCCAACACTTATCATGCGGGCTTGAGAAACCATCCTAACTTTAGGTATGGTAATGCTTCCAATCAAATGAACCCGAATTTCCAATCGGGAAATCAAAGTGGTGGTGGACAATACCAAAATCGCCAAGGGGGTAATCAAAGTGGTTATCAAAGAAACAACTACAATCAAGGTGGTAACCAAGGGTACAACAATCGTGATAATAATTACCAAAGGGGTTACAACCAAGGCGGTTCCTCAAGCAACCAAGGTAACTCTTCGGGAGGACAAGGTGGAGATGACTCTTTGAGTTCAAAGTTGGATGCATTGATGAATGTGGTGAAGGAGTCTAGTGGTGATATCAAGGAGATGAGGAGAGTAAATGAAGTGAGAGACAAATCCCATGAGGCATTGGCAAAACAAGTGGGTCAACTTGCTGAAGAATTGGCCCAATTGAAAGGAAGCAATGGGAAGCTCCCGAGTGATACTACCGTGAACCCGCAACATCAAGGTTCAAATGGGAAGAATACTCGCAATGTGCCAATCAATAAGGTTAGTATTCTTCGTAACGGTAAAGTATTTGATAATGGGGTTGAGCCTCCACCACCTCAATTTGTTGAAGGGGTGGTGGAAGATGCAAGTGATGAAAGTGGTGATGAGAAGCAAACGGGTCAAAATAAAACTTTTTCAAAAATAATACAAAAACCCGTTGAAAACAACCAAGTCCCTAAAGCTAAGGAAAAGGGTGTGGAGGCTAATACCATCCCTTATCCCGAAGCTTTGTTAGGACCAAAGAAAAAAGAGGTTAAAAAAAGAGGCCCGCAACAAGAAGAGATGTGGGAAATTTTTAAACAAGTCAAAATCAATTTACCTCTTTTAGATGCAATAAAACAAATTCCTTCTTATGCTAAGTACCTAAAAGACTTATGCACCCAAAAGAGAATTCACAAATTTCCGAAAAAACTTGATTTATCCGAAAATGTGAGTTCCATTCTTTCGGGTGCACTTCCACCTAAGTTACAAGATCCGGGGGCGCCCATTATCGCTATTCAAGTGGGTGAATTTAAAATGACACGGGCACTTTTAGATCTTGGAGCTAGTGTGAGTATCTTACCGGGAAGCCTTTATGACCAATACGAATTTGGTCCACTTCAAGAGTCCAACACCACCGTGGTGTTAGCCGATTTGACTCCTAAGCTTCCCCGTGGTATAGTCACCGATGTGATTGTAAAAATTGATGATTTTTACTTCCCAGTGGACTTTTTGGTACTTGACTATGTTTCTATGGACCTAACCAAACAACCTACAGTTATCTTGGGTCGACCCTTTTTAGCAACTTCTAGTGCTTTAATAAATTGCAAAACGGGTACGGTTGACATGACCTTTGGTAATCGTAAGTTAAGGTTAAATGTTTTTTCAAGTGGGACTAACTCTCTAGTTGATGATGAATGCTATATGGCAGACATTATTGACACGTGTATCCCCCTCTGCGACACTGTTGTGGATGAGGAAAACACGATAGAGGAGTGCTTTATGTTTGACAGGTCACAGGTGGAAACGGTTAGGAGCATTGTGGAGGAAGAGAAGAAAATGGAGGTTTTGGCGGCGAAGGAAGGAAGACCACCTTGGACACACCAAGTGGAAAGCCTTCCCGACAACATTGACACGAAAATAAAGCCATCATTGGTGGAACCGCCAACAGTGGAATTGAAGGAGTTGCCTAAACATCTTAAGTATGCTTATGTTGGTGAAGGCGACACACTCCCGGTTATTATTGCTTCAAATCTAACCGAGGAGCAAGAAGTGAAGTTGATGAAGGTATTGGTGTCTCATAAAGCCGCCATTGGATGGACCATAGCTGATTTGAAGGGAATAAGCCCTTCGATTGTGATGCACAAGATCATCACTGATGAGAATGCAACACCCGCCCGTGATACTCAAAGAAGATTGAATCCAAACATGCGGGAAGTAGTGAAGAAAGAAGTATTGAAGTGGCTAGATGCGGGTATTGTGTATCCCATTTCTGATAGCCAATGGGTAAGTCCTACACAAACAGTGCCAAAGAAAGCAGGTATTCAAGTCGTGAAAAACGACTCAGGTGAGGAGGTAGCCACTCGGCCGGTAACCGGGTGGCGTATTTGTATTGACTATAGGAAGTTAAATTCTGCAACTTCTAAGGATCATTTCCCTCTACCTTTTATTGACCAAATTGTAGAAAAATTAGCCGGACAAAAATTTTATTGTTTCCTGGATGGATATTCGGGTTACAATCAAATTGCTATTCATCCCGAAGATCAACAAAAGACCACCTTTACTTGTCCATATGGTACTTTCGCATTTAGGCGAATGCCATTTGGATTATGTAATGCTCCCGCCACCTTCCAAAGGTGTATGATGAGTATCTTTTCAGATATGGTGGGAGGTTCTTTGGAGATCTTTATGGATGATTTCTCTATTTTTAGGTCATCTTTTGAAACCTGTTTAGACCAATTAGAAAAAGTTTTGAAACGATGTGTTGAAACTAATTTGGTCTTGAGTTGGGAAAAGAGCCATTTCATGGTTCAAGAGGGAATTGTGCTAGGGCATGTAGTGTCAAGTCGTGGGATAGAGGTAGATCATGCAAAGGTAAAAGTTATTTCCACTTTACCGCATCCCACGAGTGTTAAGGCATTAGATCATTTTTGGGACATGCAGGGTTCTATAGGAGGTTTATTAAAGGGTTTAGTGATATAACAAAACCATTGTGTAACCTTTTATTAAAAGATCAACCATTTGTCTTCGATGAACAATGCGAAAAAGCCTTTAACATCTTAAAAGAAAAGTTAGTAGAAGCCCCCATTTTGCAATCACCAGATTGGTCTTTACCTTTTGAAATTATGTGTGATGCAAGTGGGTATGCACTTTGGGGCAGCCGTACACACCGCCCCCATATGACAGTTAGTGCGGGTATGTTTTATTTTGTTGTTGTATATACTTGCGTGTTTGAGTGTGATTTTAGTTCTATTTTATTTTCGGTGTGTTTTGCTTTTGTTTCATTTTGGTGTGATAGGTAAATAAACTTTGTGGGTGTGTTTCCTAGATAACCCTCACGAGACCTCACTCGTCCTCACCGGGCTACCGGGAGGTTTAAAGGATCTATCCTAGTTAATTTTACATGTGTTTTTATTTCCATAAATAAAAGTTACTAAAAGATGATTTGGTAAGTTATTGGTAAAGGGTAAACGGACAAACTCACAATCTTTTTGGTGAGGAGCTTGCTTCTACACGCATGTGAGATTTGTAGGTATATTCATGTTGGTGATTGGGCGACCATATGGTTGAAGAACTGGAAGCATCGTAGAAAGAAAAGAAAACCAGGTGCATTTGTTTCCATCACTATGACTTTTATTGTGGTAGTTATTTAACATTGAGGACAATGTTGACCTCAAGTGTGGGGAGGGGGAGAAAAATTTCAAAATTTTTCAAAAATGTCCTCTATTTTGCATTCAAAAAGCATGATTAACTAAGTCAACTCGAGACGTGCGAACCATTGTGGTCCTTTGTCATGGTCAAACCTACGTAAATCCACTTGATAAATGCTTGGCTATATTTTTATTAATAATAATAATAAAGGTGTTTGCTTGGGGATAGGTCGTTGGATGAGTTGATTATTCATACACACATCACATATCTTACCCAGTTCCCATGAAAGCATTTGAGCCACCATAACATGCTACATTTCACATATCTTACACATCTATGCATGTTATGTTCATTTGGATTTGAGTGTGCTTGAGTGGCAATATGTTGTAGAATTTGCATCTTTTGATACGTTTGAAACCATGGGCCGATTTTATGCACAAGAATGATTAAGGCATTAGGAAAGACCTTTTTATTTTTTTACACCCTTTTTCACATCCTTGACCCAAAACAACTTCCCCTAGTCAAACAATCTTGAGCCTAAACCTTTCTTTTGAAACACCCGAATTAACCCATTTGACCCATTAAACCTTTTTGTTTTTAAAACCCGAGTAATGAAAGTTCGATTTTAGGAGGTTCTTATATTGTAAATAGTTAGCAATGTTGCCGTAAAAAAAAAAAAAAAAAGGTTAAGAAAAGAAGAAAAACATGAAAAGCATGTATTGTCTTTGAGAAAATAATAGGCACAATATCGCCTTGAAGTTATTAGATTGTTTAGATTGTGCATAGGTTGAGAGTAAAGTAATAAAGATCGAACTTTCGTTACCTTAGTCACTTTAAAATTTCCCATTCCATACCCTTTCACCAAGCCCCGTTACAACCATAAATAAAGACCTTTTGACTTGTGTGATAATTTTTTGTGCAAATTGGTGGAGAATGATTGAGATGCAAACCTATGCTAACATGAGTCACTTTCAAGCTTGGAGTGTTCCATATATATATGCTAGCCCATCAAAAGCTAGTCTTGAGCCGAGGGGAGTGAAAATTGTGAGGGATGTGTGTGTGAGTGTTAACTATTGAAGATGGCCTAGTTTCGGGTAGACACTTGTTTTAAAAAAGAGAAAAATATTGTATGCCGAGCTATTTTGAATTGTGTGATAAAAGTAGGTTGGGTATGACTTAGGACCTTAACTTGTACAAGTATGAGGATGGTAAGTCGTGTTCGTGTTTGACGGATGTAAAAGTGTAATTAAGTTTGCTTGAGGACAAGCAAAAAGATAAGTGTGGGGATGTGATGCGCGTTCGAAAACCCCGGAGTTATTATATTTAAGTTGAGTATTTTTTATGAATTGTTTAGATAAATGCCACACTTTGAGTCGATTAATGTTTTGCAGCTACAAGTGCTTTTAGAAGTGGAAATGTTGCATTTATGATGCCGGGAATCGAAGACAGAGTCCAGACCGTCACTGAAATAAGAAAAAGTGATAGACCCCGTAAGAGAATCTGTCTACAACAATTTGGTGTGTAGACACCAACTTTCAAGCAATCAAGAATATTATATAGTCAAGGGTGTTGACTATTGCCATTTAATATTGGCTTCTTTGAAGGATAGCATTGACCAAGTGATTGGGAGTTACATAATTATTTTTTTATAAATAGAAGATCACAAGAGTCATAGCAATCATCCTATCCTATTCTATTGCTTTCATTGAAGAGTTTTTGAGAGAAAAAAAATTACTAGTGAGAATCACATTCATTTCTATTCATCATTTTTCATGGCATTGGTTCTACAATTTCTTGAAGCTTCAACCATCATGAGTGGCTAATTCAACGAGGTATACCCCGATGTAGCTTGTAAGAATTAGGGTTCTTGAACAATTGGGTATTTTCTATTTTCATTGTAATCATTTACTTGAACAATTTTAATTGAAGCTTTAATCTTGGGTTGGATTCATGATAGCTAATTTCCCCTCGCACTACTAGCATTATGAAATGAATTCGTTTATATGCACAATTTTAATTTAGGGTTTGAATGTTCTTGAATGATAAAGTATATAGTTGTCCATTGTTATGTTGACGGCTATTGATACCTAAATCTTGTGACAATGACCCCGTTAGTAATTTTTGCAACTTTACTTTGTATCCAATTGTGATAGGACCCGAGTCTTGCTTGTGAAATCGGTGTAACCTTGTCGTTTTAATATTATCTTGTTAATCAATTTAATCAATTTTATTTAATTAGATAGTCATATCAATTTTGAATTAATTTCTTTTTGTTCAACCAATTTTCTAAACCATCCTAAATTAATTTTTTCTACAAATTCATAATTAAATAGATATCTTCATAAACAATTTCTAATCAACTTTAAGATTGACACCAACCACAAACTCTTCGTGGTTTGACACCCTTATTACCACTACTACATAGTTAAGGTAATTTAGGACTTATAAATACTATTTTTGACCGGACCGCGACATCCGATCAGGAGTCGCGTTCTATTCTTTTGTTCTGGCTGAAGTTGTGACACCCGGCAAACTCAGGTTAGTAACGTTGACTAAACTAGTAAGTCTACCTTAGCGAGTCATGCATATTACGTCCTTAACGGGGTCAGTCGAGTCGGTATGATGATTCTGGGAATCATCGGGAGTCGTTATGATGATCCGCGGGGTCATCGGGAGTCGGTCCATAATTATGGGTACAAGGATCGGCGATTCGTGGAATCGCCGGGTTTAATGCACACACGAGTCTCGAGTCTCGGGAATTGGTGAACGGATGTAAACGTGTTAGTTATCATGCATTATATGTTTGGAATCATTATGTGACTTGTCGGTATGTGAATACGTGTTTATATATGTTAAAATAACGTTTAACGCGCCGAAAACCCAACCTGGTAGGTATCAGGCGATTAGGGCCTGGAATAGGGCCTAATCGCCTATAGGGTCATGCGAGTAGGGGTGTTTATAGGCGATTGGGACCTAATCGCCTGAAGTTATATGCGATTAGGCCCCCAATCGCAGGGTATGAACTGCTGATCGCACAAACAGCAGAGTCCGGGTCAAAACACCTATAAATAGAACCCTTAACTGCTCCCAAACACCTCTAGAACAACCCTAGCTGCTCCCAAACCACCCACACACCTTGAAACACCTCTGGAACTCATTTTGCTACAAAAATCACCATCCCCAAGCTTACACACCTTTCTTTAGCAAAACCCAAGGTGTGTTCTTCCTCCCTAACCTTTGTAAAGTTGTTATTTTGAGTTCCCCAAAGTTCCAGACCTTGTTTTACCAAAATGTGTCTTTAAAAACCTTTCAAAAGAGTCCTAAACTAAGTCTACACCTTAATGCTTGTTATATGTGAAGTTTATATGCATATGTTGGTCTTCTTGGTGATTTTAACATGATTGTTTCCAAGATATGATTGTACTTCTGCTATGTAGAGACCTTTAGGAAGGTTGTCTTAGAATTTTAGCTATTATTGTGATGTTTTGAAGAAAATGCATATTTTGACCCATTTGTATGTTCTTGAGGATTTAGGATGATTATGGTATGATTGTTGATACAATGTTGTTAGGATTCATACTAGGAAGATGTTAGATCAGAGGTTTGATGATTTACATGTTTGTAGAGTTTGAAATCTGGTTGTTTCCATTTAAGGAAAGATAAGGTTGGTTGGTGAAACCTAGTACTTTGCCATTTTAGGAAATAATTGCATAGAACACGCTAGATCAGTGATATGTCGGGGGTTTTTGCTTGAAATGGGTTGGTAAATGATTTAGGTTTGATATTGGGGTTGCATGTTTCGGATCTGATTTGGAGGGTTAAACGCGTGAAAACCCGTTATACAGCAGCTGCAGGCGATTAGGCATCCTAATCGCCTGAGCTGGAGGCGATTATGCAACATATGGGGCGATTGGGACCCTACTCGCCTCATGATTCATGCGATTAGGCCCCTAATCGCCTGTAGGCTGATGCCTACTCGCGTGTAACCTTCCTAATCGCATGTACTGCTGTCGTGAACGCGTTTTGACATCCCGGAACACGATTTGACACCTAGGAACATGTTAGGAACCCCGGGATACACCCAATGACTTAGTAAGACGTGTTCGGACCTGTTTATGCGTTAATTGGACATTATGCTAGACTAGGTGAATTGTTGCGCGTGCTAAGTGTTTAATTGCATATGTTGCATGATGTCTTGCATTTATCTAACACGTGGGATGTCGGGTCACCAATGGGATGTCGGGTCTTGTCTGGCACGGTCGGTTTAACAGTTAAAGGTGTTTTCAAACGTTTATGGTCACGGTCTGGACATACGGGGACTAGTTAGCCTGCGGGTTATTAGTCCAATACTTATACACATCTTATGATAGGTCGCCGCTATTTGGGACTATCATAACATAACTACTTAACTGTTTCCAAGTAACGCAATCCAAGGTGAGTGTCACAGCCCCACTTTTACCGTTTTACTTCGGGGGAGAAACATGCTACTTATTTTGATTACTCATCATAGATCATGTTATACTATGGTTATTTCACGTACTATGCGGCTTTTACAGAAAGTCCCAGGGGGGAACCATGAATGTGCGGGGATGCACAACGGGGGAAATGTGGATAGATCTATTGGGCCTTACAAACCCCACCCGACGGTTGGGAGCCGGGCGGGTGCATATTGTCTCTAATACTTTGGGGGTTACCGAGGCATCGGTAATCCCGTCCGTCTGGGCTGGCTTCAACACTTATACCGGTTTAGTAATGGATTCCCAACCGCAGTAGTAGCAACACTTAACGTCTAGCTAACGTTCTCATAACATAGTAGTAACGGGAAATGATCTTACCGAACTTATAACAACACTTTTATGAAAGAAAACCTGTGAACTCACCAGCATTATATGTTGACATTTTTGGCATGTTTTCTCAAGTCGCTAAGGTAGCAGTCAATGGACTAGGCGCACGGAGTCATGCACAGCGTCTATTATTTTGAAGCATATTAAACAATGTCTTTGTAAACAATGATATGTCTTTTGGTTGTAAACAAGAATGCTTCCGCTGCTGGTTTACAGCTCAAAGCATTATATTTTGGTTTTAAATATAATCTTGAATGCATGTTTGTTGTATGTTTATTGTGATCGTTGACTGGGATCCTGGTGTGTCACGCGCCTCGCGGTAAAACCCCGCACGTGGAATTTGAGGGTGTGACAGAAGTGGTCGAAGAACTTATCGGTCAGTTCTTTCAAATTGTCTATCTTGCCATTCGGCAGACTGTCAAACCATACTCGCGCAGCGCCCGTGAGCGTCTGCGCGAACATGTGACACCACGCGGGCAGGCTCCACCTTGCGCACTTTCCTGCGATTTCAAAACTTCTCAAATGGTCGTCAGGATCGCCTGTGCCATCGAATTTCCCCAAAGTGCTTGGTATTTTAGTTCTTGGGGGTAGTGTGGCGAGCGCGATGCGCGGTGTGAATTTCAACTTTTCACTGAAGGAGGGAGGATAGTATGGTTGTGTGAGGTCATCCTCACCGGACATCAAGTGTGCTCGATCAACAGTGTTGGTCAAGAACTGGCTTGTGTCACGGTGAAAACGGCTTTGAGACTCGTCAGAGTCTTCCCTCCAAGTTGGGTCAGTGACTTGATTGCTCTCGTCATCATGTCCCGCAGCTTTGGATGGCCCCTCCGATATGGTGATAGGCCTTCCTTCGCTGAAGGACAGTGCGCGGGATGCTTCTTTTAGTTGTTGTTCTTTTAGCTTCTGCATGAATGCTTGCTTCAGGGCTTCCTTTTGCTGGGCGTACCATACCTCCGGACTAACCATCGGCGTTGTACGGCCAGCTGGTGAAGCTTGAAGATTGTCTGTGGCGAAATGAAAAGATGGGGTCTGTCTGGTCTCGGAGGATGGAGTATGACCCGCATCCGTGACGTTAAAATGTTCATCTGTGGCGTTATCAGGCTGGCTGGTGTCTGCCTGAGCAGCGCCAGTGCCTGATGTGCCTCCGGTGACGTTTGGTGTCGCCGGTAAAGAACTCATAGCTGGTTTTTAGAAAGATAAAAGTGTTTAAGTTTGATGTTCTTGAATGCTCAAAAGACGGATGGCGCCAATGAAGAAACACCAATCTAACAATCTATATATAACAGTACATGTATATGAACGCAAGAAAGGACATGATTCCCATTCATATATAACAGGACGAATACAAGACTTTTATATAGACTATTACAGAGTTTCGACTATAATTTATCTTTCACAGCTATATATTACGAATTCTCTCCCGTCGACTGGATCCCTTCCTCTAATGACGAAGGGTGGTATTTATAGACCCCTGAGGTGGTCTGTGATTGGTTGTAGGGAGAATGACAGCCGGCTCGTACGATTACAGCCGTTGTCGCCATTCGCTCTGTCGCTCTGTGATTGGTCCACATGTCCTGTGATTGTCCTTTTCTGTACCTCGTACCTGCAGGAGATCGTGGAGCAGGGAATGAACGCCTCTGATTGGCTATGTGTCCCTTCTATTGTCGGGTGACACCTGTCCTGTATTAGGTAGCGTGCGCCGTCTTCTAGAATTACACGGCATATTACTGTGCTGACGTGTGTGTGAGTGTAAGGTTGTGCGCACGAGCGGATAATTATCTCTTCACTAATGAAATTCAAAGAAGGTGATGGGTGTTATGGATGGTCTATCTGGATGTCGGAACCAAGGGTGGAAACGTAGCATTTCCCCCTTCTTTACACACTAAATGATAATCAGATTATTCCAACACCCAAATCAGGACCCATTAACACAAGAAGCACAAAAGGCAACCCAACGCCACCTATACTATATCTGAAACAACGTCGATATCCCCTCCCCCAACAAACTCAACCAAACCCTCACCACTTGCACTCAAACTGTACGACGAATTGCCGCAAAGAAGTGGCGGCAGAAAACACCTACTATTGTTGATGGGGTTGCGTTGACTTTTGTAAAGAGTGATGTGGAGGAGGACAGGAGGTATATGTGTGATTGTAATAGTTCACAACCACAGGCCGAGCTCCGGTGCCGACGCAGTGTAAGTATGGTGGTTTGGATTGGATGGCTCCCACGGTCAAGGATCTTCTTACGTCTTCATATCGGTGGTGGTAGGTTGTTTTCCTTCATGAATTTCCCATCATTCAATTTTTTATCTAGAACAAATCATATTTTTTGAACTAATCGTATTATGGATCTTTTTTTTTTTAACTGCCAACGAATCAATTTCCGAGCACTCTCAAGCACCCTTTCGGCGAATCAGGTACTCGAGAGTACCCGGGCCACCAATTCCCGAGAAAACCCGACCACTTACCCGCCCGAAGGCACGACAGTGAAATAATCGGTAAAACCGGCCGGGATCAGGACTCGAACCTAAGCCAATGGCTGGGTCATCCCTCATTTCCCCTCCACTAATGTCTTTCAAATGTAGCTAGTGGAAATTGAACCCAAGCCTCCCATAAAAAACTTTAGGCCCTCAACCAACTAGACTACAAATGTTGGACAATCGTATTATAGATCTGGACATCAATAACCAAAGCAAGACCACCAACATCTGTTGTAAGCCTAGAAGTTAAGTTGGACAGAAACAGTCTTGATATAAAAAGGAAAATATAAATATTTAAAAACAAAATTACTTTGGTAAAATGTCCAAACTATCCCTGAGTTCATGTTAATTTTTAACAGAGTTATTGAATTGGATGGATCTGACAACAAATTGTAAACCTTAGTGGTTCAGTTGAGAAAAAAAAGTTTTTTGGATGGATCTAGTAAAAGTGAGAAAACCTTAAGGACGATTTTGGCTATTCACTCCAAATAAAATAAATAAATAAATATACATAAAAAATATACAAGATTACAAGTGTTGAATAATATCATTCGATGACAACTTCCAAGAGAAATAAAAAAAAATGGTGTGATAAGACAATGGTATGAGGGGTTTTAGAGATTAACTTGAGGGATGTTGATTTTAATTCATCATTGAAGATGAGAAAAGGAAAATGTGAAGCAAATAATAATAGAGATGACTTGCATTAGCCATTTGTACAATTGTAATTAAATGTTGGACATAGGAGCATAAAGGGAAGGATTTAGCAAAAAAAATAGTTGTTTACCTTGTGACCTTTTGTATGCCATCTTAAAATTGACATAAAGTGGCAATTTTAACCATCTCTCCTCCTTTTTAATGTAGTATAGATTAGAGACAGGAGTCTCGTATTAGTTTTTACGACCGACCGTAGTGGCCATGAAATGAGGCGCGAAGGCAGCAATTAACGCCATTTGGCGCTGGAAACACCCCCCCCCCTCGGCCGCTACTCTTCAAAACCATGCACAAGCGTTAAAAATTTAACGCTACAATTTGTATATTTTCAATGCATTCGACCGTTGTACAATGGCTCTAAATTGAAAAAAAATATATTTTTATATATCAAATTTAATTACCTATATATAACCCAACCCAACCCAACCCATTTTTTATACTCCTCCTCAATTCTTGTTCTTTTTTTTTTTGAACGGTGAATTTCTAAGATGTCGCAGAGATTATCACACCTGCCTAGTCGGCAGACCCTAACTCTCCACACGTTCTAGACCATGTTGTCTCAACCGGGTCAACGCTGGAACGGTGGGAGCTGAGGCGTTCAGCCGGAAACCGTGCTGCCTCCACACTAGTTTTCTTGCTGAAGTGATAGTCGTATGAAAACCGAGGGTGCTTCAGGATTCAAACTCGGGACCTAGGGGTCCTCCGCTCTAACCATCATTAGCAACGCCACTCCACCATATAGATGGGGGCATTCCTCCTCAATTATTCTCATTCTATAAACCTTTCTCCTAAAAAACATTATCATGTTTCCATTCCATCCAACCTTTGGTGTCCAGTCTCGCCCGAGCAACCCGAATGCGTTGGGTTGGGTTTTGTTATGACTTCGATGCAGAAGTTAGAAAACTAGAAACAGTGGTTCCCTTTCTAAAACAAACTACTATATTTGAAAGTCACATATACATAACGGTTTTCAAATGTGGTATTCTTTCATCTTCTTCCAACCTCGTTATCGTTTCATATTATTTTAGACATTCAAAAATAGCATATATGAAATCACCTGTCTCACTGTCATTTACTCATTTACCCAGGAGCTAAAACAAAGAATCCAGTTAGTGAAGGAGAAAAGCTGCAAAGATGGAGTCCTTACATCTCAAATCGACTTCAGTGATGAGATGATGATGATGATGATATGATATCGAAAGACTTTGTCACAATTCATGGCGAGATGGTTACTTTTACACAATACTTTCTCTACAATTTTTTTTTTTGGAACGGTGACTTTCATATGAGTGACCTAATGTCACACTGCCTTAAATTTCTCTACAAAAATTTATTAATATAAATTAGTTTGAGGAATCATACAATTAAATTGATGTAAATCTTAGAGCATGCGTAGTGGCTCGTTATCCGGCGTTTTAGGCCACCATAGCGCCGGGAACACCGCCCCCCCAGGCGCTATGGTGGCGTTATGGTGGTATCAAGCGTTGAGCATAGCGAGCGTTTTGCTTGTGAGATTGTGCCTTTGACCGTTATCCAACGGTCCAATATTTAAAAAAAAAAATCTGATTTATTTAATTTTTATCTATATATATATACTTCATCTTCTACAACATAAACACACACATATACAATTTACACACACAAACAATTCATACATACACACACTCTTTACAAACCAAAAACCAAAAACCAAACCTATGGCAGCCTGGACGAATCAAGAGCAACTCGAGTTAGTGCGGGCGTGGATAAACGTTAAGGAGATCCCGTCAACCAATAGGCGGGCTTTTTGGCAGGATGTGTTGGTTGAGTTCAACCAAATCACGGGAACGAACCACCGTAACGTTGACCAGATCTACAGTAAGTGGCATTCTATACGAACTAACGTTGACAGGTGGCATGGAGTCTATTCAGCGACGATGCAGGCGCACCCTGGGGTTAGCGAACAGATGGCAATTCAGTTGACACACGACGCCTATCGTCAACAATACGATAGCGACTTCTCAATCACCAATCTTTTGTCGTGGTCTCTGATGCGTTTTCACTATGTTTAATTTTTAATGTTTAGGCTTTATGTTTAATGTTACGTTTTTTGTTTTGTGTTGTATTTGTAATGTTTAATGTTTTAGGCTTTATGTTTAATGCGTTTTCACCAATCTTTTGTGTTTAATGTTAGTTTATTTTAAAAGATTACATAATATTTTAAATTTAAACCACATAAACACATAAAATTACAATCCTAAATTACTTATTACAAACAGAGTTCCTAATCCTAAACTACTTATTAAAACGTTACATAAACACATTACATAAAGACATAATATAATCCTAAATTACTTTTTAAAACCTAAACCTCCCACTACGGAGAGTAGTTGTCCCAGTCGAGTGTGTAGTACTCGGGGGATAGGGAACGTGAGCTGTCCCTCCCATCGGACCTTGCATCCGAGGGGAAGTAGTAGTTCTCCCCACGAGGGGAAGGCATGCTCCAAAGGCGCTCCTCCTCCTCAAGTTCCCTGAGGGCTTCCAAGTCCTCAGGAGTTGGGTCCCCATATTCACGGGGTGGGGTGGGGATAGGTTGGTGGTGGTGGAGTGGGCAAGTATTATGGGGGGTGGGGATAGGTTGGTGGTGGTGGGTGGGGGTATTCTGGGGGGTGGGGATAGGTTGGTGGTGGGGGGAGGGGATAGCAGCAGCAATTCGGGGGGTGGGGGCCGACACCCTCAGTCGGTCCATTTCATTAATAGCCATGGTATAATCCATGGCCCAGGCCCATTCTTCATCCGTGAAGTCATCATCGACTTCAGGATGAGGAAAGGTTGGTGGTGCCGCAGCAGGAGGGGGAGGGTGATAAATCCAATGTTGTGGAGGAGGAGGAGGAGGAAGAGGAGGTTGTGGAGGAGGAGGAGAGGAGGTAAATGGTAGTCTCTGGGGCCGGCCCCGTCCCCGGACCCGGCGAGCGTACTGCCGGACATTAGAAGGTCCGGCAGCTCCTGCTTGAAAACTGCCCATATTATTCATTGTGTTCAGGATGAGGAAAGGATGAGGAAGAGGGAAGAGGTGTGACTTAGATTTGGAAGGAGGGGGGTATTTATAGGTGTGACTGAGATTTGGTGGGGGGGGGGGGGGGGGGGACTTTGAAATTCAAACTTTGAAATTTAAACGTTTGGGGGGAAAGTTTGAAATTCAAACTTTGAAGTAGGAGGGAAACTGTTTGAAATTCAAACGGTTTGGAACAGTAACCGTTTGAAATTCAAAATTTTTTTTATTAAATTTTATTTTTTAATACTAAATAATTTTTTTATTATTTTATTAATTTAATAAACTTTCAGTCTAAATTTTTATTTTTATTTTTAATGAAATATTATTAAGTATTAAATATTCTTATTTAAATAAAAAACAATAATTAACCAATCATTACCAATCATTTATAACCCCCACATAACCCTCCTTCCCACTACACCTTCTTTTTCCATAACCCCAACATAACCCCTTTTCTATTACTTTTTAATATTTTAATCCTATAACCCCCACATAACTATCTACCACTACACATACCCTTATAATTAATTAAGAGTAGGTTAGCTATATTGGTTAAATTTAATTGCTTATAAATTAATCAAGCTTAATTAAATATTGAGATTTATTTCAACGAGTATCTTATATTCTTGATCTTATAAAATAAAGTTAAAAAAAAAAACAGAAGTGTTGATAAAAATATAAAAACAAATCATTGATCCTTGTCTTCATGTTCATAGCTAAAAGGCAATGGCACAGACTTAACAGCTCTAAACTTTCCAACATTATTCAAATGCTCATTTTCCAACCTATAAATCATTAAACACAAGGTTAATAAATTACAATTTCAATGTTCATGCAAATAATAATATGAATATTAATAGTATGTAATCTCAATTAGTAACAAGACTAGACTAGACTAGACCTGAAAAAATTCCATATGCCACGTCTAATGATCTCCAAACATGCAACTATAGCAATTAGGGCATTTTCATGGAGGAATGGAGTATCATAGAAACCAATAACAGTTTGCATCCAGGCTAGTCTCAGTATCACATTCAATACCTACAAAATTAGTTATTGTAAGTGTTTAGATCTAACATAATTGCATGTTAAGTGGGTGGGGCTTTATTTGATGTTTTAGTTTGTAAGGATCACTTTTTAGCTTGGTCTTAAAATGCCGGAAGTGCACATAAGAGACAAGGTCTAAAATTGAGGTGTAAAGGTAGGAAACATATCGCTTTTCGTATCCCAAGTGCAAAAAATTAGATGTTGCTTTCAACCCACCCATATAGGCCCAATCGAAAATAGGAGAAGAGGAGTAAAGGGACTGGCCCACCCTAACCCATAAGCCTAGTTTGTTTAAACTTGTCAAGCAAAAATAGCAAAGTGTTAAACCCTAATTAGAAGTCTATAAATATATCTCTTGTGTTTGTATTTGTGCATCACTCAATAATAAGAAAACCCTGGTTTCCCATGTGGACGTAGGTCAGTTTAGACTGTGTCTTGTTTTCGTAACAACGTGTGTGTGTTCCTAACCTAACTATATTTTTTTTATATTTCTTATAGGTTTCTAGCATAATTTACCTAATATTTTGACACAAACAAGCTTTATTGACATTATAATATTAAAGTTACATACATGTACAACCTGAAAAGCAGGTCACACAACAACCCACTGCGCAAAAATATGGGAAATGCATGAGGCATGCGCTTTAGGGTCACTTTCATGCCAAAAAAAAAAGCACCTTAGGTGCGCGCTTCTCGTAAAATAGGCGCCTTATGTAGGATGAAGCATTGAGGCCTGCACCTTAGGGCGCCTTGTGCCTAGACACGCTTTTCTAGAACTAGCTAATTGGCAATTAGAGGTCCCTAAAGGGATATCCTAGTGGTTAACCGGTGTGCTCCACAACAAAAAGATTGAGAGTTCAAGCCCTACAATGTGCAGGTTGTGGTGTACTTTGTTAAAAAAAACGTGCCTCAGGCGCTAGGAAAAACGCTTTTTTTGGCCTGAGGCGCTCAACTACAGCGCTGTGAGGCGCCGCCTCGGTCAAAATTAGGGTTTTTTTTTGGCTAAAAGTCAAAATCAAGGTTTTTTTTTTAAGTTTTTTAAGTGTGTTTCGGCTTCAATGTATGTTTAATGAAGTGTTTAAGTGTGTTTTATAATTATTTTATTGTGTTTAGGATTGATTAACAAGTAGAATATGTAGTATTGGCTTGTATAAATCTTTTTTACCTTGGGCGCCTCACATACGTGAAGCTCTCGCCCTGCACCTCTGATTTTGGAACCAAAACGCCTCGGAGCGCCTCGCGCTTTTTTAAACGAAGGTGGTGTATTTATTTAAGAAAATCTAGGAGTTGATTAAAAAGGAATTTATAATCAGTAATTAGTGATTAGTTAATAGTAATTAGTAATTACCATTGCTATGAAGTAGATGGATTTGTTGGGCAAAATAAGCTTATCTCTTAGCCATGGATTATCTGAATCTTTGCATAGCAGACCCCAGTCCAACACTAGATCCCAGTAGGTGCTAAAAATTGTTGCAATGGCTGAGGTAGATCCTGCAATTATTCTAAACGTTACCACTCCTTTAACTGCTTTCTTAACCGTTCCCTCAGCCGCTGCCTTAAGCGCTGCCTTAGCTGCCTTTTTTTCCTTTTTGGTGAGTTGAGTCTGAATTGTCCTTGAAACAACCGCAACAATGGTAGAGAAGTATTTGAGCCCGTTAAGAGCTTGTGTAGAGTCATGGCCTTCCCACCAGCGTCGTATGCACTATACCGACATTATTTGACATGTATCTTAGAAATGTAATTTATTGGTGAAGCATTGTAGAATGTAGATTATGTACCTGTAGGAGTCGAATCCAATATGGGATAACGGCTATAAATATATTAATTATATCATACACATTACTGTTCTTGCATGTTTCTGCATTCCTTCGCTTAAAATCTCCCCAACCGTAGTAGCATACGTAGAACTGCAAATACCTCAATAATTGAACCTGGAGCCGAAAAAATGCAAACAATACTTAGTTCGTTGATCGAATATGATCAGTGTTTCACAGTTGTTTTAGAATCTTACCTGACTAGTAAACTGATCAGCCAAGAAGAAATCAGGGAGAGTTACTGAATAAAAAGGAGCACAAATGCAGTGCCATAAACAGACTAAGAGGAAGAAACGGTTTGCGCGATAGAAGATATTAAACGGACAGACTGTTATCAGAAGTACAGCCTACAAAAGTATAAACATAGTTTGATTAAACTGAAACACAAATACATAAATGTATTGAGCCGACATGATGACATGTGCTTAAAGGAGACATACTGTCGACGAGTATGTAGTACAACCTATTTAATTACAAACGGGTCGATTGAGCTATGTTTTATCTTAACGGATCGAGTGGGTAAATAAATAACATGCTAAAGGGAAACGGGTCAAAAATCACTTAAAATGTACTTTTGTGCATAAAACCTCATCTATCATTTTATATAAATTCATATTTGACACACTATTTGGTCACAGACAGGGGCGGCCGCGCCTCCCCCCCCCCCCCCCCCCCCCCGAAACTAGTGACTTCCGACCCCCCGAAGTTTCGGGTCAAGCTTCGCCACTGGTCACGGAATAAGTGGACAAAAAGCGTTTCCGGTCAACCTGGCTTGTTTCAACCCATAAAAAGATAACTCATTTTGACTAGAACCCATTTGACCCATTACCCGACCCTCCATTTTAAGGTATGCCCATGATGAATCAATAACATATGTGCATATGTTACCCAGAGCGGATTGACCTAACTTATAATAATCGCCTCTTACGTATGTTAAAAAAATACAAAGGAAAAAGAGGAATTCTTACAATGACTAAGCCTAGAGGGACTAATTCAGTTAGCGTCTCGTAACTTTTAGTCTTCGCATCCAATTCCATTTCAAGATTTGAGAGTACAGCTGCAAGAGCGAGTACTGATAGACCAGAACCGAGTAGTAGAACTTCAGTATAACCCAATTCTGTACCGGGCTTGAACCCAAATATAAATGAGTAGTTGACACGATAACGTGTCCAGTAATATACATTTCCAGCATACATCAGTATATGTAACACCAGAAATCCAAACAAGGTGTATAGTGGAAAGATGGTATCCATGTACTGAGTTCGACCAGTTTTACTCTTAAGAAGATCTCTATTCTTTATATTTGCGATGATCGCCACCACAAGTGCTAATGAGCATCCAAAGAAGCAACCTGCAACCGAAAATAGTCAAATACATTGGTCAACGCTGTACTGTACATATCCAATATCCATAATAGGTTTTTGTGCTGCAGCAGGCCTGTAACTTACCTACAAAAAATGTAACCCGATGCGTCTTTCTTTTAGCGTTTGGCTTTAAAATTCTCATTCCTTGATTTCTATTTCCGTTAAAGAAATGCTTTACAAATGCTGATTCGACTCTCTCTATGAGCTTTGTAACCTGAAGGAAATTATTTGTTAAATGTTTATTGCTATATTATTTGATTTACGCAGGCCTAATTGCTTTAAGCCGTAACGAATTTAGTCTGGTTTCTCTTTGGTTTAACAAACTTTGTTTATGTGCATACCTTTCTTATATGCAGTTTTTCTCAGTTTTATACCCTTTTTAAGTGCGGTGTGACGATATATAAACATCCTATTAACATACCTCATCAGATTTGCCCAAGTAAGACTCTTCAACCATATGTAAGTAAGCATCTGATGCACTTCTTGATGTGATCTAGAATAATAATAATTTGGTCAGCAACTGAACATCCGGTGTCACGTATCACCAAAAAAAAAAAAATCCTAACCTTATCATACTTCTTCATTATCTTGGAGAAGGCCAATTGATTCAGGAAGCTGATATGTAAATTGTAAAGCAAGATGCAATTCAGTTAATAATATATATCTATTATCGTTATGTCATATGAACACGCTTAATAAATTCTTACGCGTAGTTCTTTAGAAAGCGAAGCTTCTCATGGAACTCAATAAAAGCTTCCTGCAACTTTTCTTTTGCATCTCTAAGTCCATTTTTGTTGAACTGCAGGTCTGACTTTGAACTAGCGAAAAGACTTTTCACGGCGGATAGCGGTGATTCTGTGGTCGGGTTGAGTTTTACGCGATTTAAAACGTCTAAAGACGCCATCTGGTATTCCCTTGGACGATCTGATCTAATTTCTTCTTGTTGTTCTTCTTGTTGTTCTTCTTGAATCGCCTCCAATGGAGGAGTACCTTAAATTTATCTAAATTCAGTAAATATGTAACATTTTACTGTGATGAATATAGTTAAAGTTGACTGACTACCTGTGTTTATTTCATTGATTAAAGGAACAACAGCAGCAGGATCATTGACTATTCTAAGAGCAATGAAAGCATCCATTTGTAGATTCAACTCTTCAGCCTGCTTCACCACCTCCTCAACTTTGGCTCGATAAAAACTAACCACTTTATTAAACTCATCATCAAGTCGTCGAAAAAACACAATCTCATACTCACTGCCTTGCTCTGATGCGCGGAGAAAATACGTTTGGTAACTCTGCCCATCTTCCCCTTGCTCTTCGTCTGCAGTATGCTGCATAGCGCTTACTAGAATCACTTCATCATCTTGTTTAGGACTTTTGATACCGTAGCGACTAGTTAGTCCACTAAAAGCTCTAAAAAGAGACCCCCTTCTCTTCAAAGCCGCGGCTTTCAAAGGTGGTGGCCTTGGGTACACCTGATTCTCGGCTGACCTGCTTCGCTGCTGTCGGAAAATCATGATATCTTTTAAGAGATTCTTGAGAAAGTTGTAATTCATATATGCTTCTTGCCATTCTGGCACCATTTGGGAAGTAAATTCCTTCCCAAACTTCATTGTTTTTTTAGTTTTTTGGTTTGTTTCTTAAGGGTTTAAATGAAACTAAAATCTGAATTTTGCATACATGATGAAGTGTTTATATAAGGATCAGCATTCTAAGTCTTAACTGTTATTTTGTTTGCTTCTTGTCTTGTTTTCACATATATGTAAAAGGTCAACTTGCTTCCAGTTTAATGGCTTGTTTAAAAGAAATAGTCAAACCATAGTTGGCCAACAGGGGCAAGTTTCTTTTCTAAAGTTTTTTTTTTTTGTTTGGATTTTAATAATCCAATCCTTTTGGAGTTAGCTGATAATAATCCCAACTGAGTTTATTCTTGCCACTAGTCCCGCCTTTGCAATATTTTTGTCTCGTTGGTTACTGTTAACTCCCACTAACGCCGTTTGTTTTTTTGATGATGTGGCATCTGACTTGGATGATGACGTGGATTTTTTTGCTGACATGGACATGATTTGGATGATTATGTGGACAATGACGTTGGAAAAAGAGAGTCCATGTCATCATAAAAGTCAAGACGCCACATTATAAAAAAAACAAACAATATTAGTGGGAGTTAACGGGGACCAATGAGACAAAGTATTAAAAGATGGGACTGGTGGCAAGCATAAACTCAGTTGTGATTATTAATTTATTATCGGCCAACCCCAAAAGGATGAGATTATTAAAATCTAGTTTGCCTTTTGTTTCAGATTACAAATTTTCCTAGCTCCACGAGTCGGTTGGAATAAATTAGCTTGTTAAAAACTCGAGTTTGTTTGGCTCTTATAGATGTCACGAGTTCACGCGCAATGGTGAAGCTTGAGTTTTAAGATGGTGGGGGCCAAAAGTAACGAGACCCAATTTTTCGTAATATCAAATCAAATCGTGGGGGTCAGATATACACAAAATTTTCAGATAAAAACGTAGAAATTTACACTACTGAGCCAAAAAAAGGTGGAGGCCAAGGCACCCCCGGACCCTTCTTAAGCTTCCCCATGTTCAAGCGGAAGGTACTAGAGGTGATTTGGCTTACATATCGTACATTGGCATCATACTATTTTGAAATTTCTACGACTTGATAGTATTGTTAACTTGTATTTTAAGACTCTTCTTTTACATTCGGGAACACATAAAATAATCAAAACTAAAAGAACCAGTTGTTGATTGTGAATGTTTCAATGTATCTTCATTACTAATCAAAGAGGTATAAATACAAAGGTTGACCCTATCTAAATATGGTAAGTTCTAATCACTACTAATTACATATTATTACATATTAATACAAATAATCTTTCCTTTTATAGTGGTTGACTAACAGTCCCCCACAGTTGAAGCGGGAGTGCAGCGAGTGCAGAGACTGGACTTGAATTTGGTGAAGAGTTGCTTCGGGAGGCCATTGGTAAATATATCTGCATATTGATAATCGGCTGGAATGTGAAGAACCCAAACATCCCTAATACGAACTTTTCCCGAACGAAGTGGATGTCAATTTCTACGTGCTTTGTTCGTTGATGTTGAACGGGATTGTCGGACATGTGTACTACAGAAACATTATCACAGAAAATAATTGTGGCTTCACGTACAGGGAAATGAAGTTCGAGCAAGAGATTGCGAAGCCAACTTGTTTTGGCAGCTGTGTTAGCAACTCCACGATACTCTGCTTC
This sequence comes from Ambrosia trifida, assembly GCA_028751855.1. Lineage (NCBI taxonomy): Eukaryota > Viridiplantae > Streptophyta > Magnoliopsida > Asterales > Asteraceae > Ambrosia > Ambrosia trifida. The sequence goes on from CM054125.1 coordinate 63,763,405, forward strand.
AGCGCTTGATCTAGAGACTATGTGTTGACACTTTGAAGACCATGAGATGAGGTTGTCACCTAAAAATACACAATATCCAGATGTTGAGTGACGCGAGTCTGGACAGCCCCCCAGTCCACATCAGAATACGCGGTGAGTTTGAGGGATTTGGAGGTGCGGATGTGAAGAGCCTGATCAGTTGTCCCTTTAAGATATCGTAGGATGCGCTTTAAATACTGAAGGTGAGGCTCACGAGGGGCATGCATGAATAAACACACTTGTTGAACTGCATAGATGATATCAGGTCGTGTGAAAGTTAAATATTGTAATGCTCCTTCTAAGCTTCGATACATGGTCCCGTCAGACAATAAAGAACCGGTGTTGGCACTGAGTTTATAATCAGTGTCACATGGTGTGACACCCCGCATTTTCAGGTTAAATACTTTTACTGAACTCTAGTTAACTTACATGTTCATACATGGCTAGATACTTAACTAGGGTTAGTTAAGTAGGTTTAACATATGTTAGATGATGTTAACATATGTTATAAGTAGGAAAATCCTTGTTAAACACACACATGATTCCTGTATCCCAAACTTTGGTGAATTATGTGACATACATAGCAATAATATATACAATTGAATTATGGTGAACATGAAGTACGTGCTTATGTGAATTACATGTTTTTGTGAATGATCGCCTAACTGAAAGGTAATGCGTAGATTATGCAAATTACGTGCACAACATGAGTAATATGCTATGTAATAATAAAAACGATGGTTTTTATTCAATTTAGAATGGTTAATAATATTGGGTCCGGTATTGGGCTAGAACATGGTTAACGGGTCAAGTTAATGGACTAGAAGGGCCCTAATACCAATTGCTTTGGGAACAAGCAAAGCCCTTTTATAATTAGGAGGCAAGGAAAAGATAAAAACCCTACCTCCTTGTCCCTCTTGCGCCGTGCGAACCCCCACCCCCATCCCCTCTTTGTTTTCAAGCAATCAAGTAATCCTTCACCTAATCAAGCTAGTTCGGGTTTGATTTCAAGGCTCTAGGGAGTTTAATCCTTCGCAAGGTATACGTTCTTATGATTTGTGATGAATTATAATGATTGAAAAACTTTAAAAACCCTAAAAATAATATATGTAGAATCGCATGTATGTATGTGTAGGAGTTCTTGGATGTTCTTGATGATTTGATGATGATTGTTATTAGTAACCATGCTTAGGGTTTTCACATGATAACATATGTGTTTTGCTATGATTAATATGGTGTTTAATCAGTACTATAGGTGTTATACATGTATTAGGGATGTTTATGAAGAATTAGGGTTTGTAGATTACTTGGGATGCAAGTTTAAGATTCTGACAGATTAGGTTGAACGTTTTGTAGGGGCTGTAATGGGTTGGTAAATTGATTGTTTTGATGATTTCTTTGCATGATTGTAATGTACAAGGTCTTAGCTTTTCATAATGGGTAAAACCATCGAATTTGGACATCGTTTGAGTCGTTTTTGGAATTTTAATTGATTAGGGGTCATATCAGATTTTCGGATTTGTAAATTGGGCTAACTTTAAATGGGCATAACTTGAGATTTACAAGGAGTTAGGTTATGAAATTTTTACAGTAAGTCAATACTGGAAAAATAGAGCTTTTCCAAGTGGATTCATCTCGTTTGGATGAATACACAATTTTTAAGAATTTTCCTACTAAACTGACCTGTTGAGGAAATTTTCTGGACATAGCTGTGTTGTACGAATTTTCATAATTTTTGTGTTTGGAATTAAGACAAAAAAAAATGGTTATTGTCGAGTGAATCCCAAATAAAATTCAGTAAAAATTTGGGACTCTAATTCATTCGTTAAGTATTTTAAATAAATGGTTTTTCACAGCGCACAATCTGTCCTAAAAACGCAGATTGTGTACGGGGTCTTTAAGTGACTATTTGGAGTTCTATGTGGTATGTAATTGACATGTACTTGTGTGGAAACTTGTATGAGATGTATTTGATGTATTAAACTGATAATAATTGCTATGATCACCAACGGGATACGTAGGACATACTTGAGCATGTAGAGTCATTAGGTGTCACTACACGGTTTTGAACTTTTAAAAGTCTTGGATAAACGAGTTACATGGTGTGTTGGTTACGCACGTATACTCACCTAGTGACATTTGTAATAGGGAGTCGGTAGCACGTTACTATTCGTGGAATTTGGATTTTCACTTGCGACCTAAGGTGAGTTTCACTACTCTTTTTCTCAAAAGCATGCGTCTCAGGTATGAGACACTTTACTTAACATTTTCTAGTCCGGTTTGGGACTACTTACACATCCCGGGTTGGGATGCCATGGATCCTTATGAGGGTTGGTCACTTTGCTAGTTCGCAATTGTGTCCTTGATAAACTAAACCATTTCTATCATTTGTAAGTCCTCACGTACCGAATGAGTTGCCAGGGTTGGCAAGCGGGTTATTAGTTGATAGCGCTATTAGGTTTTACAAACCTCACACCGGCTCGGGGAGCGCAGGCGTGAACTATAACTTAACGAAACATTATCATTGTGGATAGACAATGATGTCAAGCATACGGCACACTTATGTGGCTACACGTACATAGCAGTTCGGTATATTCGGTTAGTTATCATGAATGGGTTAGCTACCCTTGACATGCGATGAATTAGTGGTTACTCGGTGCGGGGCACCAACATAACTTACTTACTTACGTGGTTTTGAAAACCAGCGCTTTTGCATATTAAATTACTTTACTTTGTGAACTCACCAACTTTATGTTGACACACGATAGCATGCTTTTGCAGGTCTCTAGGTTCGGAGCACCATAGGACATGCATCATTGTGTCATGGGATTTGAACATTATTTAACTTATACTTTATTTTGCATTCAACGTTTTTATTTTGGGCGCGTTGTTTTGCGCATGAACTTAAATGGTTATGTTTGAATTACGCTTCCGCAACTTAACTGAACTTTTTGGTAAACACTAAACGTGAATTTTCATTAATGAACTAAATGGTTTGGGCATTTAGAGTCGTTCTTATGACTTATGGCTATGGGATCCTGGTATGTCACGCGCCTCGCGGTATAAACCCCGCGGTGGAAATTTGAGGGTGTGACAGATTGGTATCAGAGCCATTGGTTATAGTGAACTAGGATTTGCATCTAGACTATAACCATCATAGCATAAGTATTAGTACACTCACTATTTGCAGCACACTACTAGTTATTTCTTGGATACGTATGCTGATCTAACGTATTGCAGGAAAACATGACTAACCCCGCTCACTGTAATTATTCTTCTTATCACCCTCTTGGAAGTTCACAGAACACGTCTTTGAACCCGTACGAACTACCAGCTCAGACAGGGAACTCGGAGGAAAATACAAATCGCTGGGTGTGGTTTGCGAATATGTTACATTCGTGGGTAGTAGGGTACGGAGTGCCAGATCAGGTCCCTCCCATCATTGACTCATTGGAGAGGTCTCTGGCAGGGATGGTTAGGCACGTACACACAGAGCTAGAGAATGCCTATAATGCAGTAAGGCAATTTCAGTCTTGGAGGCAGAACGCCGATGGATCAATTAAGCGCATGGAAAGAGAGATCGACCACCTGTTTGGGGAACTGGAAAAGACTAACAGTAAATTGGAGAAGGTTAGTAGTAAATTGGAAAGGGTTGAAAGGGAAGCTGCAGAAGATAGGCACGAGAGATCGATTGCTATTCAGGAGACAGCACTATTAAGGGAAGAGTTGACCCTGGTCAGTAACAAGCTTGAGGAAGCTCTAGCTCAGAATGGTGCAGAACCAGAGGAAGATCCAGAGGAGGATCCAGAGGAGGATCCGGAAGAGGATCCTGATGAAGAGCCTGCAGTTGGGGGATTTGATGACCCCGAGGCAGCATTGGATGCGGCGCTCGAGGAAGAGTTTGAGCCTGAGGAGGAGGAGCCATTGGAGATAGAGATTGAGGATGAGAGCGAGGATGAGGGCTCATGCATCTCCATGGATCACGACGACGACTGATTCCTTATATATATATATATATATTTAGTATTCATATATTAGTATTATGACTTTTGTTCATTCCTAACGTTGTGAGACTTGAGGATTCTTTGTTTTGTGGTTGGATTCTTATTTACTACTATCACTTAAAAATTCCTTATTCTATTCTCGCGCATGCTTTATATATTCTAGTTACTTGTACTGTGTGAACGATTGTATGTGGGACATATTATTGTTTTCTCATGAGTATAATGTAAATGTAGAATTGCTATGGCGGGAAGAGGACACGGGAGAGGCAACATTAACATGACACAAGCAGAGTTGAATGCCCTTATCAATGACAGGATAGTAGAGGCTATCGCAGCTTTTCAAGCTGGTAACTTTACCTTGCTCTAAACTTTCCTCTATGCTCCAACGTTACGCTCTTTTATTCATTCGTGATTCCTTCGCTTTTACTCTCAGGTCAACCCGGACATCACCCTCCAGCCTGCACCTACAAGTCCTTCATGGACTGCAAGCCACATAACTTTGGTGGATCTGAAGGGGCTGTCGGACTACTGCGGTGGTTTGAGAAACTGGAATCTTGCTTTGCAATGTGTAACTGTCCACCAGCTGATAGGGTGAAGTATGCCACCGCTACTCTCGAGAACTTGGCATTAACCTGGTGGAACTCTCAAGTGCAGATGCTAGGTGTGGAAGTGGCTAACGCAACACCTTGGGCAGATTTTAAGGAACTGATGAAGGAGGAATACTGTCCTCGAGACGAAATCCAGAAGCTAGAAACTGAGTATCTCAATCTAAAGATGGTGGGATCGGAGATTGAGAAGTACACCACCAGATCGCATGAACTGGCAGCTATGTGCCCAAATTACTCCAACCCGCCCTACAAGAGGATTGAGCTGTATGTCAAGGGCTTGGTGGCCCAGATTAAGAGCATGGTCACTGCTGCTAATCTCAATATTATCCAGCAGGTTATTAGGATGGCTCATCAACTGGCTGATCAGAAGGTGGAAGAGGGAGTGTTACCTCCTCGTGGCACCTCATCTTCTGGCACTACTGATAACAAGAGGAAGTGGGAGAATGCATCTGGCAAACCCCCAGGAAATGGAAGTCAACAGCAGCAACAGAATAAGAAACATGACAGCCATGGTAGTAATAACAATCGCAACAACAACCAGGGAGGTTATCATGGAACCCTACCAAAGTGCAATAAGTGCTACAGGCATCACACCGGGGCATGTAACTACAACAAATGTGATCGCTGTGGTCGGATGGGACATCTGGCTAGGGAATGTAGGAGTAACCCTCGTGGAAACCAGCTAACAGCTCAGCAAGGGCAGCAGCAGGGCAATGGTAAGGGTTGTTTTCAGTGTGGAAGTGAGAATCATTTCAAGAAGGACTGTCCACAGCTGAATGGTCAGGGAAATGGTAATGGAAATGGCAACAACAGGGGTAACAACAACAATGGTGGTGGTAACAGGGCAGGAAACAACAACACCACCAATGTTGGGAACAACAACAACGGGAACAACAATGGGGCTCGTGGTAGAGCATTCGTGATTGGCTCTGGGGAGGCTAGGACCGATAACAACGTCGTGACAGGTACGTGTTCCTTGAACGACACTCTTGCTTCTGTTTTATATGATACTGGTGCGGACTATAGTTTTGTTTCATCAAAACTTAGTAAACAATTAGGGATGGTTCCTACTCTTCTAGATACCCCATACTCTATTGAACTGGCTGATGGGAAGCCTGTCAAGGTAACCCATATACATCGTGACTGTAAGCTCGAGTTGAAGGAGCAATTGTTTGCCATCAACCTCTTACCTATCACCCTAGGTAGCTTTGATCTCGTGGTTGGCATGGACTGGTTGTCCAAGCAACGCGCGGAAATTCTCTGTCAGGAGAAAATTGTTCGCATTCCCCTCCCAAGTGGAGAACTATTATCCATACAGGGTGATCGAGGTGGTGCCATGGTGGGCATCATCTCCTATATGAAGGCCCAGAAGTGTATTCGCAAGGGCTGTCCGGCCATTTTGGCTAACATATCTAATACTCGAGCCGAAACCGAAACTAGAATTGGGGACATCCCAGTGGTCCGAGACTTCCAAGATGTCTTCCCAGAGGAACTGCCTGGACTCCCACCCGTTCGTCAAGTGGAGTTTCAGATTGACCTTGCACCTGGAGCAGCGCCAGTTGCGCGCGCACCGTACCGTTTAGCACCAGGGGAGCTTCAAGAACTGTCTACCCAACTCCAAGAGCTATTGGTTAGGGGTTTCATTAGACCCAGTTCTTCGCCATGGGGAGCTCCAGTTCTGTTTGTTAAGAAGAAAGATGGGAGCTTTCGTATGTGCATAGACTATCGGGAGTTGAACAAGGTAACGATTAAGAACCGATATCCTTTGCCTCGTATTGATGATTTGTTCGACCAACTGCAAGGGTCGAGCTTCTACTCTAAGATTGATTTGAGGTCGGGGTACCATCAGCTGAGAGTCCGAGAGGAGGATGTGGCGAAAACGGCGTTTCGAACCCGTTATGGACATTATGAGTTTTTGGTTATGCCATTTGGGCTAACTAATGCACCTGCGGTGTTCATGGATCTAATGAACCGTGTGTGCAAGCCTTACTTGGACAAATTCGTCATAGTGTTCATAGATGACATATTGATCTATTCCAAGAGCAGGGAGGAGCACGAGCAGCACCTGCGGTTAATCTTGGAACTACTGAGGAATGAGCAGCTGTATGCAAAGTTTTCTAAATGTGATTTTTGGATTCGGGAGGTCCAATTCCTTGGGCATGTGGTCAATGAGGCAGGAATACATGTGGACCCAGCCAAGATTGACGCTATCAAAAAGTGGGAGGCTCCTAGGACCCCTACTGAAGTGCGCCAATTTCTTGGTCTCGCGGGATATTATCGCAGGTTTATTGAGGGATTTTCTAAGATCGCTCAACCTCTCACCGCCCTAACGCAGAAAGGTATTACGTATAAGTGGGAAGATGCCCAAGAATCTGCCTTTCAGCTACTAAAGTCCAAACTTTGCAGTGCACCGATATTATCGTTGCCTGAGGGTACAGAGGACTTTGTAGTATATTGTGATGCGTCTATCCAAGGCTTAGGGTGCGTACTGATGCAACGTGATAAGGTAATTGCATATGCATCGCGACAACTGAAGGTCCATGAGAAGAACTACCCCACTCATGATTTGGAACTGGGAGCGGTAGTTTTCGCTCTCAAAATCTGGAGGCACTACCTTTATGGAACCAAGTGCACAATTTTCACTGACCACAAGAGCCTTCAGCATATATTTGACCAAAAGGTACTAAACATACGGCAACGTCGTTGGGTTGAACTTTTGAACGATTATGACTGTGCCATCAAGTATCATCCGGGGAAAGCTAACGTAGTAGCTGATGCCCTCAGTCGAAAGGAAACGAAACCCAAAAGAGTGCGAGCCTTACAACTCACCATTCACTCTAACCTTCCTGATAAGATACGTGAAGCCCAGGGTGAGGCATTGAAGGAAGAAAACATCGGGCTTGAGACCCTACATGGTGCAGATAAGCACTTAGAACTGAGAACAGACGGTCTGCAGTACTTCATGAATCGAGTCTGGATACCACGATTTGGGGATCTCAGACAACTGGTGCTCGATGAAGCACATACCTCTTGCTATTCGGTACATCCTGGTTCGGACAAGATGTATCAAGATCTTAAGACTCTGTACTGGTGGCCAAACATGATAGCCGAGATAGCCACTTATGTTAGTAAGTGCTTGACTTGTGCGAAGGTTAAGATTGAATACCAAAAACCTTCAGGCCTACTCCAACAACCAGATATTCCAATGTGGAAATGGGATGGAATTTCCATGGACTTCATTACAAAGCTTCCTAGAACGCTAACGGGCCATAACATGATTTGGGTTATCGTGGACCGTTTAACCAAATCGGCCCACTTCCTGGCAATAAAAGAAACGGATTCGTTAGAAAAGCTGGCGAACCTATACATCAAGGAGATAGTCTCTAGGCATGGGGTGCCTACTTCCATTATATCTGATCGCGATGGGCGATTCACTTCTCGTTTCTGGACTACTCTCCAAGATGCGTTAGGAACTCGTCTTGATATGAGCACAGCCTATCACCCACAGACGGATGGACAAAGTGAACGTACCATCCAAACATTAGAGGATCTGCTACGATCATGTGTAGTGGACTTTGGTAATAACTGGGATAAGCACTTGCCCTTAATCGAATTCTCTTACAACAACAGTTACCACACTTCGATACAGTGTGCGCCTTTCGAGGCACTTTACGGGCGCAAGTGTAGGTCTCCTATCTGTTGGATTGAGGTTGGGGATAGCCAACTAACAGGTCCCGAACTCGTGCACGAAACTTCTGAGAAGATAGTGCAAATTAGAAACCGGATGGCTGCTGCTCGGGACCGACAGAAAAGTTATGCTGACAAATGTCGAAAACCTTTTGAGTTCCAGGTTGGGGACAAGGTTTTGTTAAAGGTGTCACCGTGGAAAGGAGTGATACGCTTTGGGAAACGAGGGAAGTTAAATCCCAGATACGTCGGGCCTTTCGAGATCGTTAAAAGGATTGGTCCAGTAGCTTACCAGCTAAATCTACCAGATGAACTCAGTGGAGTACACAATGTATTCCACGTCTCAAACTTGAAGAAATGCTTATCTGATACAACACTGGTAGTACCACTGGAGGAGATCCAGGTGGACGATCAGTTGCGGTTCGTGGAAGAACCAGTGGAGATTCTTGAGCAGGGCGTCAAGAAACTCAGACAAAGTACTATACCTATTGTTAAGGTACGGTGGAATTCCCGTCTAGGACCGGAATACACGTGGGAGCGTAAAGTTCAGATGCGGCTCAAATACCCACACCTCTTTACTGAACTTGAAATCGTACATAGATCAAACGCGGAACATAAAGCAGCTCTTTCAAAGTGAATTTCGGGGCGAAATTCCTTTCAACTTGGGGATGATGTGACATCCGGGAACCAAGCACACAATTTTATAGCTGGCTTTACTGTTTACTTGCTGAATTTCAGGACGAAATTCTTTTCAACTTGGGGATGATGTGACACCCCGCATTTTCAGGTTAAATACTTTTACTGAACTCTAGTTAACTTACATGTTCATACATGGCTAGATACTTAACTAGGGTTAGTTAAGTAGGTTTAACATATGTTAGATGATGTTAACATATGTTATAAGTAGGAAAATCCTTGTTAAACACACACATGAGTCCTTTATCCCAAACGTTGGTGAATTATGTGACATACATAGCAATAATATATACAATTGAATTATGGTGAACATGAAGTACGTGCTTATGTGAATTACATGTTTTTGTGAATGATCGCCAAACTGAAAGGTAATGTGTAGATTATGCAAATTACGTGCACAACATGAGTAATATGCTATGTAATAATAAAAACGATGGTTTTTATTCAATTTAGAATGGTTAATAATATTGGGTCCGGTATTGGGCTAGAACATGGTTAACAGGTCAAGTTAATGGACTAGAAGGGCCCTAATACCAATTGCTTGGGGAACAAGCAAAGCCCTTTTATAATTAGGAGGCAAGGAAAAGATAAAAACCCTACCTCCTTGTCCCTCTTGCGCCGTGCGAACCCCCACCCCCATCCCTTCTTTGTTTTCAAGCAATCAAGTAATCCTTCACCTAATCAAGCTAGTTCGGGTTTGATTTCAAGGCTCTAGGGAGTTTAATCCTTCGCAAGGTATACGTTCTTATGATTTGTGATGAATTATAATGATTGAAAAACTTTAAAAACCCTAAAAATAATATATGTAGAATCGCATGTATGTATGTGTAGGAGTTCTTGGATGTTCTTGATGATTTGATGATGATTGTTATTAGTAACCATGCTTAGGGTTTTCACATGATAACATATGTGTTTTGCTATGATTAATATGGTGTTTAATCAGTACTATAGGTGTTATACATGTATTAGGGATGTTTATGAAGAATTAGGGTTTGTAGATTACTTGGGATGCAAGTTTAAGATTCTGACAGATTCGGTTGAACGTTTTGTAGGGGCTGTAATGGGTTGGTAAATTGATTGTTTTGATGATTTCTTTGCATGATTGTAATGTACAAGGTCTTAGCTTTTCATAATGGGTAAAACCATCGAATTTGGACATCGTTTGAGTCGTTTTTGGAATTTTAATTGATTAGGGGTCATATCAGATTTTCGGATTTGTAAATTGGGCTAACTTTAAATGGGCATAACTTGAGATTTACAAGGAGTTAGGTTATGAAATTTTTACAGTAAGTCAATACTGGAAAAATAGAGCTTTTCCAAGTGGATTCATCTCGTTTGGATGAATACACAATTTTTAAGAATTTTCCTACTAAACTGACCTGTTGAGGAAATTTTCTGGACATAGCTGTGTTGTACGAATTTTCATAATTTTTGTGTTTGGAATTAAGACAAAAAAAAATGGTTATTGTCGAGTGAATCCCAAATAAAATTCAGTAAAAATTTGGGACTCTAATTCATTCGTTAAGTATTTTAAATAAATGGTTTTTCACAGCGCATAATCTGTCCTAAAAACGCAGATTGTGTACGGGGTCTTTAAGTGACTATTTGGAGTTCTATGTGGTATGTAATTGACATGTACTTGTGTGGAAACTTGTATGAGATGTATTTGATGTATTAAACTGATAATAATTGCTATGATCACCAACGGGATACGTAGGACATACTTGAGCATGTAGAGTCATTAGGTGTCACTACACGGTTTTGAACTTTTAAAAGTCTTGGATAAACGAGTTACATGGTGTGTTGGTTACGCACGTATACTCACCTAGTGACATTTGTAATAGGGAGTCGGTAGCACGTTACTATTCGTGGAATTTGGATTTTCACTTGCGACCTAAGGTGAGTTTCACTACTCTTTTTCTCAAAAGCATGCGTCTCAGGTATGAGACACTTTACTTAACATTTTCTAGTCCGGTTTGGGACTACTTACACATCCCGGGTTGGGATGCCATGGATCCTTATGAGGGTCGGTCACTTTGCTAGTTCGCAATTGTGTCCTTGATAAACTAAACCATTTCTATCATTTGTAAGTCCTCACGTACCGAATGAGTTGCCAGGGTTGGCAAGCAGGTTATTAGTTGATAGCGCTATTAGGTTTTACAAACCTCACACCGGCTCGGGGAGCGCGGGCGTGAACTATAACTTAACGAAACATTATCATTGTGGATAGACAATGATGTCAAGCATACGGCACACTTATGTGGCTACACGTACATAGCAGTTCGGTATATTCGGTTAGTTATCATGAATGGGTTAGCTACCCTTGACATGCGATGAATTAGTGGTTACTCGGTGCGGGGCACCAACATAACTTACTTACTTACGTGGTTTTGAAAACCAGCGCTTTTGCATATTAAATTACTTTACTTTGTGAACTCACCAACTTTATGTTGACACACGATAGCATGCTTTTGCAGGTCTCTAGGTTCGGAGCACCATAGGACATGCATCATTGTGTCATGGGATTTGAACATTATTTAACTTATACTTTATTTTGCATTCAACGTTTTTATTTTGGGCGCGTTGTTTTGCGCATGAACTTAAATGGTTATGTTTGAATTACGCTTCCGCAACTTAACTGAACTTTTTGGTAAACACTAAACGTGAGTTTTCATTAACGAACTAAATGGTTTGGGCATTTAGAGTCGTTCTTATGACTTATGGCTATGGGATCCTGGTATGTCACGCGCCTCGCGGTATAAACCCCGCGGTGGAAATTTGAGGGTGTGACACATGGCGTGCTACACGGTTTGCAATTAGACATATTGACGCGTATAAGAATGTCACGAATGTATGAAGCTTGAGATAACAAAAGGACAGTCGAACTACGAGAGACATGGATGCCTAAGAAATGATGTAAGTGACCAAGATCTGTCATAGCAAACTTATTAGAAAGAAGCTTGATGATCTGCGATAGAAACTGATTATCAGAAGCGGTGAGTATAATGTCATCAACATATAATAATAAATACGCGGTGTGTGAGCCTTTTCGATATATGAATAATGATGTGTCACTTTGAGCACTTTTAAAACCACATTTAGTGATGTAGCCAGCGAACCGTTGGTACCATGCACGTGGGGCTTGTTTTAGACCGTACAATGATTTTTGCAATTTGCAGACATGTGACGGGTATGAACGATTAGTGAAGCTCGGTGGTTGATGCATATAAACTGTTTCTTCAAGATCCCCGTGAAGAAATGCATTCTTGACATCCAGTTGATGTATCGGCCAATTTCGTGAGACGACAATGCTAAGAATAGTGCGGATGGTAGCCGGTTTAACAACCGGGCTGAATGTGTCAAAACAATCTACTCCAACCTGCTGAGATTTACCATTAACAACCAATCGTGCCTTATATCTTTGTAAGGTGCCATCCGCGTGATATTTGTGGCGAAAAAGCCACATGCAGCGAATAATATGGGTATTATCAGGTCTAGGCACTAACTCCCAAGTTTTATTTTCCATTAATGCTCTATATTCATCGTTCATGGCCGTACGCCAATTAGGATCGGACAATGCATGTGAGTATGATTTTGGGACAGGAGAGGGTGTAGCGGAAGTGTGGAGGTTGATGGGGGTGTTTAGGTTTCGAGATACCGGCCTTTAGCTGAGTGGTCATAGGGTGTGTGTTAGGAGCGGTGGTTATGGACTGATTGGTATGGGGATGGTGGTTAGGGCCGGGTTGGTTGTGATAATGGGGTGGGTCAGTTGATAGGTCGGTAGGGTGGTGGGGCGGTTGGGTTTGAGGTGGAGGCGGGTCAGATGATGGGCCTGTATTATGGGAATTGGAGTGGGCGGAAGGCTGAAGTAATAAGGAATGGGCCGGTAGGGAATGGGCCGGAGGTGAAGGTGGGTTAGACGGGGGCAGATTTGTTTCAGGAGGGTTGGTATATGAGTTTGGGTGGGTGAATAAGATATTGGATAAGTCACTTTCGAGTGGGGTGTAGTCCGAAGGAGGATGGGTTTGAGCAAAAGGGAATGATGTTTCGTCAAATGTTACATGAAGAGAAAATATGGTTTTGCCGGTGGATAACTCAAGACAACGGTAGCCACGATAGTCGGCCGGGTAGCCGAGAAAAACACATGGGGTGGAGCGTTGTGTGAGTTTATGGGATCGGGTGGGAGTTTGATTTGGGAAGCACGCACAACCGAACACGCGTAGGTGATCATATTCGGGGTGACGGAGATATAAGGCGGCGGTAGGTGTATGGTTGTTGAGGATCTTGGTTGGGAGTATATTGTGAAGGTAAACGGCGGTGTGAACCGCCTCCACCCAAAAAGTGGTTGGAATGGAGACGTGTGTGAAAATGGATAACATTATTTCATTGATGCAACTATCATTCTCTCGGCTTTGCCGTTTTGTTGGGATGTGTGAGGACATGAAAAACAGAATTGAATTCCGTTGGAGGAGGCGAAGTTTTTAAATTGGTGATTATTGAATTCACCACCATTGTCACATTGAAATGATTTGATGGGAAGGTGAAATTGGGTTTTAATATAGGTATAAAATTTAATGAATTTGGTGATTGCTTCAGATTTGTAACGAAGGGGAAATACCCAAGTGTCTTTAGTGTGATCATGAACCAAAATCATGTAATATTTGTACCCGGTATTGGACAAAATTGGAGAGGTCCATAAGTCATAGTGGACAATGTCAAATGGTAAAATAGTACTAGATGTAGATAACGAAAAAGGTAGCCATTTATGTTTGGCAAGTTGACAAGAATTGCAAAACAAATGACTAGTTGTATTACAAGAAATGAATTTATTTTTGGATAAAATATCAATAACGGAAACTCCCGGGTGGCCAAGATGATCATCCCATGATTCGGGAGCGTAAGCAGCAAAAATTGTGGGTGTGATTGGTGTTGGAGCCGTGACAAGATAGAGATGACTGTCACTGTTGTGGCGGCTCAAGTGCTTCTTAGTCTTGAGGTCCTTCACAGAAAAGCCAAAAGGATCAAATTCCACAGATACAGAGTTATCAGTGGTAAATTTTTGGACGGAAATAAGGTTTTTGATAACATGTGGGGCATAAAGGACATTGTTTAGGTGAAGGTTTTGTTGGTTATTAGGAAAATATGCATGTCCAGATCCGAGGATTGGCATTTTTTGACCATTACCAACTAGTATAGATTTAATAGAATTAAAACTAGGAGAGTTAAAGCATATACCTTCATCATCTGTCAGATGATCAGAAGCCCCAGTGTCCATGTTCCAGTCTGGATCGCCCGAATCCATAGCAAGAGCCTGAAAAGCCTATCCGATATCAGTGGGCTCCAATGGGTCAAAATCAGTTATGTGGGCCTGGTGGTTGTTGCGATAGGAGAAGTTTGTTTTTGGTCTGTTGTTGTTGGGCCGAGAGGGGTTGTTGGGTTCAGATGGGGCCCAAGATTGTTGTTGCCAAAGGTCCGGCCCGCCCGGCTTGTGTGGGATATGGACAGGGCGGTGGTACCCACCCGTAATTGGGTCCAGGTTGAGCGGCCCATTGCTGGGATGGACTCCAAGATGGTGCTCGATTGTTGGACCGGTTTTGGTTGTTTGGGCCATTATTTGGTGGGTTGCGGTTGAAAGTATTTCTGTTTTGGGCTGTGTTATTGGGCTGCCAGGAAGGCCCAGAGGACCAGCGTTGGTTTGGACGGTATTGGGATCAGGTATCTGGTTGTTTGCGGGTGTTGTTGGAGTCGGGTGGGTTTTGGGCTGTATCATTATCAGACAGGGCAGCAGCAACAACTGGCGTTTGACGAGCCTGTTGTCGTCTTTCTTGGGCATCCAACAGATTGATGGCATCCTCCCATGGCGGTAAATCTTTGTGAAGTTAGGCTGCAACAACATCAAATTCGGGTGTAAGACCACTTACCAATTGAATGATGAGGCGACTTTCAGTGACCAGTTGGTCTACATCTGCTAGTTGAGTGGCGATTTCGCGCAACCGTCGGCAATATTCTTGAAGGGAAGACATAGATTTCAAGGTGAGATTGGTGAAAGCTTGCTCCAACGCTGCAGCCCGCGGCCCCTTGTTGTTCAGAAATTGCTTTTTGAGCCGATTCCACGCATCAAGTGCAGTGCAATCTGTGTCTAAAACCTGACCAATCAAATCCTTAGAGACAGTGGAATAAATCCACTGTAATACGATAACGTCAACTTCGAGCCAAGCGGCTCGTGTGGGATCTCCTTCTGCCGGCGGTAATGTCCCGTCAATGTGATCGAGAACTTTGTATCCGCGGGCGTTAAGTTGAAATAGTTTGACCCATGTGGAATAGGTCACTTTCTTGCCATCAAGAACACGGACTTTGTTTTGAATATTTGACACAGTGTAAACTGGGTGTAGTGTGGCAGGGAATTGTTTCCCTGTTTTGGAGGAGGTAGCATTCACATCGCCCATAGCCGATTGATGCAAAGGAAAGATAAAAAAAAATTGGATTGAACAAAAAAAGGAATAGGGCCGAAGCCAATGCAGCCGTAGCTTTTGCAGGAAAAAGATTAGATAGGGTATAAAGCCATTAGTTCTGATACCATGTTGATTGTGAATGTTTCAATATATCTTCATTACTAATCAAAGAGGTATAAATACAAAGGTTGACCCTATCTAAATATGGTAAATTCTAATCATTACTAATTACATATTATTACATATTAATACAAATAATCATTCCTTTTATGGGGGTTGACTAACACCAATATGCCGACTGAAGTTGGCATTGAGCCGATGGCTCGGTTTCCCATTTTAAAAATTAGTTTTAGCCCATTTATTATTTCTTGAAAATATTTTAGAAACCATAATACTCTATTCAAAAACTTAGAGAATAAAAATGCTACATTCTGGTTGCAAGCCATGGATGTAGGTCGGCTTGGACCGAATGTGTGTTTGCAACCCGATACCAACAATATGAAGTTGAGCTGGCTGCTCATGTTATTATTGACTCGAGTTGAGTTGGTCTTGGCTCACTTTAAAATATTAATATAATTTATTGTGATTCTTTAACCTTATTTGATTATTTTGTTTTAATTAGTTAAGAAATGTAACTACTTGGATAAACTAGTACTAGTATATCCTCCTAGTGGGCCTGTCTCCGTCAGACTAACGACAGCTTCTGGTGTGCAAGACCAACCACACCTGCCTCTTAGGCCATGATGTATACTCTAACCATCTTTAACTTCACCTAGATTCCACATCCTTTATTTGTCTCTTTTCACACTAGCTCACTTCAAGGAAATGGTTTAACGCCCCTTAACTCTACCTCATCCCTTAACTTTCTCTCTTTTAAGTCATGTTAACATGTTAACTTAGTGACAATTTAATGCTCCTTAACATGGGAAGAGAGTGGTGCACAATAAAAGTTAACATGCCACGTCACCGTTAACACTCTTGATGTGAAGGTATACCCCATGGCCTTATGTAAAAAAAAAATATACATTTGTTAAATCTATTTCTTTATTATGAAAATAAACAAACAATTTCGCTCTTAGACTACTTGGTATGCTTACGGGTGAAGATGGTATGGAGTGATATATGGCTGCCACATCACTATTCACTAGAGAGGGAGTTTCCTCCAAGCCTAAAAAAACTACGGGGTGGTAGTGACGTAGAGGTTTTTTTTTTCTTTTTAAATCCAATAACCCATCACAATCATCCATACTTTAACAACCAATCACAATTATTCACCTTACACTCATCTTTGCCCTCACGTCGATGAAAAACTCTACCCTACCTGCCCCACGTTGACTTCCATGCTACATAGGGGTGCTATTGGAGGCGTGAAGGGGTTTTGCATCCTCATCCTACGTCACACACCGTGTAGGCTTAAAACTTAAATCTACTTTATATTTAATTATTTATATCTTGTTATGGAACTTTTATTGTTTAAGGACAATTTGTTCGAAGTTAGTTGAATGTTTAAATTTTTAATTTACATGCGTGCATCAACTTGTAACGTAGTACGGATTTTAATAAACTTATGTTATAACAGTTTCAATATAACAACAAATATCATCTTTCTCTGTTTCCTAAATATATAGTAATTTTTAATCAAAAGTTAAGTAAAAGTTTAAAATTGCAATCAATGGGTCTTTTTAAAGAAGTCGTCTCTGAAAGTTGCATCACAATTTAAAGACTAAATTACAACTTTTGTGCTTTATATTTATACCAAATTTGGTTTTTTTTTTTTTTTTTTTTTTTTTTAAAGGTTAATTTCTTTTAAATCCTGTGTAATCTATGAGACTTGAACCCAAGACTTTCCACAACCTAGGTGTTTTAAAGGCTTTGCCTTTGCCAAATTTGGTTTTTTTGATGTAAAGATATAAAGGTATAGATTGGAATAAATGGTGTAAATATCCTATTGATTTGATGTAATTTGATTTTCCCGAATCCTTTACATAAATAGTGGGTTTATTATTTTACAAATTACATTTGGGGGTATTGGGGGAAAAAACCAAAATTGGTGATGTATAGAAACCATTTGGCGGCATCTAATAAACTAAAGTTGATGCCGCCAATTCAGTTATAGACATTGAAGCCGCCATTTGATTCCTATACATTGATGCCGCCAATTGAGTTCTAGGCTTCATTTCTTATATAAGCCCTCTGCCCATTCTCTCCATCCCATTCAGACTACAAACCACAATAAACCCCCCCAATATAAGATATAATACTTTTCCTGCAATTGTTCTGGATGGTACGGTTTTTTATTGATATTGGGTCGATGTTACATTCACATGGAGTTTTAACTGTTTTAGGCGGGGATGAGTCATGCTTAACAGCATCGTCTGCCGTTTCATCCCCCGCTTGGCATCGCTTTTCTGGGGTCCAAAAAAGCGGTGTCTTTGGATCGGTGTTACATCCACATTAAACTACACCTCTCAATACATCTACACGTGGTATAACACGTGTAGAATGCAACATTGAGGGTTTAGTTTAAAATATTAGAGAGTTATGGATCGTTGGGGGGTATTGGGCCTCTAGTCTACCAACGCTGGACATTCCAACGGGCTCTTTAGGCGGGTCTACTTTCCAGGCAAACCCACGCCATCCGGTGTTGATGAATCACATCACGTCATTAGCGACCTGTCCGGCAACGGATGATGCGATTCTTCACCGTACTACTTTCGTATGGCAGGCTGGTTTGAACATTGGGTACCTGTAGATTTGGTACACATATTTAACAGGTAGAACCATGTTCTCCTGGATCAAATTCAGATGGGTTTGAATCTGAATGCGGTCCTGAGTTCCCGCTGACTGGAAAAGAGAAGTTTCTGGGTGCACAACACAAGCTATTGTTGATTTCAACAAAGCAATTGTGATTGAAGGTGCGAAACAGAAACTTAATGAACTATGCAACAAGAAACGGTGGTAGAATATTGGAATAGGTGATCTCGGAAAATATATTGTCTTGTAAATCTGTAGATTGTATAGTTTGAGTGACTAGTTTTGAAAAACAGTTGTTTAATAAATTTGTAATATTTGTTTTAAATAAATCTATCAAATTTGTATTATTTGTTTGAGACATTCCAAAAATGGAAAGTCTGTGTGTTATTATTTGATTTAAATAAATCTATCCCTCCAAGCCGTTTTCGGGCCACCGGGATCAGGCCCCGGAGACCCGAAAACCGCCCGGACTTCGTGCGACGCCCGTGTGTTACCCAAGGGCAACGCGTCCGTCAGTCAGGTTACCTGTCCGGCAGGCCCAGCCAGGCTGCACAGAGGCCCAAAGAGGGCAGCCTGGCCCGTTTTCAACATAGTGTGGGTTTTGAGAAAAACACCTCCGGGCCGTTTTCGGGCCACCGATAAATGATTACGTAATCTTATTTTAGTGTTTAACGCTTTTATTTGGATTTTAATTTTATAAAGCAAATCAATGTTCGATTCACAGGTGGCTAAACGATTCATATATTCATATATTTATAAAGCAAATCAATAATTAATGTTATAAAGCAAATCAAAATGTTACAACAAGTAATTATGAACACACTTGAATTCGACAGTGTTACTAGTTAAACCAGTCCAGATCGTTCGAGGGTCCCTGATTCTGAAGACGTTCAGATTGCCTCCTGGGTGGTTGGTTGGTGGGTGGTGCTCCTTCATTACCGTACTCATCATCAGGAAAGAGGTTTAAATTCAGCGTGGTCGATGGTCCTGGCCGGCTTGAAGGTCCTTCATCACACGAATTATGCGGGGCATGGTAATGAAAATCACTAAAAAGGTCGGGATCAAACCGTGCCAACCCCTGTCCAACCGGCGTCACGTAACCCGGTGATGAAGGAAACGCCCAACTATCTCCGATGCCAATTCCGCCTGCACGAAAGTTAGCTAGCGGACCCATCTCCCCCGGTTGACTGCCACCGGACCCACCAACATCACCAGTTCCCTGTACGAATGATCCACCCAATCCAAATGGAGTTCCCATCTGGTCCAATCCACTGTCCATGAATTGCGGGACATATCCCCCGGTCTGGTTCTGATTGTTGCTGGCCGCAACAGATGCACGAAACCCAGCGTCATTGTCATAGTGACTTCCAGCAGCTTGGTCTTCATTTTCCGGCACGTTTTCCGGCACCTGACGGGGAGCGCGTCGCCGACGCACCCTTTGAGGCCGTGCAGGTGCCGACAAGTCAACGGCGTCCTTGGTAAGATGCGTCGGATTTTGTAAGTGTCCGACATTGTGTGACATCATCATACTGTGAAACGCCGTGTTTTGTATGCGCTCAAGCTGCGTGGAGAATGCATGAGGATTATTAAATACCTCCTGAGATGACCGGTAAATATCACCCATGGCATCCCTCTGCAAACAAAATTTTTAGTTAGAAACACCAAATTGCGAAAATAATTAATGTATGAATTAGGCACGTAAAAATGCTTTACCATCAACTGGATTCTAGCACCGTCGTCTTGCTGGGGCCGGTGCTACACCCGGATTTCCAATAAATGCAACGGTACGCCCCATATACCATTGCATATAACCGGGCTCCGTTGAAGCTGTCCTTATGAGTTCAGAGCGGATAACCGTGTTACGACGGTTATTCCATGCATTGACGTAGGCTTCATGCCTACTCATCCAGTCCGCCCCGTTGTGTCCTTGCCGCCCCAAAGCATGCAGTTTTTCAAGCTGAGCCGTGGGTACGGCTAAGGTTATCTGGGGAGGTATGTACTGGACCATGCCGAATTGCTTCAAAATCCGTTGAGGGTAATGATGCTCAACGATCTCGAAGCATATAAGCGGACAGCAACTCCTCCAGCTTTCCATCCCGTTTGAGCACATGGCCGGTAGTCGGTCCAAAACCGAGTTGTAGGGGGTCCAGTTGAACTAAAAACAAACACTTAAGTCAGTAACAAAACACAATAAATGCATGATTAATACATACAAAAAACTAAAAATAATTACTAACATACCATCTCCTCGTCCAACGATTGTAGCTGCGAACGGTATGCCTTGAGGCAGTGTGTGGCCACCTCCGCGAAGTTTAACCGCCGGTCTCGCCACCTACAAAATTAACATGTTAAAAAACGTGTTCATAAAAAAAAATACAAAGGGATGCCATGCAGGCAAG
This sequence comes from Ambrosia trifida, assembly GCA_028751855.1. Classification (NCBI taxonomy): domain Eukaryota; kingdom Viridiplantae; phylum Streptophyta; class Magnoliopsida; order Asterales; family Asteraceae; genus Ambrosia; species Ambrosia trifida. The sequence continues at coordinate 63,784,023 of CM054125.1, forward strand.
TATAATCAAACTGGGATTTGCGATATATACCGAGCCGCTATCGGGCAAGTATAATCAAACCGGTTTGAGGGTGGTCGTGGCGCGAGACACCGAATCCTCTCCCATGCCCAAACTTGAAGGAGCATCATGGGTCCGGTCACGGCTTTCCTATCTGGCTGGGTGGCATCACAAAGCCGCCTGTATAAACAAGCCAGAACCGCACTGCCCTAGCTATAAGATGCTGTACGGTTCAGGTCTCATAAAAATCTTAAGTAAAAAACATTTATTCTATTATTATTATTATCAGGGAGTAAGGTGGAACCGATCAAAAAGAAAAGGATTAAACGAGCACGAAAAATGCACTCTTCATCCGTAGCCTCTGCTTCAACAAAGTCCTGCTTTAGTTTATTAATAATAACAGTACCCAAAACGAACTTGCCGGACATTTGGGCCTCTGTAGGCGTAACACCTAAGAATCGTCGGCACAACGCTATTGCGTCGGCAGTAGACAAATTATCATCTACCCCAGACACAACAGCTCCTTCAATAGGTAACCCCCACAAGACGTTAACATCTTGTAAGGTGACAGTAGCTTCACCAAATGGAAGGTGGAACGTGTGAGTTTCGGGCCTCCATCGTTCCACCAAAGCTGTTGTCAAGGAGTGGTCAACGTATCGATAACCACAATCTATGAGGCCACCAAACCCTGCATCATCGATAAGGTGACGAACCCGTCCTACAACAGGGTGGTCACGAAGTAACCTCCATATGGCTCTATCGCTACGCTTTACCATCATAACTCTATTGAAGTTTTCCTCGTCTGTGAAAACGTGAAAGGCACGATGTCGATCACGCAGATACAACACATCGTCGTTTAGGGGACCATGGTGTAAGTTCATGTTTTGATTCATGGTGGGAGGAATTTGGTTGGTATGATTTTTTATAAATTTCAAAGGTTTCAGATAGAGATTGTAGTGTTGATGGTGTGTTCTTGGATGTGGGTGGTGCTCCTTCTTCACCTCAACCTCCATTTTATAACCTTCAAAGCCTGAATTCTTACACTCCCAAGAACACTATTTGCCTATCAAATCATCTGCAACTTACAAGACCATTGCATGCAATGCTAGAGACCTTGTGAGTGTGTCTTATAGGCTGCATGGTTTGCAGGTGATGAAGACTGATTTTCATTTGCTGGTTTTAATGCATGAAAATGGATTGGCGGGATCATGACGGCAATATTGAAGAACACACCAACTCAATTGGCGGCATCAATGACACCTCTAACTGGATTGGCGGCATCAAGAGGTGACCCCTCCATTTCATTTGGCGGCATCTAGGCTATTTTTTTTGATCCCTCTACTTCAATTGGCGGCATTAACCACACTGACAAAAGCATAGTGATACCGCCATTTGGGTTGGCGGCATCAAGATTTATTTTTTTTGATACCACCAATCGAGTTCTATACATCACCAAATTCAGTTTTTTCCCCCAATACCCCCCAAATGTAATTTGTAAAATGATAAACCCCCTATTTATGTAAAGGATTTGATTTTCCCCCTTGGGTCCTTTATTTATTCACAATGCTTGTGGTGGGTTTTTTGGTTGAATGAAGTTTAACTTTCAAAAAAACAATTTATACCAAATTTCAAGCATTGTTTTTAGCTTTAAAATTGATAAGTTTATACTTTATAATTTAGAATATTGCATGGTTTGTCATTTCTACTCACAAATGACAGATTTTCCTAATATGTTTAGTCGTTAGGGCATTTTTTGCCATTTCGGCATTCTAAGGACTAATGTGTAAATAACTTATATCTAGGGATTATTGTGTAACAGATAAATAAGAAATCATTTAACTAAAAAAATGCCCTTTTCTCTCTCTCTCTCTCAAAACATCACGTGTGGGTGCGTGCGCTCTCTCTCTCTCTGTACTGCATAGCCACTACCAGCCATCGTAGGATAATGGGTGGTGGTGTAGTAGCGCCGATTCACAGTAATAGTGGTGGTATGGTGTGGCGACACACTGTAGTAGTCCACTTTAAATTTATTTAAATTTGCTGTAGACAAGTTGTTGCAGAGTAGGTCAAGAAACAAATTAATAACTACTATAAAGTCGTCACTTGGATTATGCTGTTGATAGTTGGGATATAGAAGTATTAAAAATAGACACAAGTTTCATAAAAATATTGTAATTTATTTTTCAACACATATAACGTTTTTTTATTATCAATTATTCAAAGATTTTAAATTTTGTACTTTTATATTACAAAAAATGTGTATAAATAAAAAAAATTACCAAATAATGTGTATATATGTTTAGGTAGGGGTTCTCTACAAATAAAAGTTTTTAAGAGCCAATTTTGTGATATGTGTAGTAAATTAATTGATTAATTTGATTGTTTACTAGGTTATATACCCGTGTGATACACGGGTTGAACAATTTAGTTTATATATATAAATTTGTAAGTATAATTAAGAAAAATTAGATTACATATTATACTGAAAATAAAAAAAAAATTATTTACAACCAAAAAAATATAAAATATTCATCAGCCTCTTAATAATTTATTGTAAAAAACCATTCATATTCACGTAAAACTATTTTCAAACTTTCGAAAATATATCTTCCATACCGTGGTTGTTAACTTGTAGATTGCAGGTACAACAAAACAAAAATATCAAAAGTAATAAGAATAAATCTATTTAGGCTAAGATATAAAAAAAATGACATTAATTTGAAAGTAACTCCTTATACGTTTAAAATATTGTATTTCAAACAATGATTTTCATATATAAAATGTATTTATTATATTTTAATTGTTTAAAATATTGTACGAAATATAGTTTTAAACATAGAGTGAAAGACCAAATATTAAAAAATAGGTTAATTTAAGGTACACGACTTATATTTAAATTTAATAACGTATAACTATGTTATCCTAAAAAACAATGAATATTTTTTTTAATAAAGTTGACTTCGGTTAGTTAATAAATAAGAATTTCAGCAATTATATTAGAATAAATGTATTGTTTTAAATAATAAAATGACAGGTTTTATGAGGGAATTCCATACACACCATGTATTATCTTTTATTAGTATAGATAGAAAAAGATTAATGTTGATTGGTTTATTTCATTATTTATTCATAACAATATAAAAGTCTCATAAAAGCTTAACTAATTACATTGTGTTATTATTAATTTGTTTATTTGACTTTTGAACTATTGTTAACATCTAAAACTAATAATATTTGGTGTGCATGTTTAACATCTAAATAACTAACCAAAACCAGTAAAGCTTAAAAATCATTTGTCAAACAACATAACAAATATAGTTTTAAATTTAGAATAAAAGATCATATTTTAAAAAATAGGTTAATTTAAGGTTAATGATTTAAATTTGAAGTTAATGACATATAAATGTATAATTTTAGAAAAGAATCAATCATTTTTATAATAATGTTTAATTCGGTTAGTTTTTTTTTTCAGGCGTAGACCAATGATAAACCTCTTAGCTAGAACCCCCCACCCCCCGGATCGAACCCTTCCTGTTTTTATAATAATGTTTAATCCGGTTAGTTTTTCAGGCGTAGACCAATGATAAACCTCTTAGCGAGACCCCCCCGATCGAATCCTTCCTCACACACCGGTCCCTTTCAAACCTATTGGGTATAGTTTTTTCGATGGACGGCGAGACTCAAACCTGGGAACCTTCCGAGTAGGAACCATGCAAGCGTGTAAACCCTCCCAAAGTATGTCTAATAGTTTATTTATAATTTTGTATTAGAATATAATTTTATTAATTGAATTTTAGTAATTGTATTAATAATTGTAGTTGTAACAGAAATTGTTAGAAACATATTTATCTATCTTAATAATAAAAATCATTTAATCACGTTTTAATGAAATCTGTTACAACTATGATTATTAATTATTAATAAAATTACTTAAATTCAATTTGGTATATCTATATTTTGTTTTCAAAAATCAAATAATATAATTATATTTATTTAAATTTATTGTATTAAATAATAAGATTGGAGAATTCATGAGGGAGTGCCATGTGTCCCTCATGTGTCTTAAAGTGGTAACCACCAATTTAATATTAGGAGAATTGGAGTTAAATAATCTTAATTTTGTCAGGTTGTTTTCACCCAGCCACTTGCTGGTTCTGGATCTTTATACACACACACACACACACACACACACACTACTAGAGAGAGGCTAACGTACAAAGTTTCTTAACGTACAAAGTGTAAGAAGCATTCTCAGCCATTAGATTTAGGCGATGACAAGATGGTAATTAACAATCCTAATCATATTTGGGTTAATCTAACCAAGGGTAAATTAGGAAAAACACGTTTAAATTTCTGTGAAATCATAACAAAGACATAATCGATGCAAAAATTTTTAACGATTGAACCTGATTTTTCATCATTTTCAACTCGATTAAACGTTCAGAGTGATTAAACAATAAAAAACATTCGATTACAAACAAAATCAAAACGTATTTGCAAAAATAGAAAAGAACATAGTATGATAATTCAATCGATAAATTAGTCGAATCATATTTAAAAATCACTATCAACGCATGTATTATTCACAGAAACGGACAATGTTGATAATAGAAGAAGAATTAAAGAAGAAAAATTGCTTTCAAAAAAGTTTCAGACGATGAAGATCAGATTCTGTTAAACAGAAAATCATAAAACACACTTGGTTTTTTATAAAACGCATTTGGTTTTTTAAACACTATTTAAACTGGTTTTTACAAAACACACTTGGTTTTTTATAAAACGCACTTGGTTTTTGTAAAACGCACTTGGTTTTTGTAAAACACAATTGATTTTTTTTTAAAATGCATTTGGTTTTTTAAACACTATTTAAACTGGTTTTTACAAAACACACTTGGTTTTTTATAAAACGCACTTGGTTTTTGTAAAACGTGGTTTTTGTAAAACGCACTTGGTTTTGTAAAACACATTTAGTATAATTAAAACTCACATTTTCCTCACTTTTTCCCCTATTTTCCTCTGTTTTCCTCCAACAAACAAACAACTATATTCACACACAGTTGAGGTAAGGTTTTTATGGATTGGTTGTTTTTTTTCTTCTTTTTCCTTTGTTTTGTGATTAGCCAGAGATACAGAGATGTTGGCTTGGTTGTCTTCTCCGAAGATGAGGGAAGTGACTAGATCTGAGCCACGATTGAGGTCGGGTTGAAGTCGAACAACGTGAAAGGTTTTGAAGGTGTCAGAGGTTAGAGGAGAAAGGGAGCGGTGAGGCTTTGGTACGGCGGTTGGGTCAGGCGGTGGTGGTGGTGGTGGTGGGTGTGGTGGTTAATGAACGATTTGAAGGAACATTACCTTTTAGGCTTTTACCCCCTTTTAAATCAACCATGATTGGGTTAGTTAGAGTTAACTAGGGTTTACACGTGTCAAGATGTGGTGGCTTCTTACACTTTGTAGGTTAAGGATACTTTCTAGATGGGGAACAAAGTAATTTAACTTCATTAGAGGAGGACACCATTGTAATTTACCTCAAATTTTAATACACATTAATACATTATTTAATATAAACTTCTAATTAATTAATATTTTATTTAATAAACTTCAACTCTAATTAACTAAGTGTCTTAACAATAATTTTTATACTTATACAAATAGAAAAACTAGGTAGAAATACACAATTACAAAACAAAATTAAAGAACTTTATAAAAACAAAATCAGCCAACCCCGCTTACGGCTGTGCGCATATATATATATATATATATATATATGTGTGTGTGTGTGTATGTATATATGTATGTATGCGTGGCCCTAGGGGGCAAAAGTAACGTTGCACTAATTTTAACATTATTTTACTAATTTCGTGAAAATAACGTTAAAAATGAAGGACGGTTAATCATGTATCAGGTGGTTACGTTGATAGCCAAAAGACAAGTGGGTACATGCACCAATCAGGTTTGTCCCGATTGCTAAACGTTATGTGCCTTATGTCTAAGGCTTGATACAAAACCACTATTGAGTCGAGGGTCTTACTGGAAGCAACCTCTTTATTCCCACGGGGTAGAGGTAAGGCTGTCTACATTTTACCCTCCTCAGACCCTACATTAGCTTTTGCAATTGGTGGGATTAACTGATGATGTTGATGATAAAAACAAAATAAGTAAGAGTATTATGTTATTATATATAACTAAGGAGCAAATACATAGACTTAAAGCTATCTATTTCTAAATATCATACCCTTGACACAACACATAAAACTGAAAATATTATATTCTTTAAGTTAAAATAACATTATTATTTATATGTAATAGGAGTAAGTTATTTAACAGTTTATCAAATGCATTATATTCTTTAAATTAAAATAAAAATATTTAATATTATATGTAATAATATTAAGTTATTTAATTGTTTATCAAATGTTTAAAACATAAAACTTGTCGAGTAAATCCAACTATAGATTATACTTCTTTTTGTACTGACGGTTCTAAAAAGCATTTTATTACTTATTAGGAACATTATATAAAAGATTATCCTTGCGCTGAATATAATTTGAAGGTACATGAGGAGATGGGCTCGTTGCAATTGTTACTGGATATACATGTTGGTTCAAGTTTTGTATTCGTGCTTTCGAATATATGAAATTGTTTCGAATACATGAAATTCTTGAGACTAAATGGATGTTGAAGTGATGTTTTAAGAAACTTATATATCAACTTCTTTTACAACAAAAGAGAAAAAAAAAGGCCAGAAAAGTGTCCATTACATTAACTTAGCCTAGAGATAACCTTTTTTTTCTCAAACCAATGTGGGTTGAAAACAAGTTTGGGTCCTTTTAAGAAGGAATAGAACCGGTTTTGGCCAAATCGGCACGGGCGACAAACCAGGATGGAAAAAAATAAACCAAACCTCCTAGAATCGACTCTCATTGGAAGAAACGAAAGCATTTTTTTTATTTGTACAACTAGACGATTGCCCGCGTGTACACGCGGTTAAACAATTAATAATTATTTGGAGCGGTAAAACCTATAAAAATATAGTAGAAATATTTTATTAAAATTTAAAAGGAGTACACATGTTATTCAAATATCACTAAATATTTCCTTATACACCACATTTTTTGTTTTAATTTTGACGTTCTCATCACTATCTAGTATAACTAATTTCACCCACGCCATGAAACCAAACCGACCATAAAACCAAACCATAAACACTCTTAGTCCAAACATACCAATAAACTTGAATTACCTTTATATTGTAATTTCAAGCACACTGTGTGTCTAATTTGTCAACTGAATCTTCCTCTTGGCAAATAAGACATTTTGTTATTATCATTCAAACTATTACACCATCCAATAGTCATTCAACCAAACCTACAAATTCTTTAACTTGAGCATGTTAAAAAGCATAAAGTTAACCCAAAACTAATATTATAAATTCAACACCCATATATATTAATCTTCTATATTACACCAACTTAAGCACCAATAAGGTACAAATTTTCTTCGTTAAAGGACGTCTAAAATACGCAATGAAAATACATAGTTTGAAACTCATTCAAAACATACCTACACTAAGTTCAAACCGAAGGGATATGGTATCAAAGCATTACAAATATCATACCATCGCCTAAACCGGCTTCGCCAGGCGTCCATTCGCCCGTTTTACGTCAGCGGAACGTCTGGCGTCCACTAGCCCGTTCTACGTCAGCGATACATCTGCCGTCCGACGCGAGCATTACCCTCTCGTTCTACGTCGGCGGAACGTCTGGCGTCCACTCGCCTTACGTCAGCGATACATCTGACGTCCTATCAACGCCAGGCGCAAGCACGCCCGCCCATTTTACGTCGGCGGGCCCAATATACTTCAAAGCTTCCTCAGCAAGCTTCACCAACAGAAGTGGAAGATACCTTTTGGGGCAGCCTTGGGACTCATCCCTACCCCAAACAAAATATCTCTGACGCAACAGGCTGCCCGTCAGAGTTCCTCTCCAATCAGAGACTGCTTTCAGTCTGACATACAGAAAGGACGATGACATGGCAACCTCCCAGCCAAGATATCTTCCTGAGAGCAGACTTTCTCGACCTGTCTCGAAATCCGAGAAAAAGTATAATTATTCACCGCCCTCGATCTATCAATAGGCGGGCGCCACGTGTCCGCCGACCATCAGCGTCCACTTACTGGGCGCCACGTGTACAGTTGTCAGGACGGTAACATCCCCCATTAGTATTTTACTTTCTCCTTTTATCAAAACCCACCTCTACCTAGGCCGGGCCCCGTTAAGGGTAGAGGATGGGCTGAGAAAGTAGGGTATCCAGGTACTATAAAAGGAGGAGCCCCTTCTCCTTTTATTGGCATCGAATATCATACATACTTTCACTCAAGAAGAATACGAACTCTTTCGTACCTTCTTCAACCCCTTGTTTATTGTACTAACTGTTAGAGGCTCGGCTCTTCTAATCAGTAGTCTCCTAAACTCCCTGGTCTTGTCCTTAGACCCTCACGTATTTTCCAAACACACTCTCTTTGCAAAATACCTTAGAATCACCTACTGGATTAGCGCCTATACGGTGATCCAGGATTCGTGTTTCTTCATTGGCGCCATCCGTGGCCTTACCACAAATACTCTAAACAAAACAGCTTTAACAAATATATCCATTAACCACATTTGAAAAATGAATACCTCACCTCCAAGAGTATTCTCACCTTCTGGGGCCATCGAAGACATTACCGACGCCACCCCAACATCCCACCCAGCATCTGGGGATCACGACAATAACCAGCAACACCCCATCGTCACCCCCAGAAACCTAGAATTTCAACTCACTGACCCAGCACCTTCAACCGAGGAGGAGATCGATGCCCTGAGTAACGACTGGTATGAGAGCCAGAGACGTATTCTGGACGCTCAGCTGGAACGTCGCCGATGCACCGGCAAAGCGATCGCGGGTTCCTCCTCCAAACCACACGCACGAACGTCGGCTGCCGCCCGTCACGGGGAAGTTCCAGGGCAACCCCCTGAGGACCAGGCCCGTGCAGAGCGCAACCGGTTCGACGACGAAGACTATGATGAAAGTTCATGGGAGGACGATGCCTCCAGGGACTATCGCCATAGCCCATACTACAGGTGGGAACGACTAAACAGATACAACGACGATGCCACCACAAACTTGTCACTCACCTACAGGCCAACGGCCTTCGCGGACAAGTCCAAATTTACCAGGCGTATATCCCAAGCACCAATCCCGCCATGACAACGCCTGCCGACCAACGTCAGAATATATGACGGTCTCACCGATCCGGACGGCCACCTCGGCATCTTCAATCAAGCCGGGGCAGTCATCGGATGGACCCTACCCGTCTGGTGCCACATGTTTGCCCAGACACTTACCGGAGCCGCTAGGGTCTGGTTTGACAACCTCCCCATCGGAAGCATCGACAGCTACGAGTAGCTGATCGATAAATTTTCGCTCCACTTTAGCCAACAACGTCGTCACAAGCGTGACAAAAGCCAGATCTCTCTGTGCAAACGCAGGGACACTGAACCGCTCGAGGACTTCATCGTACGGTTCAACAAAGAAGCACTCCAGTTAGGAATGGGGGACGAAGCAACCCGGACCTCCTTCCTGGCCAACGTCAACGACGACAGCCTCCAACACACCCTTCAATGGAAAGATGGCATCCCAGATTCCTGGGAAGAGGTTGTCCGCATTTCCAAGCTATATGCGGGCAACCAAAAAACGATGCGCCAAAACCAACGAGGGAGCTCCAGCAACAGCCGCAGCCGCGACAACAACCGAGCATTCGTCTGGAACCGCATCTCAGGTTCCACTGACGAAGGGCGATACTTAACCTTCGGCGACGGCCGAAATATCATCGGTAACAAACAAACTCGAGATTAGCGCAACAGCGGCCGCCGAAATCAAGACTGGACCCCCTCACTAAAACACCATCCCAGGTGCTGTCACAAGTCCTCTCAACTGGAGAGGTAACTTTCAAGATCCCAAAATCCATGGGAACAAAACGAAAAAACGTTGACACCACCAGATTCTGTGATTTCCACAAAGATGTGGGCCATGACACTGACAACTGCTACAGCCTCAAAATGGAGATCGAGGCGGCCCTACGTTCTGGGAAGTTGGCCAAATTGGTCAAGAATGTCCGCGCCGGCACACGTCGGCAAGACGAGCCCGCCAAGGCCATCAAAGACATCAAAACACACCACATCCGCGGCGCATACAACAGACAGTGCAACATGACGCGCAACACCAAGCGGAAAACAAACCTCCCAGACATAGCGACCACGTCGCAACAAATAGAAATCACAAACTGGAGGGAGGCCCAGGTCATCCTCCCCACAATACGAGGGGGTGCAAAATTAACAACCCCACTCACCATCACAGCACTGTTCGGGCATTACCGAACTTACAACATGATGTGCGATGGCGGCAGCAGCTTCGACATCATGTACCAACAGTGCTTCGATCAACTCGACGAGGAAGACAAAGCACGCTTGCAACCAGATGCACCCATCGCTGGTTTCTTCAACGAGATAATACACCCCATCGGTAAGTTTGACTTTACAGTCACACTTGATGACGACACTTACACCCGCTCAGAAGTTTGCACCTTTCACGTCATCCCAGCCATCTCCTCATACGACATACTACTGGGCAGACAAGGTCTGTCAAACTTCAACTCCACCGCATCAACTCCGCACCAAACCATGGGTTTTTCAACACCCACGGGGATCGCATACATCCGAGGCAACCAAGAGTGCCTCATGACAACCGACCCGATCGACGACACAGCGCGGCAAGCGCCAACCTCGCCGAAGGAAGAAAATTGGGTTCTCAACCCGGCTTTCCCCGAACAAACCATTACTTTAGGGCGGACCCTTTCCCCCCAAGTAAGAATACACCTAAAGCAACTATTGGTGGCAAACAAAGACATCTTCGCCTGGCAATCATCAGACTTGGTCGGCGTCCCAAGACACATAGCCGAGCACCGCCTCAACACATACAAAGATGCACGCCCGGTGGCCCAGAAAAAACGGCCACTGGGCCCCGACAGAGTCAAAGCCATGAACGAACAAGTCGACGACCTACTCGAAGCGGGCATCATCAGAAAATGCAACCACCAAACCTGGGTAGCTAACCCTGTCATGGTCCTCAAGAAGAATGGATCTTGGCGCATGTGCGTCGACTACAAGGACCTCAACAAAGCATGTCCTAAAGATCACTACCCCCTTCCAGAAATTGACTTGAAGGTAGACTCGCTAGCGCCATTCAAATACAAATGCTTCCTCGACGCATATCGAGGATATCATCAAATACAAATGGCCTACGAAGACAAAGACCGAACGGCCTTCAGAACAGACCGAGGGGTATACCGCTACACCAAAATGCCTTTCGGACTCAAGAACGCCGGCGCAACTTACCAACGCCTCATGGACCATGCCTTCATCAACCAGATCGGCGTCAACCTTGAAGTCTACGTCGATGACTTGGTAATCAAAAGCACTCTAGAAGACACCATGCTAATGGACATCCAACGCACCTTCGAACAGTTGCGCGATATCAAGATGAAACTCAATCCGGGGAAATGCTCCTTCGGAGCTGAAGAAGGAAAATTCCTAGGCGTCATTGTCACCAATGGCGGCTTTAAGCCAAACCCGGAAAAAGTCCAAGCTGTACAACGCACGCCATCACCAAACTCAATAAAGGACGTACAGACACTGATGGGACGCCTAGTTGCTCTCAATCGATTCCTATCAAACTACGCCTTCAAGTCTTTTCCTTTTGTCCACACCCTCCGAAATGTACTAAAGAAAACACAGTTCTACTGGACACCAGAAGCGGAAGTAGCCTTTCGTGAAATGAAGCAATGTTTAACTTACTTGCCAACTCTAACAGCACCCCTGCCAGAGGAACCACTTACACTGTACCTATCTGCATCAGAAACAACAATTGGCGCGGTGCTACTAGTAGAACGCAACAAAGTACAAACACCAATCTACTACATCAGCCGCACCCTGGCAGACGCAGAAACCAGATACTCAACAATGGAAAAACTCGTTCTCGCATTAGTACATGCGTCACGACGACTAAGGCGATACTTCCAAGGACACCCAACCAACGTCCTAACAGATTATAGAATCAACACCGTACTCTCCAAACCGGAACTCTCAGGCCGCCTGGCGAAATGGGCAATCAAGCTAGGCGCACACGCCATCATCTACAAACCAAGACCCGCAATCAAAGGGCAGGTCCTTGCAGACTTCATCACAGAAATTCCAATAGATAAAATACAAGACTGCAAAGATGAGCAAGACCCCAAACCCATCCCAGACGACCGAGTAACCTGGTCGTTATACACGGACGGAGCCTCCAACGACCAGGGCGCAGGCGCAGGCCTTCGCCTCGTCAGCCCTGACAAAACAGAATTCACATACGCCGTCCGTCTTGAGTTCCCAAGCACCAACAACGAAGCAGAGTACGAAGCATTTCTGGCAGGGCTACGCCTAGCCGACAAAATGGGCGCAAGACACCTCAACGCCCATGTCGACTCTATGCTCATAGCAGGTCACATGAACGGCGTCTACGACGCCAAGGACCCAGTCATGGCCCAATACGTCGACCAGGCCAAGCTCCTTACCAAAAAATTCACAACCTGCACAATCCTCCACATCAACCGAAGTGGCAATAAAGAAGCTGACGCACTCAGCAAGATGGCATCCACGGCTTGGCCGCACATGGCCAAAGAGGTACGCATTGAAAGCCTAGCTCAACCTTCAGTACCACTTAGACAGGTTAATAACACACAGACGGGCGCAGGGTCATGGATGACCCCGATTCAAGCATACCTGGCAACGGGCACCCTACCACTCCAAAAGGCAGAAGCCCGAAAACTCCAATACAAATCTCAACATTATCAGCTCATGAATGGAGTCTTATACCGACATTCCTATCTCGGCCCACTCCTGAAGTGCGTGGATACCGCGACAGCCACCTTCCTTATAAAGGAAATCCATGAAGGCATATGCGGAATCCATGCGGGCCCAAGAATGGTCGTCGCCAAAATCATGAACGCCGGATACTACTGGCCAGGCATGCATCAAGACGCTGTCAAGATCCTACGCACCTGCTTCAACTACCAGCAACACGCGCCAAATACCCTGCGCCCAAAGAATGACCTGGTCCCAGTCACCGCCGCCTGGCCATTTCAGAAATGGGCTATCGATTTAGTCGGCCCATTCCCAATGGCCCCAGGAAAGATACAATACCTTATCGTCGTCGTCGACTATTTTACAAAATGGGTAGAGGCCAAGCCACTTGCATCAATCAGCGCCGAGCAAATCAAAAAATTCATTTGGGAATTCATCATCTGTCGCTTTGGCCTACCCATGCAAATCGTCACAGATAACGGAACACAGTTCACCGACAAAAAAACCCAAGACTGGTTAAAACAGTTGGGCGTCACCTAGATTTTTACATCGGTCGCACACCCCCAAGGCAACGGTCAAGTGGAGCGCATAAACAGATCACTGGTTGAAGGCATAAAGACTCGCCTAGGATCCAAACGAACAGGTTGGGTCGACGAACTCCCACATGTTTTATGGGCACATCGCACCCTCACAAAGACCAGCACAGGCAAAACACCCTTCAGCCTAACATATGGCTCTGAGGCCGTTATACCCGCCGAAATATCATTCCCATCGCCAAGGGATCTCAACACCGCACAAACAGACAATGACAAAGAACTGCGCCTCAATCTGGACCTCCTAGACGAAAGGCGTGAGATTATCGCCATACGCGAAGCAAACTACAAAAAGCAATTGGAGCGCTATTATAACTCCAAAGTTAAAGCCTGCGCTTTCGACATCGGAGATTATGTCCTAAGGGACAATCACGCGTCTCACTCTGAACGACCAGGAAAACTAGCGCCAAATTGGGAAGGACCATACAAGATTCAACAACTTCTAGAAAAGGGAGCATATGCGCTCGAAAGGCTTGACGGAACACCTATACCTAGATCATGGAATGTAGCACAACTGCGCCCATGTTACTTATAAAGATTTTGGTTCTAAAAAAATATACTTTGCCACATTACTTATGAAGCTAATTTACCCTTCATAAAACCTGGCGCCAAAACGTTGTCATATTCCCAACTTATGAAGCTAATTTACCCTTCATAACGTCGGAATGACAAAACACTACCCCTAAAAATTGGGTAGCTAATTTACCGTACACAGTGGACGCCAGGCTTACTTGTAAACTATGAAGATAATTTACCCTTCATAGACACAAACACTTATCACGTCAAAGGCATTTGGAAACAAATACAAGCAACACAACACATTTCATTCCATTGAAAGTTGGATTTACAAAGAAAAACAAGAGAGAAGATACAACAAAACCTACTGAGGAGGCTCATGGGCCGTCCCCGAACTACCAGCGCCCCCAGCCTTCTCTTTCCCCTTCTCAGCACGCTCACGACCGGCACGCTCGGATTCTTCCACCCAACGCTTAAACTGGGCAATGGGGTCAGGGTCCGCCAGACATTGCCTCACAACTTGAAGCACAGGAAACTCTATCTTCTCGAGCTTCTCAAGCTCCTCCATCAGCAGCTGGTCGGTGTTTACATCTTGAAAGGGCTGCTCCTCAACTGGCGCCCCATCCTTGGCGGCCAGATAACCTTCCAACCAGCCACTGTGAACACCCGTGGTACACGCGACGTCGACTACCTTCGCGACCTGCTCACCCATTTTCGGCTCATTCCAGCACCGGTCAAAAACCTACATATCAACAAAAGTCAACTACGTAAGTAAAAACGAAGGACGGAACAAAGAGACAGCAAAATAAAGAAAAAACAAACTTATCGCAGAAATGCCATCAGACATAATCCAGAGCGACTTCTCACAGTACGCCCTCTGCGCATCCAATAGCAGAGTCCTCTCAAGCTGCCAAGTCTCCCTCTCCTTCACAAGATCACTAACCTAACCTTCTAGCTCGGACACCCGAGTGGTCATCCTCACCACATCGGCATCCTTCGCCTTAAGGTCGCCCACAAACACTAGCATACTTGGAGGATAGCTCCTCCATCTCATTGACCTTTGCCGCCACCAACTTCTTCTCCTCAGCCAGCACGAACTCAGTTTTCTGAACAAGCTGACAGCGACGTTCCAACTCCGTATTAACGATCGCCGTCGACTTAGCCCAGGTCTTCTGCTTCTCTGCAGCATCTACATCCTTTTTGCGCAGATCGGACTCTAACTTCCGAACCTGCTCCAAAAGGCGTTTACGCGCCGACTCATAAACCTCCTTCTCCCGTGCCAAACGCTCGGTCTCACCCGCAACCGCCGCCTACTCATCCAGAAACTCCCCTTCTCCCCTATGAAGGGCGTACAAATTTCCCAGAGTCTGTGTTAGGTTCATACACATCTCTGAGAAAAGAGTACCTCGGTCCTGAGACCGGTGATGCGCACGCTCTGCTGGCGGCAACGCATAGCTTACAAATTCCTCAGCCACGAAGGGGTTGAGGAATCGACAACTTTCGGTTATACGCCACCCGGGCGTATAAACCGGAGCGTCCAACCTAAAGGCGGGACCACTCGAAGACGCCATAGCGCCTTCAGGTTTCTTCAACTTGGGATCATCAATCCCAACCTCCTGAGGCGACGCTTCCAGTACGTCCCTTTCGCTCAAGTCAACATAGGAGGGCTCCGTCCGCGAGCCCACGCCACCCTGAACGCCCATCCCTTGGGCCTCCTCCCGCTTAATCCTCACCAAATCTTCGTGTTGTTTCAACAATGCCAACCGACGCTTTTCTGCCTCCTTCTCAGCCAAACTGGCCAACCGAGCATCCTCGGCCCGCTTGCGATCCACCTCAATCTGGAGGGCCCGCGCATCTTCCTCCTTCTTCAAAGCGGCCTCCACAGCACGCTTCTCCTCCTCTTCCTTACGCGCCACTTCAGCCTGACGCGCAGCCTCGGCTTGGGACCGCTCCTCTTCCAACTTCTTCTTGCGCTCCTCCTGATACTGCTTCACAGAAGGAGGAATAGAGCCTACGAACAAACAAGAAAGGCGTATTAAAAACTTGACAAAATGCAACAAAGTAAAAGGATGCATTACAAAAAACTTGCTGCTTAGCTTCTTCAAAGCCTTCTTGTAAAAAGGCTCACGCACTGGCGGCGGCTCCAGCTCCAAGCCCTGTGGCTGATCACCACCACCACCACCACCTGGCGTCGCCTACTTGGGAGACGGACCACCAGCCATGTCCTCTTCAACCGTTTCCGGCTGTTTACGCTTGTGACCTACAAACAAGGTAAAAAACCCTTAAGCAAACACAACAAAAAACAGAAGCACAAAGAAAGCAGAAAGACTTACTCTCAGTGGTCACTCCCTCGGAAGTACTGGATTCACCATCCTTTCCACCACCTTCCACGACAGTCGCAGACGCACTAGCGTCACCACCACCTGCAGAGCGACGCGCACGGTGAATTAAACCAGACGACGAGCCACTCGACTCATCGTCGGATAAAAGTACACAATCAATCCCGTCCGCCGTTTTCACGGACAATGGGTCAGGATTGATTAGAAAACCCACTTCATGGTTAGAAGGCGCATCTTCCATCGGCGCAGGGAACAAAAAGTTTTCCACCTTCAGCTCCACCTGAGACACCCCTCCCTCGGGCACCGCCACAAACGTAGTCTTTGTACCACGCGCGGCAAAAACTTCAAATAACAGTTCGCCTGTCACAAAACGCAAAAGGCATCAGAAAAAATAACAAAAGCAAATAATTAAACAAAGTTGTACTTACCTTCAATAGACAGCGGCCCAGCTTCACCCACAGGCGCCACATCATATCCATCCCTGACGCCCAGATGACTCAATCCTAACAGACGAAGTATACCCTCGTCCAACCTGTCCAGATCGTCCAGGCGGGTGGGGTGCGCACATAACTCCTGAAACCAGGCTTCCTCCTGGAAATCTTTCATCACTTCAAACGACGGCGGCTTTTGGCCCGCACGCAGCTCCAACTTCCCCATCTCCATTGGAATGACTTCCTTCTTCAGGAAGAAAAAACACTTCTTCCATTCTCGAAGAGTCTTGGGAGAACTCTTCAACACAATCAAGGTCACCGTCTTCGACCTTTCAACAAAGGACACCCAACCGAACTCCTTCACTTCAATTTTATAGAACACGTTGAAGTGTTCAAACTCCGGCTCCCTCCTCAAAGACCGGCAGGTGGCCTCAAAATGCATAATCCTCATTACCCCGAAGGGGCTCATCTGAGAAATATGTAACCCATATTTCTGCAACACGGATATCAAGAACTTCGACACAGGCAGTCGAAAGCGTCCTTTCAAAAAATATGCCTCGTACAGGCATATCTTTCCCTTCGGATAATCAACCGGAGTCTGCCCCTTCTCCGGCAACTCCGGCTCCCATTGACGCAAAATATTGAATTTCTTGACAAAAGACCTAAACTTGTCTTTGGACCAAGAAATCTGGGCATCCCTCATCGCCAACTCAGCCTTCTTATCTTCAGACGACATCTTCGAACACAAGAAAGAAAGAGAAATTCTTCTTCGACAGCTGATCGGAAATACTCGCCGGAGAAAAACTTGGAAAAATATTTGAAAGAAGAGAATGAAATGAGAGATGGATAAAAGGCACCTATTGTAACACCCCAACCAATGGCGGAAACATCGAGGTGTCACGTATGAATGATTGTTCAGTAGCTCATGGTAATACATATGTTTACATAATCCCTTATTACAATATTGAATTACATTAAATGACTTGAATGAAATCTAAAACATCAAATAGCCAAACAAAGCATATACTTCAAATTGTCTCCTCATGCTAGCTCTAGACTTCAAGCATCGTTATTTCCTGTTGAGTTGTAAAAATGGGGGGGGGGGTCAACTAGAAGTTGGTGAGAATACATAAGCCATGTCAAGCAATTAAGTTTAAGAATAAAAGTTTAGCAATTCATATGTCTATCGTAAGTTTAAGTCTACATGAATAAACATGAAGTGTTGAATGCACATAATCAAACCTCCGACTAGTTTAGGACCATCCCGTCATCCACGGTTCACCTTAATATTATGTTGGAACGATAACAATCACCCGCGCTCCCCATAAAAGATGGTCAACAAATCTAGGTGGGATTGTCAATCCAATAGATCTATTATTGAGTATCGCCGGCTTGGCCATAGCTAATGATTATGTATGTTGAAGCGTAAGTCTAACTGTTGTTGTTGTCTAAATCATGAGGCATTAAAGTTTACAACTAGACATGTATGTAGAATTGCTTAAGTATAATGTTGCAAGTATAAAGAATTGCATAAACATGGTTACGTAAACTCACCTTAGCAAAGTATTAAGTCTCGAGAAAAAGTATAAGTGTAGCCCCAAAGTTGCCAAGTATTACCCTATGTATAAGGTAACAAATAAGTCTAAGCCTTTCTAGTCTACAAGTATTTTCTAGGGTTTCGAATTGGGGATAAGTATTTGTTTGATTAATAAATAAAATGTTTAATAAATAAGAGAAATTTGATAAATAAATAAACAAAAGTCTTTTTGTAAATTTTAGATTAAAGATGGTCACATTATAAAGTTTTAAGTATGAAAATAATTTTTATAAAATCATTTTCTTAAAAATAGAATATTTAATCTATTTATTTCAAATTGTCAAAATATAACTTTAATATCTAAAAATATTAAAATTAAAGAGTTTTCAAATTAAAATTTGTATTTCCGTTCTAAATATACAGAAATAATTTATATAAAATTTTAATGCAAAAATATTGAAAAATGAATTTATTATGATTTATTTATGATTAAAACTAACAAAAATTGATTAAAAATATTAAATAAATGATTTTCAGAAATAAAAATCATTTCAGAAAAGTTTAATGTTATATAAACTCAGAATAATTTTTGTGGAAATTTATATAATCGTTTTGATATTTTTATAGAATTTTATAAATAAAATAGAATAAACTTGAAATATTTATTATATATATTAAATAAATAATTTTTGGAAAACTAAAAATTGTATGTTAAACTTTTCTAATAGAATAACATAAAATAATTTTTATAGAATTTATAAAGCAATTTTAGTATTTTAAAACCAATTTTAAAACTATAAGTGAATATATATATATAAATCAAAAAGGTAAAAAAAAATGTTTGTTCAAGCTGGGAATCGAACCCGGGTCTGACCCGGTTGGAAGGTTTTAAATCACAAGTTCAGACCAGTTGGTCTGAACCCTGAGAACGATTAATCTCTGTTAGAAATAATTATATAATTATGTTGAAACTGTTTATATAATCCTTTTTAAAAGAAAAAGAATTAAGTGTGTGTTGAAAGACTCGAACCTTGGCCATCCGGCCAGTTCGTGTCATAAGGGTAAGGGTCACACCAACTGATCTAAAGATCAGTTGGTGATGATTCATGTTCTGCAATATATAAATATACAGGTCTGCAGATGTGATTTTCCCCAATTCATAATCATTCGAACCCTAGTTTTCAAATACGATTAATTAGCAACCAAAACCCACATAATTTATGGGGCTATTATTTGGAATAAACAAACAAACCAAGGCATGAAAACAATCTGGACTTACGATTGGCTCGGCTTCCTGGGTTGCGAGTCAAACGCAGAAGTCAACCACGAGCAATACTGACGATTTAGGGAACGAGTAAGGTATGTGATGGTGGGGTTTTGATTATCGTCTCAGTCAGACAGTGGGGATCGTTTCAATTAGAAAGTCTTAATTATTTGACCATCTAAGTCAAACGCGTCAATATCTTCACAAAGATAGAAGGTCTCGAGCTGTAATCACGCAATTAAACATGGTCTGAGATGCGGAATTTAATGTTGGTCTACCAGTCACACTTTAATTTCGTCAAGACTTCCAAAATTAAGCTTGATTTCATGGTCAAGGTTGAAGACTCCTAAGTCAACCATAGGTCTGCACAATTGAGCAAAGAAAGGAAAGAAGAGAGGGTCTTTGGGCCGGGTCAGCTTGTTGGGCCTTCGGCCTGGGCTGCTATGCTTTGGGCTCATGAGGGTTTATTGGGTTTAAGACTTTAGGGTGGGTTTGGTTTGGTTAGACTTTATGGTTTTCTAAAAAAAATTTAACATATATACTTCATAGATTTTGACATAAAAAATATCTGATTATTATTATTATTATTATGAGAGGGGTTTAAAATATATAGCTTATTGGGAAAATTTTGGACCTATGAGCTTATTTGTTGTAAACGACGAATGATAATGGCAACGTTTAATGAATAAAATTATTTGGGAAAAAATATAGGATGTTACAGCCTCCCTACTTTTGGAAACTTCGTCCCAAAGTTATAAAACACAGGGTTGGTAGAAATGAAAATAATTGTGGTTTGGAAAATTTGGGTTATAGCATGACATGAATAGAATAAACTGTCTCGAATAGTTTGGATAAGAGGTGTGTTATGTGTGAGTTGATTGACTAAATGAACTACCAGATAAATAGAGTTTACATTTGGTTATCTCCCGAAACCTTGATAGAATTTCACACTACCTTAACGTACCTGTAAATTCATGATTACGTTCCGGACCGCAATCACCAATTTACCTTACATTAGGGTTTTGTGTCCTTCTATGACTCTACCGATTGTTGAGCAGGTTCGATAGCCTCCACCAGTCGTTGAGCAGGTTGTAGGGCCTCTCCCGACTATTGAAAAGACATGATGACCTCTACCAATTGTTGAGTAGGTTATTTGGTAGTCAACTAACTGTTGAACAAGTACTTCATCCACTATCAGTGTAGCATTTATTGCCAATTGATAGTATGTTTATGTAAGCAAGTTTATAAGTATAATGAGTATGGTTTAGATATTGATATAGCAATTAGTTCACATTCAAATAAGCATGCATCCAAGTGTTGTGATCATACTAGATAAACGACTCTCATGTAAAAGACAAAAGTTCCAATACTTGAATCAAAGTGTCAATACATAAAATTTTAAATGCAAAATAACATTCAAACGGTGGAGCTTGTTGTTAAGTAGCTGGAGGGTCCCTAGCAGGATTATTTGGAGCAGCAAGGGCATTTGCAGCAGGGATTCGACAAACATTCGCAAGATGCCCATACCTTTGACAGTTGGTACACTGACGACAGGGCACTTGGGTTGGGTGGTGATACTGACAGGTGTCACACTTAGGTTGGTTCCCGGTATACTGTTTCTTGTTGGGTGGAGGAGTGGTATCTATTGCGAAATTCCTGGCCTGGCGCCTACCATTGGTTGAGGACTCAGTTTTAATCTCGACAGCAGGTTGAGGAGTATCATTCACAACAGTTTTCTTTTCCCCTTTCTGAGTCAGGGTTCCTGCCTTCACATGGTTATCTGTTAGGGTGGCCGCCAAACGCTTTGCTTCCTCCAGAGTAGCAAGGTTCCTTCCCCACACCGTGTCCTGAATCTGCATGGGTAGGTCACCAATGTATTTTTCGATCGCAATAGGCAAGGGGGTGACTTTGTGTGGTAGCAGTAGACTAAGTTCGTGGAAACGAGTGTTGTAGGCAAGGTTTTCTCCACTGTCTTGGGCAAGATCGTGAAACTCGTCTTCCAACTTCTTGATTTCATTACGAGGGCAGAACTCTGCCTTCATAATGTCTTTAGCTTGATCCCAAGTTAAGGCCAGTGCGACTTCGGCTCCATGGGTGCGCTTTTCCTCATTCCACCAAGTGAGTGCTCGTTTGTGAAGAACACTCATGGCATAGCAGACCTTAAAGTTATCGGGACACTCACTGTTAATGAAGGTATTCTCAATACCCTCGAACCATTGTAGAAGACCCGTAGCTCCTTCATCTCCACTGAACTTAGGGGGATTACAGGTATTAAAGTGCTTAAGAGTGCAAGCTGGGAGACCATTCCCGTTTCCATTCCCGTTTCCATTGTGGTTTTCGTTGCCATTTCCATTTCCATTACCGTTTCCGTTCATCTGGATGACTTGAGCCAGTAAGTTAGGAACCAGAGTTGCGATCTGTTGTGCCATTTGTTGAGAGATGATCGCAGCCAGTTGAGCATCAACGCCATTGTTTTTGTTGTTATTGTTGTTGTTATGGTTAGCGTTGTGGTTATGGTTGTGGTTGTCGCCACCTTCCTCATGATTCTCACCATTGCTATTGCGAGTGCTGCGACGTGGAGGCATGATCTGTAAGAGACACAATGAAACGAATGAGGTAATATAAGGAATGTAATCATTTATCCATTAATTAAAATGGATAAACGAAAACGTTGACTTATCAAAGATTCTAGATTCTATAAACATAGTTAAGACATGCTTTAGCCTATAGGTGAACACTCATCCCGAGAATTCCCAGGTAGGCATCCGGGTCCCTCGTCTGATTGGGATATATGCGCTTTGCCAGCCTAGACAGAAGACTCAGTGTTAGGACAAAAAGGATTGGTGAAACCACTTTTGCAAACCTTAGTCTAATTCACTTCTGTCAAAATATTCTAAGTATAGAACTGCTGAAGAAGAAAGATCAAACTGCTGAAGAAGAGATTCCACAAGTGCTGAAGAAGAGAAGTCATCAGAAGTTCTGAAGTTCAAACCAGACACTTCTACTGAAGAACTACTGAAGACAAACTACTCATCAGTAGTTTGTCATTCATCAGTACTTATGTGAAGATCTTTTCCACCGCCTTTCTGTATCAGTAGTTTATTACTTTAGTATTACTTTTGCTTTATGTACAAGTTCCAAGACTGCAACTTGTTGCAACTTGTTTCTGAACTTGCTTTTTGGCAAGGTTCATGTATTTGTAAAGTCTATAAATAGAAGGGTTCATCCCTCTGTTTTAGACATTGATTTTAATACAGAAATCCTTCAACACACATTATTGTTATTTCCATTTCATATTTATTGAGAATCTGTTTAAGTATTTCATTCTCATTCAATACTTAGATTCTCAATAAATACTTATCATTTATTAGTTTTTCAATCCAGGGGGAGTCATAACTCCTGTTGATAAGTGTAGCTTTAAACTCATAACATTCCGCTGTGCTATCACTGATCAAGAACTTGCTAAACACCTAAGTGTTCACTAGCAAGTTCATACAAAAGAGCAATACTGATCCAACAATTGGTATTAGAGCACTGGTTTATCTGATCACATATCAATCTAACACATTGAGAATCAGACACAGGCTCTTATTGATATTCAATAAAGGATTATAAGCTCACTTTTATTAACATCCATCACTTTAAGAGATATTTGACAAATCAATACTCTTTAAAATGGATCCTCATAATACTGGTTCTGCCAATAAACCTGCTATGCTAGTAAGAAATGAATATAACATCTGGCAAAGGAGAATGGCACATACCTTATCACAGACCAACACAGGTTGCTGGAAATCTGTGATATATGGTCCTCATAAACCAGTAAATATAAATCTTGAAACTAAAGAAGAGATTCCAAAAGACCCAAAAGACTATACTGATGATGATTTCCTAAAACTTGAGCTTGATGCAAAAGCTTTCTCTATGTTGGCAATGGCACTCCTAAATGAAATCTACTCTGGCCTATTACATTGTGATAGTGCCAAAGAGCTTTGGGACTGCCTCAAAGAACAGTTTGGAGGAACTGAAGAGGTGATTGCCAACACCAGAGAAATCATGGCTCAACAATATGAAACTTTTGCTCACATTAATGGGGAAACTTTAACACAACAATTTGAAAGATTCTCCTCATTAATATCTGAGCTAAAACTAAATGGTCATACCTACACAACTGTATCTATGCTTCATAGATTTTTAAGGTCTTTACCTGAAAAATGGGAAACATACTCTATAGTCTTAAGATCTTCACCAGACTTTAGCTCCCTCACTCTTACAAAACTTCATGGGAGATTACTTACTTTTGAAAGAGAAATTGATCAAAAGAAAAAGTTACAAAGTTCTGGCAAAACTGCTGATGACTATCTACCAGGTAGTACAGCACTATTGGGACAAGACTCACCAACTTGTTCAAATAGTTTTGGATCTTTTGACCACATTGACATAACTGCTGGGATCTCATCTGAAAGATCATTCCCAGGTTATGACAATAATGATTTTGGTCAAACTGCTGATAACATGTGTTTTATCATGGATGATTTAAATAATTTCAGCAGTGATGACCTAGAAGAAATGGATATTTTGCACCAACTGGCCATGTTAAGTTTAAAAACAAATAAATTTTACAAAAGGTCAGGAAGGAAGTTTCCAGGACTCAACAGTTCAACAAAAGTTGGTTTTGACAAATCTAAACTTAGATGTCACAAGTGTCAAAAGTTGGGACACTTTGCTAAAGAGTGTAGAAGCTCTGGCTTTAACCAATCTCAGTCTGGAAACAATTTTAACCCCAATTATAACAGGAATAATGGAACACAAGGGAGTGCACATTTTGTACAGGCACAAGCTCCACAACACCAATATGTGCCACAAGTACAATATGTACAGATGCCTGCTCAACAGATGCAGAGCCAACAATCAATCCCTCCCTTTCCAGCTGCACAACAACCTCCACAGCAACAGCAACCCTCTCAACAAAGTTTATTTACTTCAGGGTATGTTGACTGGAGCAGTCTTCCTTTTGACACCACAGAGTGCAATCCTGATGCAGACAACAAGATGTTTGACATAAACTGGGGAGAGCCTGACAATGGCAGAAAGAACTTTGCCTTAATGGCATTTGAGGGATGCACCTCAAAATCTGCCTTGTCACAGGTATCAAAAGAATCTTTGACAAAACTATGTTCAAATTCTTGCAAAGAATCTTTTGCTCTCATAAGAGATACCAATGTGCACTTACAAGGAAAAGCAAATGACCCTGAGAGAAAATTCACTCAGATGAAATGTGATTTAGAAAGAAAACTTTCTGCAAAAACAAAAGAAGTTTCTAAATTAACTAACACTGCTATTGAAACCCAAGCACAAATTAAAATCATGATAAATGACCTAGGAAATGTCAGACAAGAGCTTGCTGACACCAAGGTCACATGTGAAAAATGGGTTGAATCTTGTAAGGGGTACCAATTATTGCTAAGCAAACAAAGTGCTTCAAATGTTAGGTTTGGCATAGGGTACAATCACACTGAAACACCAACAGATTTTTCCCCCAAAACTACTGAAGATGGGAGAAAAATTGTTTCAGGTGAAACTTCTGAATTGGAAGAATGCACATCTTTCCATGAGAACTTTCTAAAAACACAAAAAGAAAGTTCTTTAGAAGTACTGATTAAATCTGACTTTAAGCCATCAGTAGTTTCAACTACATCAGGAGTTGAGAACCTGAAAACTACTGATGACCTAAAACCAATCAACACAGTCAGAAACTTGTCTTTGAAAGAAAAGACAAAAGAATGTGAAATCTGTGGTCTGTTCAACCACAAGACAGAATTTTGCAGATATAGAAAAGGTTTTCAGTTCAACAAGAAAAATCAACAACTGGTTGTGGGAAAACAAATAAAAAATGATTTTGTAAAAACTTTTTCTCCCAAGAAACAACAACCAGCAAACACCTTTTCTCAGAAAAAGACACAATCTCAACAAAAGTCCTTTTCTCAAAATTCTCTTTCAGTAGTTAGACCTGAATCATCAGCAGTTTCACAAACTGCTAAGATTAAAGATCTTATAAACTTGGTACAACTACTGATGACCAAAGTTGATGGTGGTCCTCAAAAGGATACCACCATTGTTCTTAATGAAAAATCCATTGCCAAAAAGACATGGATTTCTCAACTTGGTCAAGAACAAACTGTAAATGTTCTCAAGAGCAAACCCAAAGCCAAACTGGCTTGGGTTCCTAAATCTAACTAATTTGCTATCTTGTGCAAAGAGTTTCCAGAGGCTTAAATAGAATTTGGTATGTAGACAGTGGAGGCTCAATGCACATGACAGGATGCAGATACTTGATAAACAATTTTATCAGTCAAAGAGATGGATCTGTATACTTTGGGAACAATGCTAAGGGATATGTGCTAGGACATGGCAATGTCTCCTCTGGCAAAATACAGTTTGACAAGGTCAATCTGGTTGAAAACCTTGAGTACAACTTGCTGAGTGTGTCACAAATGTGTGATAAAGGATATTCTTCCTTTTTCACAAAGACAGCATGCAAGATCATATCACCAGAAGGCCAGAAGTTGATAGAGAAGATCATTGAAGATCACACTTTGTTAATAGCCAAAAGATGTGGCAATGTCTATGCAGTGGACATTGAAAAAGACAAAGTACTGAACAACACTGCCTGTTTCTTCTCAAGGGCATCAACTTCAGAAACTGATCTCTGGCACAGGAGACTTGGCCATGTGAACTTTAAAACCATAAATAAAGTCACAAAAATGGGCTTGGTCAGAGGTCTACCCTTAAAAGTATACCAGTGTCAAGAACACTGTGTATCCTGTCTAAAGGGAAAACATCATCAGTCCTTATTACAATATTGAATTACATTAAATGACTTGAATGAAATCTAGGTGTCACGTATGAATGATTGTTCAGTAGCTCATGGTAATACATATGTTTACATAATCCCTTATTACAATATTGAATTACATTAAATGACTTGAATGAAATCTAAAACATCAAATAGCCAAACAAAGCATAAACTTCAAATTGTCTCCTCATGCTAGCTCTAGAGTTCAAGCATCGTTATTTCCTGTTGAGTTGTAAAAATGGGGGGGGGGGGGGTCAACTAGAAGTTGGTGAGAATACATAAGCCATGTCAAGCAATTAAGTTTAAGAATAAAAGTTTAGCAATTCATATGTCTATCGTAAGTTTAAGTCTACATGAATAAACATGAAGTGTTGAATGCACATAATCAAACCTCCGACTAGTTTAGGTCCATCCCGTCATCCACGGTTCACCTTAATATTATGTTGGAACGATAACAATCACCCGCGCTCCCCATAAAAGATGGTCAACGAATCTAGGTGGGATTGTCAATCCAATAGATCTATTATTGAGTATCGCCGGCTTGGCCATAGCTAATGATTATGTATGTTGAAGCGTAAGTCTAACTGTTTTTGTTGTCTAAATCATGAGGCATTAAAGTTTACAACTAGACATGTATGTAGAATTGCTTAAGTATAATGTTGCAAGTATAAAGAATTGCATAAACATGGTTACGTAAACTCACCTTAGCAAAGTATTAAGTCTCGAGAAAAAGAATAAGTGTAGCCCCAAAGTTGCCAAGTATTACCCTATGTATAAGGTAACAAATAAGTCTAAGCCTTTCTAGTCTACAAGTATTTTCTAGGGTTTCGAATTGGGGATAAGTATTTGTTTGATTAATAAATAAAATGTTTAATAAATAAGAGAAATTCGATAAATAAATAAACAAAAGTCTTTTTGTAAATTTTAGATTAAAGATGGTCACATTATAAAGTTTTAAGTATGAAAATAATTTTTATAAAATTATTTTCTTAAAAATAGAATATTTAATCTATTTATTTCAAATTGTCAAAATATAACTTTAATATCTAAAAATATTAAAATTAAAGAGTTTTCAAATTAAAATTTGTATTTCTGTTCTAAATATACAGAAATAATTTATATAAAATTTTGATGCAAAAATATTGAAAAATGAATTTATTATGATTTATTTATGATTAAAACTAACAAAAATTGATTAAAAATATTAAATAAATGATTTTTCAGAAATAAAAATCATTTCAGAAAAGTTTAATGTTATATAAACTCAGAATAATTTTTGTGGAAATTTATATAATCGTTTTGATATTTTTATAGAATTTTATAAATAAAATAGAATAAACTTGAAATATTTATTATATATATTAAATAAATAATTTTTGGAAAACTAAAAATTGTATGTTAAACTTTTCTAATAGAATAACATAAAATAATTTTTATAGAATTTATAAAGCAATTTTAGTATTTTAAAACCAATTTTAAAAATATAAGTGAATATATATATATATAAATCAAAAAGGTAAAAAAAAATGTTTGTTCAAGCTGGGAATCGAACCCGGGTCTGACCCGGTTGGAAGGTTTTAAATCACAAGTTCAGACCAGTTGGTCTGAACCCTGAGAACGATTAATCTCTGTTAGAAATAATTATATAATTATGTTGAAACTGTTTATATAATCCTTTTTAAAAGAAAAAGAATTAAGTGTGTGTTGAAAGACTCGAACCCTGGCCATCCAGCCGGTTCGTGTCTTAAGGGTAAGTGTAACACCCCAACCGATGGCGGAAACATCGGGATGTCACGTATTGATGATTGTTCAGTAGCTCATGGTGAATAATAAATTTCAATAAATGATTTAAATAAATTATATACAATTGTTCTACAAGAATTCGTACATCAAAATGAATAATACTAAGCATTAACTCAATCTCCAAGCAAGCATAACCGGAAACATGTTAAGTTTGAAAATATTTTGGGTCAACAAAAGTTGGTGAGAATTACATAGGTTTTGATAATTGAATAAAACTTGTACAATTCAAGTGTCATGGCAAGTCTAGTCCATATGTGAAAACATACTAGAAGTAAATCGAGTGCATAATCAACCCTTGTAACTGTTGTATTGTGGTACATCCCATACGCTCATGGTTCACTCGTTTTTGTTGCGATAACAATCACCCACGCTACCTTTGTAGGAGGCACGTATCCAGGTGGGATTGTCAGTCCAATAGATCTATCATTGTATACCGTCGGCTGATCAATGTTAATGATTATGCTAGAATATTGTGCTTACCCTAGTCATGTTTAAGACATAATGCAACATAGAAAAACACATAGACACTTTGATGATTGAATTGCATATAGAATGTTGTAACATGTTTCACCCCAAAAATGGTGATAAATAGAAAAGGGGCTATGTAAAACTCACCTTAGCAAAATGTTATATCTCTTGAAAAATAGAATAGTGTGTTGCCCAACAATGCCAAGTATTACCCTATAATTAAGGTAATAAATATGTCTAAGTCTATCTAGTCTACAATATATATATTCTAGGGCTTCGAATTGGGGATAAGTGCTCGTTTGATTAATAATTAAAATGTTTGATAATTGAGAGAAATTTGATAAATAAACAAAAGTCTTTTCGTAAATTTTAAATTAAAGATGGTTATAGTAATAAGTTTAAAGTATGAAAATAATTTTCACAAAATTATTTCCTTAAAAAAAAAAGAATATTAAATCTATTTATTTCGAATTGTCAAAATATAATTTTAATATTTAAATATACTAAAATTAAAGAATTATTAATTTAAAAATTGTATTTCTGTTCCAAATAATCAGAAATAATTTATGTAAAATTTTGGTGCAAAAATCTTGAAAAATGAATTTATTATGATTTATTTATGATTAAAACTAACAAAAATTTATTAAAAATATTAAATAAATGATTTTTCAGAAATAAAAATCATTTCAGGAAAGTTTATTGTTATAAAAACTCAGAATAATTTTTGTGGAAATTTATAAAATTGTTTTGATATATTTATAGAATTTTATAAATAAAATAGAATAAACTTGAATTATTTATTATATATATCAAATAAATAAAATTTTGAAAACTAAAAATTGTATGTTAAACTTTTTCACTAGATTAACATAATATAATTTTTGTAGAAATTTTAAAAGAGTTTTGGTATTTTAAAATGAATTTAAAAATATAAAGGAATATATATATATATATATATATATATATATAAGTTTAACAAAAAAAATATGTTTGTTGATGCCATGGTTCGAACCCGGGCCCTTGGCCGGTTCGTGCGTATTAAATCACAAGCCCAGACCAGTTGGTCTGGACCCTGAGAACGTTTAGTTTAAGATTATTTTAATTATATAATATAATAGAAACTGATTTATATCTAATTCAAAATAAAAAGATTAAACCGTTTTATGCGGGACTCGAACCCGCGTGTGTTCGCAAACCAACATCAGACACAACCACCTGATCTAGATCAGGGGTTGTGTTTGATTCCAGTTTAAATAAAATATATAACATACGCTAATACAGTGATCTTCCCCAATTCGAATGAACGAGCCCTAGCTTTTTTAATTAACTGATTCACATAACAATAACCCAATTAATCATAGTGTTATTGTTGTGTGATTGCCGAAGATTAAAACCCATATGAAAAACTTTACTTACAAACACGATTTGATACGAATTGGTCAGTCAATGCCGATAGTCAAACACGAACAAAAGACTCAAGATCAGTGAATCAAATCAGAAATTGGGGGTTGGAAGAGAGTATTCGGCGAGTTGGGATGGGTTTATGATGTTCAATTTATAGTGATGAGGTCTGGATCGTAGAATTGGAATGTTTGACCTCGGTTTGAATGGTTGACGCGTTAATTGGTTAAATTGATATGATTTTTGGTATGATTGACCATCAAGACAGCTTGCAATGGACGCGAAAATATAATTCGTTCACTAATCAATCCAAAACGCGTTTGATTGATGTTTAATTATGGTAGATTGGCTTCACAGTTGACTTTCCTAGTCAACTGTGAAGAACCATTCATGTGTTATAATAATAACGTGACTGGATTAGAACAAAAGGTGTGGGTAGACCAGATGGTTGGGTGCGTTGTGTGATTGTGACCCGGCTTGGGGCGCGGGTTCGATTCTCGGCCCAAGCAATGTATTTTTTTGACATTTTAAACCATATATATGTATATTATATATAATTATTATAGTATAAGGGTTCCAAATACAACACAATAATAATTAAAAATAGTAATAACAATGAAGCTTGACGTTTTATTTAAATCTATTCGTAACGTACAAATATTATAAATATACAGGTCTGCAGATGTGATTTTCCCCAATTCATAATCATTCGAACCCTAGTTTTCAAATATGATTAATTAGCAACCAAAACCCACATAATTTATGGGGCTATGATTCGGAATAAACAAACAAACCAAGGCATGAAAACAATCTGGACTTACGATTGGCCCGGCTTCCTGGATTGCGAGTCAAACGCAGAAGTCAACCACGAGCAATACTGACGATTTAGGGAACGAGTAAGGTCTGTGATGGTGGGGTTTTGATTATCGTCTCAGTCAGACAGTGGGGATGGTTTCAATTTATACAGTTTCGACGAATTAGAAAGTCTTAATTATTTGACCATCTAAGTCAAACGCGTCAATATCTTCACAAAGATAGAAGGTCTCGAGCTGTAATCACGCAATTAGTGTTAGGATCTGAGTTTGATTGTTTTGATGTTTTAGAATAAGATGAGAAATGAATGATATAAGTATGTATGGAAAGTGCAGCGGAATAATAAACTATAATCAAAACAATGGGAATAATTGTTATCAATGATCAAATGCTTTCATTTATTGAAAGATTACAATCAGTACAAATACTCCCCCTCAGCCTGATCACACAGTGATTGTTTGTCTGAGAGAATGTTTGTGTGTGATGTGATAGAACAGTACAAGCACTGTTCTATTTATAGACAAACCTAAACCACTGGTGACATGTACTGACGTCACCTAAGATAGTGACCTCTAACAGAATAACAACATAAAACATCTGCCCTATACAATCTACTGTTACATTACAAAACACTGTAAGATAAACTACTGCTAAGGGAAAACTCTGATGGTCTTTGTGACACCCGACATGTTCGGCTTAAACATATTAGTAACATCTAAGTCTACCTTAGCGAGAAACGTTTATAAACAAACTTAACTGGGTTAGTTGAGTCGGGTCAAGTTAGGATTGTCCAGGGTACAATGATCTGGAGGATCATTGGGAGTCGTTGTGGTAATACACTAGTACCGGGTTCCGTTGTTGGTGACATTACATGAACTAATTAAGTATGTGTGTAGATTATGGGTCGTGTGGTGGATTATATACATAGATGTGTTTAAACGATGTGTAAATGATTATCTGTGCCTTAATGTGTTAAATATAGACTAAGGATGCATGCTTATGTGTTAAGACGTGTTAGAATGCGTTAAGCACGACAAACTGGAAAACTAGTTAAAAAGGGGTTCTGGTTCGACCACTTCGAGTGGTCGAAGGAGAATGAAAGTGTCTGGTTCGACCCATGCAAGTGGGCGAACCAGGGAAGTGGAATTTGAGGAATTCCCTTCGACCAATCAGGTCTCATTCGACCCTGTGAAAGGGGCGAAGGAGACCACCTTCGGCCAATGAATTGGGGCGAAGGAGGACTAGTATAAATACCAACCTTTGTCATATTTCATCATTTCACAAACCCTAACCGTCCCAAAACACTCTCAAACGATCTTAAACACTAAGGAAGGAGTTTTTGCTCTTCTTTTTCATAATCTAACCCATCTACAACATCTAAACAAGAATCCAAGGTGTGTTCATAATCCTAAATCTTTTAAAAGCATTTTAATTCGTTTTCATCTAACCCTAATTGTCCGGATCTGTTCTAAAGGTGTTTTTATGATTGAAAACCTTTTAAACATCTTTCTAAATCAAAACATGATCATTTAACATAGGTTTTCATAATGAATAACATGTGTAAATTGTGTGTTATGTGGTGTTATGTGTTGTTCACTGATTTGCTGCTATATCTATGATAGAAACATGATATAGGATTGTTGTTAATGAGGGAATATTGTTGTCTAGGGTTAGGAATGGATATAATAATATTTGGGGGTTTTATTGGATTAATAATTGATGTATGAATATTTATGATCAATAGAATGAATAAGAAAGATTGGATAATCGACAAACTGAGTATTTTAAGCTAAACATGAATCGATTTCAAAAGTTTCCAAATTGGGTAAATAATTCATGCATGAAAGTGATGTTTCCATAATCTTTACCATTTTGGGAAAGGGCTAAAACGGACGTATTATCGGGGGAAATCGATGGGGGTTTTGTAGGGATAAGTTATTCATGCTTGACTGCTGTGTTTGATGATGTTTCGGGTCGTTTTGAATGTGTTTGAAGCGTTTTTAGGAAAAATTATACAACAGGGGCGAACCTGGCCTCCTTCGACCAGTCGATGGTGCGAAGGAGGGATCCAGGGTCGAACCTGGCTTTTCATTGGACGAACGTAATAAAACGGGCGAAGGAAGCATCAAACGGTCGAACGAGACGTAAAAGGTGCGAAGGAGACTAAAAGGTGCGAAGGAGACTTAAAACTGACTGGTTCGACCGTTCTGATACAGAAATGAGATTTTTGATACAAACTAAGTGTTTTATGCTTGAACCTTGTGTGTAATCTATGTGTACTTGATTAGTTAGGGTAATGGGTCACCAACGGGATGTCGGGTCGGTCTAGTGTGTCGGTTAAACATCTAAACACGTTTTAAAACATACTTGGTTACGATCTGGACAATCGGGGACTAGATAACCTTATAGTTATTAGTCAGAACACTTATGTGAACATTTTGATAGATCTCCGGTAGAGGGATTATCAAGGGCTAAACATCTTTACTTATATTTGAAGAACGCTACTTAAGGTGAGTTCACGGCCCCACTTTTTACTACTTTAACTTTTGGGGGAGTAAACATGCACTAAACTATTTTGGTAACATATGTCATGCTATGGTTATAAACTTGTGTACTATACGATCTTTTAAAGTCCCGGGGGAAACCATGAATGTGCGGGAATGCACAACGGGGGAAATGTGGATAGATCTATTGGGTTTGACAAACCCCACTCGACGGCTTGGAGGGCCGGGCGGGTGCATATTGTCTCGAACTGGTAACACTCGTAGCGTGGCTACAACACATCGGGCTGAACACATGGTAACAGTCTAGTAATGGTTTTCCAATCGTAGTAGTAACAAAACATACGCCTAGCTAGCGTACTTAATAACATGGATATAGTATGGACATGGTAACATTCTGGTAACATCTTGATAGCATTTTGAACAAACCTGTGAACTCACCAGCATTATATGTTGACATCTTTTGGCATGTTTTTCTCAGGTCGCTAAGGTAGCAATAAATGGAACTAGGCGCACGGGTCTGCACTGGCGTCTAGAGTTTAGTTCACGTTTTGCATTAAACATTTGAAACATTGAAACTTTGGATTGTAACTCGTTGAATGCTTCCGCTACAGTTTATGGGTTTATGAAAACTATGTCTTTTGAATGTTATGTATTTTCATATAGTGTTGTTTATTGTGACCGTTGACTTGGATCCTGGTTTATCATGCGCCTCGCGGTAAAACCCCGCAAGTGGAAATTTGAGGGTGTGACAGATTGGTATCAGAGCCAGGTTGTATGCTAAGTTCAATTCCTAGGACATGTGGTGAATGAACTGGGAATTCATGTCGATCCGGCTAAGATCGAAGCTATTAAGGACTGGGAAGCACCAAAGACGCCATCTGAGGTGCGGCAATTCCTAGGTCTTGCGGGTTATTATCGTCGTTTCATCGAGGGATTTTCGAAGATCGCTCAACCCCTCACTGCTCTTACCCAGAAGGACCGAAAGTTCGACTGGGATGAACCACAAGAATCAGCATTTCAGATGCTGAAGCTTAAACTTTGTTCTGCACCTATCTTATCCTTGCCGGAAGGCACTGATGATTTCGTTGTGTACTGTGATGCTTCTATTCGTGGTCTCGGTTGCGTGTTGATGCAGCGCGGGAAGGTTATTGCTTATGCTTCTCGCCAACTCAAAGTTCATGAGAAGAACTACACTACTCATGACTTGGAACTGGGTGCGGTAGTCTTTGCGTTGAAAATCTGGAGACATTACTTGTACGGTACCAAGTGTGAAGTATATACCGATCACAAGAGTCTTCAGCATATTTTCGACCAGAAGGTGTTGAACATGCGGCAGCGTCGCTGGGTTGAACTCTTAAACGATTATGACTGTGCCATCAAATACCATCCTGGCAAGGCGAACGTTGTGGCGGACGCCTTGAGCAGGAAGGAGTCTGCGAACCCTCGCCGTGTTCGAGCCTTACAGCTCACCATTCATTCGTCATTGCCTGATCGAATCCGTTCCGCACAGTTGGAAGCCTTGAAAGAGGAAAACCTTAAGGCTGAAACGATGCACGGTGCTGACAAGCATCTTGAGCTCAGGACTGATGGCTTACACTATTTTGCGGGACGTGTTTGGGTCCCATTGTTCGGGGGATTGCGCGAACTTGTTCTGGATGAAGCTCACAAATCCGGGTATTTTGTTCACCCTGGCTCCGATAAGATGTATCAGGATTTGAAGATACTTTATTGGTGGCCGAACATGAAAGCTGACATAGCTTCTTACGTCAGCAAATGTTTGACTTGTGCTAAAGTCAATGTGGAGTATCAGAGGCCGTCTGGTCTCCTGCAACAACCAGAGGTTCCAGAATGGAAGTGGGAACGAATCACGATGGATTTTGTCACCAAACTGCCAAGGTCACCTAGTGGTTACGATATGATTTGGGTGATTGTTGACCGGCTGACAAAATCGGCACGTTTTATACCTATTAAGGAAACCGATGGGCTCGAGCGATTAGCTCGACTTTACCTTAAGAAGGTGGTTGCTCGGCACGGAGTGCCTGTTTCTATTATCTCTGATCGTGATTCTCGTTTCGCTTCGCGTTTCTGGAAGGCTCTGCACAAGGCTTTGGGTACTCAGTTGGATATGACTACGGCTTATCATCCGCAAACTGATGGACAGAGTGAGCGGACGATTCAAACCTTGGAAGACATGCTCCGGGCATGTGTTATCGATTTTGGCAAGAGTTGGGAGATCCACCTGCCGTTAGTGGAGTTCTCCTACAACAACAGCTATCACTCTAGCATCAAGGCAGCTCCGTTCGAGGCTCTTTACGGACGGAAATGTCGATCACCACTTTGTTGGGCCGAGGTGGGCGAGAGCCAGCTCACTGGTCCGGAACTCGTGTACGAAACTTCGGAGAAAATCGTACAGATCCGTCAACGTTTGGCTGCTGCACGGGATCGTCAGAAGAGCTATGCCGATCGCCGTCGAAAACCTTTAGAGTTCCAGGTTGGGGACAAGGTACTTCTGAAAGTTTCACCATGGAAGGGCGTCATATGCTTTGGAAAGCGTGGCAAGCTTAACCCTCGTTATGTCGGACCGTTCGCAATCCTGGATCGGATTGGACCGGTGGCATACAGACTTGACTTACCGGCGGAGCTCGGTAGTGTACACAACGTCTTCCATGTGTCTAACTTGAAGAAGTGTTTGGCTGATGAATCTCTCATTGTACCACTGGAAGAGATCAAGGTTGATGATCGTCTTCGTATTGTGGAGGAACCTGTCGAGATTCTCGACTACAAGATTCGTAGCCTTCGTCGGAGTAAAATCCGCATCGTTAAAGTCCGTTGGAACTCAAACCGTGGACCGGAGTTCACATGGGAACGGGAGGATCAGATGAAATCTAAGTATCCTCATCTCTTTCCGAAACGCGCTTTTGAATCGAGGCATGTTACTGCTGAAGCGGAATGAATCTCGGGTCGAGATTCCTTTCAACGTGGGGATGATGTGACATCCGGTAAGTTTCTTTTCGTTCTGTTCTTTTCGTTTCTTTCTTTTTGGGCTTTGCGCAATTTTCGGGACGAAAATTCTTTCAACGTGGGGATGATGTGACACCCGGCATGTTCGGCTTAAACATATTAGTAACATCTAAGTCTACCTTAGCGAGAAACGTTTATAAACAAACTTAACTGGGTTAGTTGAGTCGGGTCAAGTTAGGATTGTCCAGGGTACAATGATCTGGAGGATCATTGGGAGTCGTTGTGGTAATACACTAGTACCGGGTTCCGTTGTTGGTGACATTACATGAACTAATTAAGTATGTGTGTAGATTATGGGTCGTGTGGTGGATTATATACATAGATGTGTTTAAACGATGTGTAAATGATTATCTGTGCCTTAATGTGTTAAATATAGACTAAGGATGCATGCTTATGTGTTAAGACGTGTTAGAATGCGTTAAGCACGACAAACTGGAAAACTAGTTAAAAAGGGGTTCTGGTTCGACCACTTCGAGTGGTCGAAGGAGAATGAAAGTGTCTGGTTCGACCCATGCAAGTGGGCGAACCAGGGAAGTGGAATTTGAGGAATTCTCTTCGACCAATCAGGTCTCATTCGACCCTGTGAAAGGGGCGAAGGAGACCACCTTCGGCCAATGAATTGGGGCGAAGGAGGACTAGTATAAATACCAACCTTTGTCATATTTCATCATTTCACAAACCCTAACCGTCCCAAAACGCTCTCAAACGATCTTAAACACTAAGGAAGGAGTTTTTGCTCTTCTTTTTCATAATCTAACCCATCTACAACATCTAAACAAGAATCCAAGGTGTGTTCATAATCCTAAATCTTTTAAAAGCATTTTAATTCGTTTTCATCTAACCCTAATTGTCCGGATCTGTTCTAAAGGTGTTTTTATGATTGAAAACCTTTTAAACATCTTTCTAAATCAAAACATGATCATTTAACATAGGTTTTCATAATGAATAACATGTGTAAATTGTGTGTTATGTGGTGTTATGTGTTGTTCACTGATTTGCTGCTATATCTATGATAGAAACATGATATAGGATTGTTGTTAATGAGGGAATATTGTTGTCTAGGGTTAGGAATAGATATAATAATATTTGGGGGTTTTATTGGATTAATACTTGATGTATGAATATTTATGATCAATAGAATGAATAAGAAAGATTGGATAATCGACAAACTGAGTATTTTAAGCTAAACATGAATCGATTTCAAAAGTTTCCAAATTGGGTAAATAATTCATGCATGAAAGTGATGTTTCCATAATCTTTACCATTTTGGGAAAGGGCTAAAACGGACGTATTATCGGGGGAAATCGATGGGGTTTTGTAGGGATAAGTTATTCATGCTTGACTGCTGTGTTTGATGATGTTTCGGGTCGTTTTGAATGTGTTTGAAGCGTTTTTAGGAAAAATTATACAACAGGGGCGAACCTGGCCTCCTTCGACCAGTCGATGGTGCGAAGGAGGGATCCAGGGTCGAACCTGGCTTTTCATTGGACGAACGTAATAAAACGGGCGAAGGAAGCATCAAACGGTCGAACGAGACGTAAAAGGTGCGAAGGAGACTTAAAACTGACTGGTTCGACCGTTCTGATACAGAAATGAGATTTTTGATACAACTAAGTGTTTTATGCTTGAACCTTGTGTGTAATCTATGTGTACTTGATTAGTTAGGGTAATGGGTCACCAACGGGATGTCGGGTCGGTCTAGTGTGTCGGTTAAACATCTAAACACGTTTTAAAACATACTTGGTTACGATCTGGACAATCGGGGACTAGATAACCTTATGGTTATTTGTCAGAACACTTATGTGAACATTTTGATAGATCTCCGGTAGAGGGATTATCAAGGGCTAAACATCTTTACTTATATTTGAAGAACGCTACTTAAGGTGAGTTCACGGCCCCACTTTTTACTGCTTTAACTTTTGGGGGAGAAAACATGCACTAAACTATTTTGGTAACATATGTCATGCTATGGTTATAAACTTGTGTACTATACGATCTTTTAAAGTCCCGGGGGAAACCATGAATGTGCGGGAATGCACAACGGGGGAAATGTGGATAGATCTATTGGGTTTGACAAACCCCACTCGACGGCTTGGAGGGCCGGGCGGGTGCATATTGTCTCGAACTGGTAACACTCGTAGCGTGGCTACAACACATCGGGCTGAACACATGGTAACAGTCTAGTAATGGTTTTCCAATCGTAGTAGTAACAAAACATACGCCTAGCTAGCGTACTTGGTAACATGGATATAGTATGGACATGGTAACATTCTGGTAACATCTTGATAGCATTTTGAACAAACCTGTGAACTCACCAGCATTATATGTTGACATCTTTTGGCATGTTTTTCTCAGGTCGCTAAGGTAGTAATAAATGGAACTAGGTGCACGGGTCTGCACTGGCGTCTAGAGTTTAGTTCACGTTTTGCATTAAACATTTGAAACATTGAAACTTTGGATTGTAACTCGTTGAATGCTTCCGCTACAGTTTATGGGTTTATGAAAACTATGTCTTTTGAATGTTATGTATTTTCATATAGTGTTGTTTATTGTGACCGTTGACTTGGATCCTGGTTTGTCATGCGCCTCGCGGTGAAACCCCGCAAGTGGAAATTTGAGGGTGTGACAGTCTTGCAACATCTGTTGGAGTCAAAGTGCTGTTGACTCCAACAGACCTTTAGTCTTCAGAACTTGATCAGCAGTTGTTTCTTCATCAGACCTTTGGTCAGCAGTTGTTCTCTATCAGTTGTTCTCTAGCAGTCCTTTGTATCAGCAGTTGTATCAGCAGTTGTTTGGATGGAACAGTTGTTAGGGTCAGCAGTCTTTTGGGAAGAATATGTTGTAAGGACTGTTTATTTGTGGAATCAATAGTTAACATATTTTGGCTTTTCAATCATCTGTTCTTCTCCAGGTCAGCAGACCCAACAATCTCCCCCTAGAACAGATGATGCCAAAACTAAGCTTTATTCTTGATCTTTATTTCTCATCAGACTTTCTCTGATTTGTCCTTTGAATTGAAGTTCAAAGTCCAAGGCAAATAGGTCTTCTACATCTCTTTCAAGCTCAAGATTCAGCAGTGTTTGGAGATCATTTGCACACAGGCTATATGCATCATCCATGCTTATCTTTTGAACTTTTCCATCTGACCTGAGAAGAGTCAATTCATGGTTGTCTTTATTGACTTTCCATTTTAGAATTTTTGAGTCAATGGATTTTCTGAGATGCACCTTTATTCTAGATGAGTTTGGTGATGGAGGTCTCCCAATGAGTTCTCTGAGCTTGTCAGTTGTGGGATCTGAGAAAAAGTGCACTTGATTGAAGAGGCCCTCTTTAATGAAAGTGTCAGCAAACTTCTTCTGATCTTCTTCAGACATTTCTTTCTGTTTCTTGAATTGTCTTCTAGCAGCAACTGATAGATCAGAAGTGTCAATTAAGCTGTCAAGAGTAAAAGCCTGTTGAGGTCTCTTCATCAGTGGTTTATCAGTGTAGACAGGTTTTCTAGGTAGGCTGGGATCTTTCTTCCTATTTTCTTCAAGTCTTTTGTATGTTTCAACCAGCCTCAGCTCAGACCATCTTGCAACAGACCTCATCTCCCCATAATCAGCAGCCACTATTTCTTGTCTCATTCTCTTGAACTTCAAGGCTCTGCCTGGATCTCTGCCTTTACCAAAATCAGGGGCAGAGACTTTAGCTTGGGATTCTTGGCCAACTCTTCTATTCTTAAGAGTTCTTCCCTTAGTGCATGAGTGGTCCAGCCTGCAAACTGTTTCTTGTTTGCTTTGTAAGGCATGGTTGCCAAGATCTGTTCTAGAAGAGATTCCCTAACCTCCTTTTCCATGTCACTACTGAGAGGCATGGAAGACATGGAATTGCTCAGAGTTTTAGCAAAATCTTCAATCCTTCTCAATTTGCTAAGTTCTGCTGAATGGATGCCCTGAGCAGTCCTGTCATCCTTCCCTTTGCATTTCTCTTTTATAATTGCATCTGCCTGTTCAGCCTTATATTTTAGATATGTGTCCATGTTTAAGGGAACAGGGAAATGTGGAAGAGAAGGGAAGGATCTATCAGATGGTTGTTCAGTATTATAGAAGGATTGCATTTCCCCCTTGAGTAGATCAAGTTCAAGGGGATACTGAACAGCCAACGGTGTAATGGTTGGTGGTGGTCTATGGGATCTGAATTGTGATGTGTGTGGTGAAAATGATGAGAGTGGAATTGCTGATATAGGTGTGGATTGTGTGGTTGAGGTGGTGTGTGGTGATGTATGTATGTTTTCATCCTGTACAACAAAGGTTGATTTCCTCTTCCTTTTGTACAAGATTTTTGGTGATGGTGGTGTGGAAGCAGTGGTTGTGTCAACATCTGTTGGCACCTTAGTAGGACCAGCAGATGTTTGGGATTTGGGTGGTGATGTGATTGTAGGTTCAGGTGTTGTGGTTTTATCAGTGGTTTGGGTGGCAGCAGTAGCTTTATCAACAGAGGTTTTCAGTTTAGATGGTGGTTGTCTGACATGTTTAGCAGGCATCTTCTTCCTTTTTGAGGATCCCACATCTTCAACTTCCTGCTGTTGTTCCCTTTTTAGTTGTACCAGCAACTCTGCTTTGGCTTCCAGAGTGTCAGCCCTCTTTTGTTTGTCTTCAGCAGCCTTTTCAGCTTCTTTATTTGCAGAGTTGTCTACTGCTTTATCTTTGCTGGTTTGTTGTTGTTGTGGTGCAGTTTGAGTTGGTTGTTGTGGTGCAGTTTGAGTTGGTTGTTGCTGTTGTGGTGCTGTTTGAGTAGACCCTGGTATGTTGGCAGACTTTGATTTACCTTTTTGAGAAGGTGGACAACCAAAGGGATCTAGCTTTGGCAACCTATCTCTGCCACTCTCCCCCTTTTTGGCATCATCAGCTGTTAATGCATCATCATCTTCATCCCTGAGAATGGTGGTAGGGGCAGAGCCAGTGGTCTTCAGCAGATGGTCTTTGATGGCTTGAATGTCTGCATGAGTATGTTTGTACCTTGCATCTACCATGTTTCTGATCTCAGCCATGTAGGTTTCATGATTCTGATCTGCTAGTTTTCTGTGAGCTATGATGATGGGGGAAACAGATTTCCATAGCTCACTAGCAATATCAGATGTGGATGGTTGACTCTTGGAAAGAGTAGCCAAGGATTCCAATATTAGCTTGACATCAGATTTTATGTCAGCAACAGAGGTTTCAATGGTTTGAACTCTAGCCGTCAATTCTTGGTATTTTAATCCATCACCTAAGTTAATAGGATCATCTGAATTCCTACCAGTGGTAGTTTTAACTGATTCAGTCCTAGGAGGTGAATCCAAAGGATGAGAACCAGATGCCCCTTTGTCTTGGTTCTGGGGACTTCCAACTGATTTTGGGGACACTATAGTGGCCTCATCAGTTGTTGCCTTCAAGGGAGTCTTAGCTATGTAACCACTGTCCTGGTGTGAGACAATGGTCTCTACATCAGTAGTGGTTGCTCCACTTGAAAACTCACCTAGAGTTGCATTGAACTCTAGGGGTGTAACCTCCTCATCTGTTTGTGGGATGGCTGATTGAATTTCCTCAGTCCCAGTCACTTGTGGAGGTATACTCTCATTGACAGGTGAAAGAGAGGAACTGGGATTTTCCTGAGTTTTGTCAATAGCCTCAAACAGAGGTAGCATGGTCTGTTGAACATGTTATGGTGAGGGTGGAGGAGTAAAAAGAGAATTAGCCCTAGGAGAGGGGCTTGTGAACATTTGGCCAAGTGACTCAAATGTATCATGATGTGTTTCCCTTTGGCTTACAACATGATCCTTTTGGGAGGATGCATGAGGAGTTTGGTCAGGTTGAGATATTTCCAGCTGTTGTGAGGAAGTAACAACAGTGGTTTCTAGTTGCTTTTGTGTTGCAACAGAGTTATCTTCTGGTATCTCATCTTCCAGAAGTCTTTGGTGAGGTGGAGTGGTGGTTTTTGTGGATGGACGTTTCCTTTTGGAAATGGCTGGTGTGGGTTTCACAGCACTGGATGTAGTGCCATGATCACCAGGAGCAGTGGGCTCAACAACAGAGGTTTGGACAACAGTTGTCTTAGTCCTCTTTGTTTGTGTTTTTGAAACCTTTGACACTTTTGATGCTTTTTCTTGGGTGTTTGCACCCAACATTCTAGTAAAAGTTTCATCAGTTAGACTCTTCATTTGCATAGACTCACTCTTTTTGAAAACTTTTTCTGGTAAAACCTTTTGAATTATTACACTTAAGATTCTTGGGTAAATTAGAAAAGCATTGTTTGACCCAGACTTTATGGCTTTCACATTTGACACTAAATCCATAAACAGTCCCTGGGATAGATTGAAGTCAGAATCTAACAACATAGCATAGCCCAAGTACTGAATCCTCAATGGGATTTCATTAAAGGAGGTGGACTTAGCGGAGACACAGAGAAGGAGGGTATGGAAGAAAAAT
Organism: Ambrosia trifida; assembly: GCA_028751855.1. Lineage (NCBI taxonomy): Eukaryota > Viridiplantae > Streptophyta > Magnoliopsida > Asterales > Asteraceae > Ambrosia > Ambrosia trifida. The sequence continues at coordinate 63,826,950 of CM054125.1, forward strand.
TTCATGACTGGTGGAAAAAACTTTTTGAAAAGTGTTGACCCAGTCATCTGAGCATCATACCCCCTTTCCTGAAACTCTGTGTGAAGCTCTGTTTTAGGGAAAGAGTCTTTACCTGACAGGTCATTAAGTGAGAAGGTTGTGGATATCAGTTGAGGGGTAATGACGATACTTGTTTCACCAATTTTTGAGATAATGGAAGTAGGCTTTTTGTCTTGAAGCAAGAACTCAGCATTCAACCAGAATTCTTGGAGAGTATCAAGATAGATGGGGGCGTCAGCGGTTAAGATTGTCAGGTATTTGGATTTTAGAATGATGTCGATGGTGGAATGGAATGGAGTATTTTCATCTGTTTTAACCAGATATGGAAGGTAATTGTGGGTGGCTTTAGCTTGAAGATCCATTGTAATGGATTCCGAAGTTGAGAATGAATGAAATTTGATTGAGGGTTTGAGAATGAAGAAGGCGGTTTCAGTATTTTGAATACAATGAGACAGTGTAACGACTGTTGTGATAAACAGGGGTTTTATAGGCTCTGGTGAAACCGCTGATGTGGCCAAAACTCTGCTTGTAAGAGCAGACGTGGCAAACAACTGATGGTTAAAACATCTGGTGGGAAACAGCTGTTTTTGGCAAACAGCTGATGCAAACAACTAATGCAAACAACAGTTTTTTTGATAAATATATATATATATATATATAGATATGTATAATAAAACAGTTGTTTTATCTGATCAGAGGTTTGAAACAGATTTTTCAACCAACAGTGGATAAAATGAATGAAACAGTGGTTGTTTTATCTGAACAGAAGTTTGAAACAGATTTTTCAACTAAAAAGCTATTTTGAAGGATGAATTTTGATTTTCTGAAAACATTTTAATGCTTTTATTAGAAACATTTTGTTGTTTAATCCATGTTTAACATACCAATTCTAGAAATCAGATTTGTAAAGGTAGATGTGTCTAAAGCTTTTGTCAACACATCTGCCAACTGATCCTCTGTTGGAACATGGTGCAGAGAAATCAAACCTTTTTCATAGCTATCTTTGACAAAATGATGTCTGATGTCAATGTGTTTGGTAGTGGAGTGAGAGACTGGATTTTTGATGATATTTTCAGCAGCTTGACTATCCAACATGAGTGGAGTCTGTAATGCAGTTATCCCAAAATCCAGCAATTGATTTTGAAGCCACATGAGTTGGGCTATACAGCTTGCAGCAGCAATGTATTCAGCCTCAGCTGTTGAGGTGGAAACAGCTGTCTGCTTTTTGCTTTGCCAAGATACTAAGGCATTCCCTAGAAATTGGCACCCTCCTGATGTGGATTTTCTTGTGGTGTGACAGCCAGCAAAATCACTATCTGAATAACCTGAAAGCTCAATGTTTCCATTAGCAGGGTACCAGATACCAAGTGTGGGAGCACCTTTTAGGTATCTGAATATCCTTTTCACAGCAATAAGGTTTGACTTTCTAGGTGAATCCTGGGATCTTGCACAGACACAAGTGGCAAACATAATGTCTGGCCTAGATGCAGTTAAGTACAATAAAGACCCAATCATGCATCTATAATGTGTTTGATCAACCAGTTCATCCTTGTCATCAATAGTGAGTAGCTTGACTGTACTCATGGGTGTACTACATGGCTTACAGTCATTCATCTCAAATCTAGTTAGCAAATTCTTTACGTATTTATTTTGATGAATGAATGTGCCATTTTGCAATTGTTTCACTTGGAGACCAAGGAAACACTGAAGTTCACCCATGGCACTCATTTCAAACTCTGCTGTCATGAGTTTCCTGAACTCTTCACACATTTTGTTACATGTGGATCCAAAAATGATATCATCCACATATATTTGAACAATCATTAAGTCTTTCCCTTTCCATTTTAAAAATAAGGTTTTATCAATTTTACCTCTTGTGAAGCTAATGGATAAGAGAAATGTGGAAAGAGTTTCATACCAGGCCCTTGGTGCTTGTTTGAGTCCATACAAGGCTTTATTGAGCTTGTAGACATGATCAGGATGGAATGTGTCTTCAAAACCAGGTGGTTGACATACATAGACTTCCTCCTGAATTTTGCCATAAAGGAAGGCACATTTGATATCCATCTGATACACCTTGATGTTGTGGTTGACAGCAAAGGCTAGAAAAAGTCTGATGGCTTCTAACCTTGCTACAGGAGCAAAGGTTTCATCATAGTCTATTCCTTCTTCTTGTCTGAAGCCTTGAACCACAAGCCTGGCTTTATTCTTGACAACAATACCCCTTTCATCGGTTTTGTTTTTGAAGACCCACTTTGTACCTATTGGACAAACATCCTTAGGCAGTGGTACAAGTTCCCATACTTGTTGTCTTTTGAACTGAAGGAGCTCTTCTTGCATAGCTTCTACCCAACTGTTGTCTTTCAGTGCCTCTTGGTACTTGACAGGTTGTGTGAGAGATACGAACCCTGCAAAAAGACAGATATTGGAGGATTTGCTTCTTGTGAGCACACCCTCTCTGATGTTGCCAATGATCTGGTCTAGTGGATAAGCTCTTAGGTAGATAAGATCTCCCTGATATGGTGTGATGGCATTTTGAGGTGAAGGACAGAGATTTGGTGACTCTGTTGATGTAACATCTGTTTGCACTTCTGTAGTGCCATCAGATGTTTGGAATGGAAGTGGGGGAATGGGTCCAAGTGGTGTAAAACTGGACTGACTTTTGTCAATAGATGATTGACTTTTGTCAACAGATGATTGTTCAGTAGTTGTGAGCGGTGAAGCAGTGTTTTGAGGGTAAGACTGGCCAACAGTGGTTGACACAGCTGTGGCAGAGTTTTGACAATTGTTTTGAACAGCTGCTCCCTCTTATGCAGAATAGATTTTATAGTGACTGGGGATCACAACATCTGTTCTGCAATCTTGTTGTGGAGATTGTGGAATACCTGCATTGTTAGTTTTAACAGTGATATCTTCAAATTTGAATTTATCTAAATCAAATAGTTCAGCAGGATTTGCTGGGATTTTTAGGGATGAAAGTTCATTGAACTTTACATTCAGAGTTTCTTCTATTGTCTTGGTCTTTATGTTAAACACTTTATAAGCCTTGGCAGTAGAAGAATATCCCAGAAAATAACCACAATCTACTTTGGCTGCAAACTTTGAAATGGAATCTTTGAGATTTAAAATGAAACATGGGCAGCCAAAGATTTTGAAAAATGAAATTAATGGTTTGATTTTGAACAAAATTTCATAAGCAGTTTTTTGATGTCTAGGGTTGATTAAAACTCTGTTTTGAACATAGCAAGCAGTGTTTACAGCTTCTGCCCAGAAGGACAATGGCAAACCAGAATCTGCTAGCATGGTTCTTGCAGCTTCTATAAGAGTTCTATTTTTCCTTTCAACCACCCCATTTTGCTCTGCTGTTCTTGGGATGCTGTACTGCCTTACAATCCCTTTTGACACACAGAAATCATCCAACTCCTTATTTTTAAACTCTGTTCCATTGTCACTCCTGAAGACTTTTACTAGCAAGTCATATTGTTTTTCAACTTTGGTGACAAAGTCCTTCAATATACCTGCAGTCTCATCCTTAGAATGTAAAAAGTAAGTCCATGTAAACCTAGAAAAATCATCATCTATGACAAGACAAAATCTTTTTCTTCTTAGACTCATGATTTTAACATGGCCAAACAAGTCCATGTGCAACAATTGTAGACATTGACTGGTTTTGGACTCATCAATGGATTTGTAAGAGCTTTTATGTTGTTTCCCTTTTAAACATGAAACACAATGCTCATCACATTTGAATTCTTTTGATGGTAAGCCTCTGACAAGACTTTGTTTAGAGAGTGTATTGATAGTGTTAAGGTTGGTATGACCCAGTCTCCTATGCCACAATTCTGTCTCCTTTGTGGAGGCAGCAGAAAACAAACAGACATTTGCCATAGGATTGTCCTTTAACATATCAACAACATACACATTGCCACTTCTATGAGCAACAAGTTGTGCTTTGCTCTCAGCAATGATGGTATCAATCTTTTTCACCACTTCAGGCCCAATAATCTTGCAAGTTTTCTTTGTGAAGAATGAGCCATAACCTTTGTCACTCTTTTGTGAAACACTCAGAAGATTAAACTTGAGATTATCAATAAGATTGACATTTTCAAACTTGAGTTTCCCAGCTTGTACAGTCCCTGACCCCAACACTTTACCTTTTGAATCATTACCAAAGGATATATCACCCCCTCCATGAGCTAAGAAGTCCAGAAGAAGGGCTCTACATCCTGTCATGTGCCTGGAGCCTCCACTATCTACATACCAAAGACTATCTAAACAAGCAGAAGCTCCCTGCACAGCAGTAATGGATTAGTTTTGGTGAGTGTCCAAAGCCAAGTTGGCTTTGGATGGGTCCTCAGACTTTTCAGACTCAAGCTTTGGAAGATGATCAGTGGTTTGAACTAATTTTTGAATCAAGTTCAACAACTGCTGCTGACCATTTGCCAGTGCTTGAATGTCAACACTTGGGGCAACAGTTGTTTGATCACTTCCAGACAGATGATAATACCCATAGGGATTTCTGTTCACTCTTGGTTTAGAGGGTCTCTTTGGCTCCTCATAAACATGTGACAGACTATGACATGGTGGTTGTCCATATCCTCTTGGGTACTTGCTTGTGGGTGGAGCATCTGTTACTTGGACATCCCTAGGAGCAGATGTTTCAAGACTTTTAGTAACAGATGTTTGGACTGGAGTGAAGGTCTGTTTGGGCTTTCCTTTTGAAGTACTTACCCCAGGATTTGCAAGAGTTTTAGCTTTGTACTCTTGTATTTTCACATCAAAATTTTTAAGATACAAGCACTCTTTGGTTTTGTGATTCTTTTTCCCACATATTGAACATGTGGGTTTGGAATCACATACACTTGTTCCTTTGTTAATGTCATATGCTTTTAGAAGAAAACAGTTTTTAGTGACATGATTCTTCTTTTCACAGAAATCACAGAACAAGTGGACAGTCTTTTCTTTCTTCTTCCCTTTTTCAGCATTCTTTTCAGCAGATGTTTGAGCATCTGCTGGAAGGTTTTTCAAGGGAATGACTTTTGCCTGAGGAGCTGTCTTTCCTTCAGGTGTTTTAAAATCAACAGGTTTAAAATTCTCAAGAGTACCACAATCATCAGACCAAGTAGGTTTAAATTCATACTTTTCAAGTTCAGTGAATGATCAGGAACCTTCTGGTTTTTCAAGAACAATTTTCTTACCATTTGGTTCAGTGATTTTAATCTCTTGACCCTGCAAGTTTGTTGGTACTATCTCAACAGACTTTTGATCCCTTTTGTCAGGGTTTTCAAAAGCTGGAGCAGTGGTTTCAAAACCAAAACCAAACTTCACATGACTTTTGGTTTGTTTGTTGAGTAGCATCTCAAATCCTCTACATGATTCCACCCATTTCTCACATTCAACTTGGGTGGACTCAAGCTCACTTTTACAACTCTGATATTTTGTTATCATAGTTTGGAGCTGGTCTTTGGTTATGGTTACTTCATGTTTTAAGCTACTTATTTCAGATTCCTTTTCAGTTAAACTTTTTTTTAAATCTTTTGAAAGTTTCTCAAATTTAACTTCATCATCTAAAATTTTCTTTCTAAGGTTTTCATTCACCTCTTTGATGTTAGCAAATGCTATTACACATCTGTCAGAACACAAATCCTTAAGAATTTGAGGAGATACCTTAGCAGCAGCCATCAATGCACAATCACACTTGCACTAACAATCATCAGATGCACCCCAAGGATCTGAGAGATTCACAACCTCTTCTTCAGGTTTTTCACCTGTAACAACTTCATCAACAACATCATCAGTCACAACATTAGATTCAGTCACCACCTCCTCAGATTCAACCTTATCTACCATAGCCATGAAACAAAAGTTTTCTGGTTCATTTTCATCTTTGGCAACTAATGCAAAATTTTCATCTGTTAACTCATCTGGTAGACTGCTCCAATCAACAAAGCCTTGTGTAAAGTAGCTCTGTTGACTGGTCTCTGCAGGAGTAGAGGATGGAGCAACAGTCGTTTGCACAGGTGCTTGAGCAACAGGTGTTTGCACATAGTGGATCTGAGGAACAGTGGTTTGGACATACTGGACAGGAACAGTGTTTGAGGATTGTGCAAAATGAGTAGTGTTTTGCACATTTGGTCCAGGGGTATGGTAGGAGTTTTGATAAGTGTTGGTCTGAGGTCTTTGATTTGGATAGGTGATTATAGATGTACCTTGTTGACTCCTACATTCCCTAGCAAAATGACCAAGTCTATGACATTTATAACACTTTATCTTTGATTTATCCAACCCAACCTTTGATCTGCCAGTTAACCCTGGAAACCTTCTCCCAGTTTTCTTGTAAAAATTGTTAGTTCTTACACTGAGAAGGGCCAATTGGTGCATAATGTCCATTTCTTCCAAATCATCAGGGTCAAAGTATTTCAGGTCATCATACTCAAAGGATATGTTATCAGATGCCTGGATATCACCACCACTTGCTGTGAAAGCATAGTTTGGTGAATAAGAATCAGAGTTAAAACCTGAGTTAAAACCTGAAGTTATGTCAATGAAATGATTATAACTCTGATCCTTAGTATTTCCAGGCACCTCATCATGACCCAAAAGTGTTGTATTCCCAAATACATAATCATCAGACACCTTTCCAGAGTCCTGGAGCTTCTTTTTCTGGTTAAGCTCTCTCTCATAGGTCAAGAGCTTACCATGAAGCTGGGTCAGTGATAGGTCCTTAAATCCAATTGAGTTTCTCATAACAATAGCAATAGTGTCCCATTTGTCTGGTAATGATCTTAAAAACCTATGGTTCAGGATTGAATGAGGGTAAGTAAGACCAACCAATTTTAGTTCACTAATGAGACAGTTAAACCTCTCAAATTGTTGAGTTAATGACTCTCCCTTGACATGACTGAATGTTTCATATTGTTGGTTAAGTATTTCACGATTGTTTTCAATAACCTCTTCAGTCCCATCAAATTGTTCTTTCAGTGCATCCCACAACTTCTTTGCACTGTTACAGTGTAACAGCCCAGCATATATATCATTGGGTAGAGCCATGGCCACAATACTGAAGGCCTTAGCATCTAACTCAATTTTCTGAAAATCCTGGTCGGAGTAGTTTTCAAGTTTCTTTGGCTCCTGAACCTTGGGATCTTCAGTACTCCGCACCATCGGAACATGTGGTCCGAAGATAACCGACTTCCAACACCCAGTGTTCTGTTGAGCTAGAACATGGCTCATCCGACGTTGCCAGATATTGTATTCAGATCTAACAAGCATCGGTGGCTTGTTGTTCATGCCAGTGTTATGTGGATCGTGATTGATTGAAGCCATTCTCTGATTTTTTCAAAAACAAAGTCTGTTTAAAAACGGTTGAATCGAAATTAAACTATTACTCTGTTTTCAATCCAACAGACAAACGATATCAATAATTGTGAGCTGATCTGTTTATATTAAACATGGTCTGAGATGCGGAATTTAATGTTGGTCTACCAGTCACACTTTAATTTCGTCAAGACTTCCAAAATTAAGCTTGATTTCATGGTCAAGGTTGAAGACTCCTAAGTCAACCATAGGTCTGCACAATCGAGCAAAGAAAGGAAAGAAGAGGGGGTCTTTGGGCCGGGTCAGCTTGTTGGGCCTTCGGCCTGGGCTGCTATGCTTTGGGCTCATGAGGGTTTATTGGGTTTAAGACTTTAGGGTGGGTTTGGTTTGGTTAGACTTTATGGTTTTCTAAAAAAAAATTTAACATATATACTTCATAGATTTTGACATAAAAATATCTGATTATTATTATTATTATTATTATTATTATTATTATTATTATGAGAGGGGTTTAAAATATATAGCTTATTGGAAAAATTTTGGACCTATGAGCTTATTTGTTGTAAACGATGAATAATAATGGGAACGTTTAATGAATAAAATTATTTGGGAAAAAATATAGGATGTTACAGCCTCCCCTACTTTTGGAAACTTCGTCCCGAAGTTATAAAACACAGGGTTGGTAGAAATGAAAATAATTGTGGCTTGGAAAATTTGGGTTATAGCATGACATGAATAGAATAAACTGTCTCGAATAGTTTGGATAAGAGGTGTGTTATGTGTGAGTTGATTGACTAAATGAACTACCAGATAAATAGAGTTTACATTTGGTTATCTCCCGAAACCTTGATAGAATTTCACACTACCTTAACGTACCTGTAAATTCATGATTACGTTCCGGACCGCAATCACCAATTTACCTTACATTAGGGTTTTGTGTCCTTCTATGACTCTACCGATTGTTGAGCAGGTTCGATAGCCTCCACCAGTCGTTGAGCAGGTTGTAGGGCCTCTCCCGACTGTTGAAAAGACATGATGACCTCTACCAATTGTTGAGTAGGTTATTTGGTAGTCAACTAACTGTTGAACAAGTACTTCATCCACTATCAGTGTAGCATTTATTGCCAATTGATAGTATGTTTATGTAAGCAAGTTTATAAGTATAACGAGTATGGTTTAGATATTGATATAGCAATTAGTTCACATTCAAATAAGCATGCATCCAAGTGTTGTGATCATACTAGATAAACGACTCTCATGTAAAAGACAAAAGTTCCAATACTTGAATCAAAGCGTCAATACATAAAATTTTAAATGCAAAATAACATTCAAACGGTGGAGCTTGTTGTTAAGTAGCTGGAGGGTCCCTAGTAGGATTATTTGGAGCAGCAAGGGCATTTGCAGCAGGGATTCGACAAACATTCGCAAGATGCCCATACCTTTGACAGTTGGTACACTGACGACAGGGCACTTGGGTTGGGTGGTGATACTGACAGATGTCACACTTAGGTTGGTTCCCGGTATACTGTTTCTTGTTGCGTGGAGGAGTGGTATCTATTGCGAAATTCCTGGCATGGCGCCTCCCATTGGTTGAGGACTCAGTTTTAATCTCGACAGCAGGTTGAGGAGTATCATTCACAACAGTTTTCTTTTCCCTTTTCCGAGTCAGGGTTCCTGCCTTCACATGGTTATCTGTTAGGGTGGCCGCCAAACGCTTTGCTTCCTCCAGAGTAGCAGGGTTCCTTCCCCACATCGTGTCCTGAATCTGCATGGGTAGGCTACCAATGTATTTTTCGATCGCAATAGGCAAGGGGGTGACTTTGTGTGGTAGCAGTAAACTAATTTCGTGGAAACGAGTGTTGTAGGCAAGGTTTTCTCCACTGTCTTGGGCAAGATCGTGAAACTCGTCTTCCAACTTCTTGATTTCATTACGAGGGCAGAACTCTGCCTTCATAATGTATTTAGCTTGATCCCAAGTTAAGGCCAGTGCGACTTCGGCTCCACGGGTGCGCTTTTCCTCATTCCACCAAGTGAGTGCTCGTTTCTGCAGAACACTCATGGCATAGCGGACCTTAAAGTTATCGGGACACTCACTGTTAATGAAGGTATTCTCAATACCCTCGAACCATTGTAGAAGACCCGTAGCTCCTTCATCTCCACTGAACTTAGGGGGATTACAGGTATTAAAGTGCTTAAGAGTGCAAGCTGGGAGACCATTCCCGTTTCCATTCCCGTTTCCATTGTGGTTTCCGTTGCCGTTTCCGTTTCCATTACCGTTTCCGTTCATCTGGATGACTTGAGCCAGTAAGTTAGGAACCAGAGTTGCGATCTGTTGTGCCATTTGTTGAGAGATGATCGCAGCCAGTTGAGCATCAACGCCATTGTTGTTGTTGTTATTGTTGTTGTTGTGGTTAGCGTCGTGGTTATGGTTGTGGTTGTCGCCACCTTCCTCATGATTCTCACCATTGCTATTGCGAGTGCTGCGACGTGGAGGCATGATCTGTAAGAGACACAATGAAACGAATGAGGTAATATAAGGAATGTAATCATTTGTCCATTAATTAAAATGAATAAACGAAAACGTTGACTTATCAAAGATTCTAGATTCTAATAATATAGTGAAGACATGCTTTAGCCTATAGGTGAACACTCATCCCGAGAATTCCCAGGTAGGCATCCGGGTCCCTCGTCTTATTGGGATATATGCGCAATGCCAGCCTAGACAGAAGACTCAGAATACAGGCGTTCACCCTTCCAGATTGCACGTGTTCGTTATTAAAATCTAGAACTTCGACGAGATCTCAAGGTGGTTCAGGCTAAACCTGAGAATTGTCCTATCAGTCTAAGAGTAGATCCAGTGATGGAGAGAAATCTTCTTGTAGGGATTAAAGTAGGGATAAGAAGTAGGAGGGAGATAGAGAATAGCAAGTAAAAGGAGCGAATACTGGTTATAATCCTATGGTTAGAGACTAGATTATTTTTCTAATAACCTAATTTCCTATAACCATGGCTCTGATACCAATCTGTAACACCCCAACCGATGGCGGAAACATCGAGGTGTCACATATGAATGATTGTTGAGTAGCTCATGGTAATACATATGTTTACATAATCCCTTATTACAATATTGAATTACATTAAATGACTTGAATGAAATCTAAAACATCAAATAGCCAAACAAAGCATAAACTTCAAATTGTCTCCTCATGCTAGCTCTAGAGTTCAAGCATCGTTATTTCCTGTTGAGTTGTAAAAATGGGGGGGGGGGGTCAACTAGAAGTTGGTGAGAATACATAAGCCATGTCAAGCAATTAAGTTTAAGAATAAAAGTTTAACAATTCATATGTCTATCGTAAGTTTAAGTCTACATGAATAAACATGAAGTGTTGAATGCACATAATCAAACCTCCGACTAGTTTAGGTCCATCCCGTCATCCACGGTTCACCTTAATATTATGTTGGAACGATAACAATCACCCGCGCTCCCCATAAAAGATGGTCAACGAATCTAGGTGGGATTGTCAATCCAATAGATCTATTATTGAGTATCGCCGGCTTGGCCATAGCTAATGATTATGTATGTTGAAGCGTAAGTCTAACTGTTTTTGTTGTCTAAATCATGAGGCATTAAAGTTTACAACTAGACATGTATGTAGAATTGCTTAAGTATAATGTTGCAAGTATAAAGAATTGCATAAACATGGTTACGTAAACTCACCTTAGCAAAGTATTAAGTCTCGAGAAAAAGTATAAGTGTAGCCCCAAAGTTGCCAAGTATTACCCTATGTATAAGGTAACAAATAAGTCTAAGCCTTTCTAGTCTACAAGTATTTTCTAGGGTTTCGAATTGGGGATAAGTATTTGTTTGATTAATAAATAAAATGTTTAATAAATAAGAGAAATTCGATAAATAAATAAACAAAAGTCTTTTTGTAAATTTTAGATTAAAGATGGTCACATTATAAAGTTTTAAGTATGAAAATAATTTTTATAAAATTATTTTCTTAAAAATAGAATATTTAATCTATTTATTTCAAATTGTCAAAATATAACTTTAATATCTAAAAATATTAAAATTAAAGAGTTTTCAAATTAAAATTTGTATTTCTGTTCTAAATATACAGAAATAATTTATATAAAATTTTGATGCAAAAATATTGAAAAATGAATTTATTATGATTTATTTATGATTAAAACTAACAAAAATTGATTAAAAATATTAAATAAATGATTTTTCAGAAATAAAAATCATTTCAGAAAAGTTTAATGTTATATAAACTCAGAATAATTTTTGTGGAAATTTATATAATCGTTTTGATATTTTTATAGAATTTTATAAATAAAATAGAATAAACTTGAAATATTTATTATATATATTAAATAAATAATTTTTGGAAAACTAAAAATTGTATGTTAAACTTTTCTAATAGAATAACATAAACTAATTTTTATAGAATTTATAAAGCAATTTTAGTATTTTAAAACCAATTTTAAAAATATAAGTGAATATATATATATATATAAATCAAAAAGGTAAAAAAAAATGTTTGTTCAAGCTGGGAATCGAACCCGGGTCTGACCCGGTTGGAAGGTTTTAAATCACAAGTTCAGACCAGTTGGTCTGAACCCTGAGAACGATTAATCTCTGTTAGAAATAATTATATAATTATGTTGAAACTGTTTATATAATCCTTTTTAAAAGAAAAAGAATTAAGTGTGTGTTGAAAGACTCGAACCCTGGCCATCCAGCCGGTTCGTGTCTTAAGGGTAAGTGTAACACCCCAACCGATGGCGGAAACATCGGGATGTCACGTATTGATGATTGTTCAGTAGCTCATGGTGAATAATAAATTTCAATAAATGATTTAAATAAATTATATACAATTGTTCTACAAGAATTCGTACATCAAAATGAATAATACTAAGCATTAACTCAATCTCCAAGCAAGCATAACCGGAAACATGTTAAGTTTGAAAATATTTTGGGTCAACAAAAGTTGGTGAGAATTACATAGGTTTTGATAATTGAATAAAACTTGTACAATTCAAGTGTCATGGCAAGTCTAGTCCATATGTGAAAACATACTAGAAGTAAATCGAGTGCATAATCAACCCTTGTAACTGTTGTATTGTGGTACATCCCATACGCTCATGGTTCACTCGTTTTTGTTGCGATAACAATCACCCACGCTACCTTTGTAGGAGGCACGTATCCAGGTGGGATTGTCAGTCCAATAGATCTATCATTGTATACCGTCGGCTGATCAATGTTAATGATTATGCTAGAATATTGTGCTTACCCTAGTCATGTTTAAGACATAATGCAACATAGAAAAACACATAGACACTTTGATGATTGAATTGCATATAGAATGTTGTAACATGTTTCACCCCAAAAATGGTGATAAATAGAAAAGGGGCTATGTAAAACTCACCTTAGCAAAATGTTATATCTCTTGAAAAATAGAATAGTGTGTTGCCCAACAATGCCAAGTATTACCCTATAATTAAGGTAATAAATATGTCTAAGTCTATCTAGTCTACAATATATATATTCTAGGGCTTCGAATTGGGGATAAGTGCTCGTTTGATTAATAATTAAAATGTTTGATAATTGAGAGAAATTTGATAAATAAACAAAAGTCTTTTCGTAAATTTTAAATTAAAGATGGTTATAGTAATAAGTTTAAAGTATGAAAATAATTTTCACAAAATTATTTCCTTAAAAAAAAAAGAATATTAAATCTATTTATTTCGAATTGTCAAAATATAATTTTAATATTTAAATATACTAAAATTAAAGAATTATTAATTTAAAAATTGTATTTCTGTTCCAAATAATCAGAAATAATTTATGTAAAATTTTGGTGCAAAAATCTTGAAAAATGAATTTATTATGATTTATTTATGATTAAAACTAACAAAAATTTATTAAAAATATTAAATAAATGATTTTTCAGAAATAAAAATCATTTCAGGAAAGTTTATTGTTATAAAAACTCAGAATAATTTTTGTGGAAATTTATAAAATTGTTTTGATATATTTATAGAATTTTATAAATAAAATAGAATAAACTTGAATTATTTATTATATATATCAAATAAATAAAATTTTGAAAACTAAAAATTGTATGTTAAACTTTTTCACTAGATTAACATAATATAATTTTTGTAGAAATTTTAAAAGAGTTTTGGTATTTTAAAATGAATTTAAAAATATAAAGGAATATATATATATATATATATATATATATAAGTTTAACAAAAAAAATATGTTTGTTGATGCCATGGTTCGAACCCGGGCCCTTGGCCGGTTCGTGCGTATTAAATCACAAGCCCAGACCAGTTGGTCTGGACCCTGAGAACGTTTAGTTTAAGATTATTTTAATTATATAATATAATAGAAACTGATTTATATCTAATTCAAAATAAAAAGATTAAACCGTTTTATGCGGGACTCGAACCCGCGTGTGTTCGCAAACCAACATCAGACACAACCACCTGATCTAGATCAGGGGTTGTGTTTGATTCCAGTTTAAATAAAATATATAACATACGCTAATACAGTGATCTTCCCCAATTCGAATGAACGAGCCCTAGCTTTTTTAATTAACTGATTCACATAACAATAACCCAATTAATCATAGTGTTATTGTTGTGTGATTGCCGAAGATTAAAACCCATATGAAAAACTTTACTTACAAACACGATTTGATACGAATTGGTCAGTCAATGCCGATAGTCAAACACGAACAAAAGACTCAAGATCAGTGAATCAAATCAGAAATTGGGGGTTGGAAGAGAGTATTCGGCGAGTTGGGATGGGTTTATGATGTTCAATTTATAGTGATGAGGTCTGGATCGTAGAATTGGAATGTTTGACCTCGGTTTGAATGGTTGACGCGTTAATTGGTTAAATTGATATGATTTTTGGTATGATTGACCATCAAGACAGCTTGCAATGGACGCGAAAATATAATTCGTTCACTAATCAATCCAAAACGCGTTTGATTGATGTTTAATTATGGTAGATTGGCTTCACAGTTGACTTTCCTAGTCAACTGTGAAGAACCATTCATGTGTTATAATAATAACGTGACTGGATTAGAACAAAAGGTGTGGGTAGACCAGATGGTTGGGTGCGTTGTGTGATTGTGACCCGGCTTGGGGCGCGGGTTCGATTCTCGGCCCAAGCAATGTATTTTTTTGACATTTTAAACCATATATATGTATATTATATATAATTATTATAGTATAAGGGTTCCAAATACAACACAATAATAATTAAAAATAGTAATAACAATGAAGCTTGACGTTTTATTTAAATCTATTCGTAACGTACAAATATTATAAATATACAGGTCTGCAGATGTGATTTTCCCCAATTCATAATCATTCGAACCCTAGTTTTCAAATATGATTAATTAGCAACCAAAACCCACATAATTTATGGGGCTATGATTCGGAATAAACAAACAAACCAAGGCATGAAAACAATCTGGACTTACGATTGGCCCGGCTTCCTGGATTGCGAGTCAAACGCAGAAGTCAACCACGAGCAATACTGACGATTTAGGGAACGAGTAAGGTCTGTGATGGTGGGGTTTTGATTATCGTCTCAGTCAGACAGTGGGGATGGTTTCAATTTATACAGTTTCGACGAATTAGAAAGTCTTAATTATTTGACCATCTAAGTCAAACGCGTCAATATCTTCACAAAGATAGAAGGTCTCGAGCTGTAATCACGCAATTAGTGTTAGGATCTGAGTTTGATTGTTTTGATGTTTTAGAATAAGATGAGAAATGAATGATATAAGTATGTATGGAAAGTGCAGCGGAATAATAAACTATAATCAAAACAATGGGAATAATTGTTATCAATGATCAAATGCTTTCATTTATTGAAAGATTACAATCAGTACAAATACTCCCCCTCAGCCTGATCACACAGTGATTGTTTGTCTGAGAGAATGTTTGTGTGTGATGTGATAGAACAGTACAAGCACTGTTCTATTTATAGACAAACCTAAACCACTGGTGACATGTACTGACGTCACCTAAGATAGTGACCTCTAACAGAATAACAACATAAAACATCTGCCCTATACAATCTACTGTTACATTACAAAACACTGTAAGATAAACTACTGCTAAGGGAAAACTCTGATGGTCTTTGTGACACCCGACATGTTCGGCTTAAACATATTAGTAACATCTAAGTCTACCTTAGCGAGAAACGTTTATAAACAAACTTAACTGGGTTAGTTGAGTCGGGTCAAGTTAGGATTGTCCAGGGTACAATGATCTGGAGGATCATTGGGAGTCGTTGTGGTAATACACTAGTACCGGGTTCCGTTGTTGGTGACATTACATGAACTAATTAAGTATGTGTGTAGATTATGGGTCGTGTGGTGGATTATATACATAGATGTGTTTAAACGATGTGTAAATGATTATCTGTGCCTTAATGTGTTAAATATAGACTAAGGATGCATGCTTATGTGTTAAGACGTGTTAGAATGCGTTAAGCACGACAAACTGGAAAACTAGTTAAAAAGGGGTTCTGGTTCGACCACTTCGAGTGGTCGAAGGAGAATGAAAGTGTCTGGTTCGACCCATGCAAGTGGGCGAACCAGGGAAGTGGAATTTGAGGAATTCCCTTCGACCAATCAGGTCTCATTCGACCCTGTGAAAGGGGCGAAGGAGACCACCTTCGGCCAATGAATTGGGGCGAAGGAGGACTAGTATAAATACCAACCTTTGTCATATTTCATCATTTCACAAACCCTAACCGTCCCAAAACACTCTCAAACGATCTTAAACACTAAGGAAGGAGTTTTTGCTCTTCTTTTTCATAATCTAACCCATCTACAACATCTAAACAAGAATCCAAGGTGTGTTCATAATCCTAAATCTTTTAAAAGCATTTTAATTCGTTTTCATCTAACCCTAATTGTCCGGATCTGTTCTAAAGGTGTTTTTATGATTGAAAACCTTTTAAACATCTTTCTAAATCAAAACATGATCATTTAACATAGGTTTTCATAATGAATAACATGTGTAAATTGTGTGTTATGTGGTGTTATGTGTTGTTCACTGATTTGCTGCTATATCTATGATAGAAACATGATATAGGATTGTTGTTAATGAGGGAATATTGTTGTCTAGGGTTAGGAATGGATATAATAATATTTGGGGGTTTTATTGGATTAATAATTGATGTATGAATATTTATGATCAATAGAATGAATAAGAAAGATTGGATAATCGACAAACTGAGTATTTTAAGCTAAACATGAATCGATTTCAAAAGTTTCCAAATTGGGTAAATAATTCATGCATGAAAGTGATGTTTCCATAATCTTTACCATTTTGGGAAAGGGCTAAAACGGACGTATTATCGGGGGAAATCGATGGGGGTTTTGTAGGGATAAGTTATTCATGCTTGACTGCTGTGTTTGATGATGTTTCGGGTCGTTTTGAATGTGTTTGAAGCGTTTTTAGGAAAAATTATACAACAGGGGCGAACCTGGCCTCCTTCGACCAGTCGATGGTGCGAAGGAGGGATCCAGGGTCGAACCTGGCTTTTCATTGGACGAACGTAATAAAACGGGCGAAGGAAGCATCAAACGGTCGAACGAGACGTAAAAGGTGCGAAGGAGACTAAAAGGTGCGAAGGAGACTTAAAACTGACTGGTTCGACCGTTCTGATACAGAAATGAGATTTTTGATACAAACTAAGTGTTTTATGCTTGAACCTTGTGTGTAATCTATGTGTACTTGATTAGTTAGGGTAATGGGTCACCAACGGGATGTCGGGTCGGTCTAGTGTGTCGGTTAAACATCTAAACACGTTTTAAAACATACTTGGTTACGATCTGGACAATCGGGGACTAGATAACCTTATAGTTATTAGTCAGAACACTTATGTGAACATTTTGATAGATCTCCGGTAGAGGGATTATCAAGGGCTAAACATCTTTACTTATATTTGAAGAACGCTACTTAAGGTGAGTTCACGGCCCCACTTTTTACTACTTTAACTTTTGGGGGAGAAAACATGCACTAAACTATTTTGGTAACATATGTCATGCTATGGTTATAAACTTGTGTACTATACGATCTTTTAAAGTCCCGGGGGAAACCATGAATGTGCGGGAATGCACAACGGGGGAAATGTGGATAGATCTATTGGGTTTGACAAACCCCACTCGACGGCTTGGAGGGCCGGGCGGGTGCATATTGTCTCGAACTGGTAACACTCGTAGCGTGGCTACAACACATCGGGCTGAACACATGGTAACAGTCTAGTAATGGTTTTCCAATCGTAGTAGTAACAAAACATACGCCTAGCTAGCGTACTTAATAACATGGATATAGTATGGACATGGTAACATTCTGGTAACATCTTGATAGCATTTTGAACAAACCTGTGAACTCACCAGCATTATATGTTGACATCTTTTGGCATGTTTTTCTCAGGTCGCTAAGGTAGCAATAAATGGAACTAGGCGCACGGGTCTGCACTGGCGTCTAGAGTTTAGTTCACGTTTTGCATTAAACATTTGAAACATTGAAACTTTGGATTGTAACTCGTTGAATGCTTCCGCTACAGTTTATGGGTTTATGAAAACTATGTCTTTTGAATGTTATGTATTTTCATATAGTGTTGTTTATTGTGACCGTTGACTTGGATCCTGGTTTATCATGCGCCTCGCGGTAAAACCCCGCAAGTGGAAATTTGAGGGTGTGACAGATTGGTATCAGAGCCAGGTTGTATGCTAAGTTCAATTCCTAGGACATGTGGTGAATGAACTGGGAATTCATGTCGATCCGGCTAAGATCGAAGCTATTAAGGACTGGGAAGCACCAAAGACGCCATCTGAGGTGCGGCAATTCCTAGGTCTTGCGGGTTATTATCGTCGTTTCATCGAGGGATTTTCGAAGATCGCTCAACCCCTCACTGCTCTTACCCAGAAGGACCGAAAGTTCGACTGGGATGAACCACAAGAATCAGCATTTCAGATGCTGAAGCTTAAACTTTGTTCTTGTAACACCCCAACCGATGGCGGAATCATCGAGGTGCCACGTAGTGACGATTGTTCAAAAGCTCATGGTACTAAAATGTAAATATTATTGAATAATCCAAAATTGTCTTACATGGAAA
Organism: Ambrosia trifida; assembly: GCA_028751855.1. NCBI lineage: Eukaryota > Viridiplantae > Streptophyta > Magnoliopsida > Asterales > Asteraceae > Ambrosia > Ambrosia trifida. The sequence goes on from CM054125.1 coordinate 63,845,473, forward strand.
TGGAAATTACATTGTCTAAATGAAATATAAATATGAAAATAACTGAATTGAAATAAAGCACTAAATGTCTCTTGCTAAAGCACTAGATCAAACTGCACCTGAAACATGTACAAAAATAGGTTTGGTCAACATATGAAATGTTGGTGAGCACTCCTAGATTTGATATATATATAGTAGGTTAAAAAGTTATACAATTCAAGTGCAAGCTACAGTGCAAATATGTAAACCATGTATCAAACAAATGAGCGAAATCAACCCTGTGACTGTATAATGTACTGTATGAACTGTAGTGTACTTATCCAACAAGTGGATAATAACTTAACAATGGCCACGGATTCTCCGATGAAAAAGGGGGAGAATCAACCTAGGCGGGTTGTCAATCCAAATAGCGCTATCCAATGTTAAGGTCGGCTTGTACCATGTTAATGATTTCACTAAGTACAAATGTATTCAACATGTATTGTCTAAGCATAAAGCACGTTGTAAGCAATGCACATAGTACTAGAATTGTATATTGAATATGTAAATTTTTATTTGAAATTTGTAATAGTGTACATGTAACACCCCAAAAATGAATAAAAGTAAAAAGGGGATAGGAAGTACTCACTGTATACGTAATAGCTTGTAATTGAACTGGACAACGAAATATGAATTGAGATTACTCCCAAATGATTAACCTAAAGTAATTGATAATGTGTAAGTGAAATAACTCTAGGATACATGTATTTCTAGGGCTTCGAATTGGGGATAAACGTTTGTTTGTTTATTAAACAAATTGTTTATTAATTATGAGAAATTTAATAAATAAATAAATAAAAGTCTGTTGGTAAAATTTTAAGTTGAATATAGTCACAACATAAGGTTTTAAGTATGAAAATAATTTTTATAAAATTATTTTCTTGAAAATAGAATATTTAATCTAATTATTTTAAATTGTCAAAATATGACTTTAATATCTAAAAATATTAAAATCAAAGAATTTGTGCATTAAAAATTGTATTTCAGTTCTAAATGAATAGAAATAATTTATGTAAAATTTTGGTACAAAAATATTGTAAAATGAATTTATTATGAATTATTTATGATTAAAACTAACAAAAATTAATTAAAAAATATAAAATAAATGATTTTTCAGAAATAAAAATCATTTCTGAAAAGTTTAAAGTTATAACAACTCAGGATAATTTTTGTGGAAATTAATAAGATCGTTTTGATATTTTATAGATTTTTAATAGATATAAATGAATAAACTTGTATAATTAATAATATATATTAAATAAATTATTTTTGAAAAACTAAAAATTGGGTGATGAACTTTATCATTTGAATGACATAAAATAAATTTTATGGAATTTATAAATTGCATTTGGTATTTTAAATCTATTTTAAAAGATTAGTAGGTTTAAATGTATAGATAAAGAGGTTAAAAAAAGTATGTTGTTTAAGGGATTCGAACCCTAGGCCTTTGGCCGGTTCATCCTTTAACCAACTCTGTGTTTACCAGCTGATCTGTGTGATCAGTTAGTGACAATTCTCATTCTATAATAATTATATATGTTTGTTTGCATAAGTGTTCTTCCCCAATTTCACATATCGAGCCCTAGATTCCTTAGTGATACAATTGACAAACAATAACCCCAGAAACTTTGGGGTTATTGCTCGGCTAGTAACGTAGAACAAAATCACTTATTGAATTGACACTTACAATGCTTGATTTCGTGATAATCGTCAAGTCAACAGGAAGGTCAAACTTGCGACAATAAGATCAGGAACGAGTTTGTAAACAGAATTTGAAGGTGAGGTTCTCTTAATCGCATGTAGGTGTATGTGTGTGCAAGTTTAATTGAGTTATCGATGGGTATTTATAAGGTTTAGATTCGGGTTTTATTTGGAAAGCATAATAATGGTGTTTGACTCAATAACGCGTGTGATTATGTATTAGGAAAGAAAAGATGATTAAGGTGCGTAAAACTCGGGGTCTATAGGCGTGATTAAACCAATTAATTGGTCAAACAAAAGAAAAAAGGAAATATGTTGCTGCTGTCTCGCGCGCATCAGGGAGGAAGAAGAAAGAAACAGACGCGAAGGCGGGTTCATATACATAACAGGTTGGGTTTGAACAAGAAGGAGCTTGTAGCTCAAGTGGTGAAGGCGGGCGTGTTGTGCAGCTTCTGCCCGGGTTCGAGTCCCGGCAGAAACTCTTTTTTTTTTTAAACCAATAAGGAGAAGTGGGAGGTGAGGTGATGGGCTTTGGGCCTGCTTGTGGATGGGCCTGTCATCTTGGGCTGAACCTGGGCTCAGGTAACCCACCAAGATTGAAGGGGGTTTGGGCTATGGTTTGGCTATGGGTTTAAGTGGTGTTGGACTAGACTAAGCTTGTAACTTATCATCATTATTTTTATTATTATTATTTTCATTATTATTATTATTAAAAATATATATATATATATATATAATGAAAAAAAGTGACGGATGTCACAGCATCCCCTACTTTTAGAAACTTCGTCCCGAAGTTAAGAGTAACATAGGGTTATGGATGTTAGGGTAAAAGTTAGGATAACTGTGGTTTGAAAAATTTCGAATGATTTGGGTAAAAGGTTTGATAGGTGTGAGTCAAGGATTGGATTAGGTTCGTCTCGAAAGGGGTAAAGAGAGTAAGAATCTAGTAAATCACTTAAATTGCAAGTTTAGGATTCCTAAAATAAATGTACGAGTTGACTGACTATAGAAAAACTTATTGAACTACCAGGTAAACAGAGTTTGTTCTTGGTCCGACTTCCAGTCTCACCTTCAATGCATCATTAGTGTTTGTATACAGGGTGTACCGCAGCTAACCCACCACACCTTTGATACCTTGAAAACGTACCGGACGCCTACCAAAAACTCTAATAGAATTTCACACTACCCTAATGTACCTGTAAATTCATGATTACGTTCCGGACCGGAATCATCAATTTACCTTACATTAGGGTTTTATGTCCTTCTATGATCCCACCGATTGTTGAGCAGGTTCGATAGCCTCCACCAGCCGTGGAGTAGGTTGTAGGGCCTCTCCCGACTGTTTGAAAAGGCATAGGGACCTCTACCAATCGTTGAGTATGTTCAATAGCCTCTACCAGTCGTGGAGCAGGTTGTAGGGCCTCTCCCGACTGTTGAAAAAGGCATGATGACCTCTATTAAGTGCAACAATTATTATTCACATAGATTGCAAATTGATAGCAAGTTTATGCAAGCAAGTTTGTAAGTACTACAACCATTAAGTGTAAGTGTTATCATGAATAATTAAATGTTGTACGAGTATCATGAATAATTAGATGTTCAATGAATAGTCAAGTTAAAGGAAAAATCAAGTTTCATATAATAAGCAATGATGTTTTCTTAGAAAAGCTCTGTAAAATCAAGTATCAAGTCTAAACGTTTCAAATAAATGTAAGTGTACGATAACGTAACCAATATGATAGATTACCAATTTGTGTTCGTACATAGTAGCATGCAAGGAAATCTCTAGATGTTATATGCCTATGAGTATGTCATAATTGGGTACAAAATGATAATAAGATCAAGAAAATGAAAACACGAGTATCATGAATAATTAAATGTACAGCGAATAGTCAAATTAAGGGAAAATCAAGTTTCATAAACAATGATGTTTTGGAAAAAAATCCTGTAGAATCAAGTATCAGGTTTTTAGTAGTTTGATTAGCATGGGTAACTAGCTCACGTGTGAGAAGGTGAAGGATATGAATTTAGTTCTTGAGAGGATGATGAAAAATCTTGAAGCAGAATCAAGGTTGTGAGAGATGGTGAATGTGAAGATAGTTGATAAAGAGTTTATTTTATAGTATAGCAGTGTAAATTTTGGGGTTTGGATCAAAGGTTATAATCAAGTGTATTGTGGTGTATGCCAAATATTGTAAAAATTTGAACAAGTTGAAAATGAGTGATTGTTGATGTAGAATCTAGAGACTAGATATTATTCCAAAAAAAAAAAATATATATATTCAAAATTTGGTTTTGTACATAAGGCAAAAGTTGTTAAATAGTACAAGCTAAGTAGGCTTTGTAATAGTTTAAAACATTATATAGAAAATCGTTTGCTACGTCAATAAATAATCAATTGAATTTAGGTTCGAGGAAAATATGTACTTTGTAAAGTTACTAGGTAATACAACTAGTTTTAGAAATCTTTAGTTTGTGCTAAAGTATGAGGTTATAGTTTTTAAAATAAATAACATGTGGAGAAAAGAAATAATATGATTTGGGTAGGGTGTTGATTATTTAAAGAGTGGCTAAGAGGGTAAGGTGAAGTGTGATTGTGAAATCCATAGATGGTTATGAAAGTATGAATTTGTAAGCAATATATGGAAATCGTGAAATACAAAATATTGTATATGAATCGAGAGAGAGTATTATTGAAAAAGCTTGTATAAAATGCTTGGAGTGCCCTTGTCTAGCTGTAAAGCCCAACAAGAACGTTGACTTTTCAAAGGAATTGAACCCAATGGTGGTCAAAGAAGACATGCTTTAGCCTATAAGTGGACACTCACTCCAGGAATCCCCAGGTAAGCATAACAGGTCCGTAAATGGATTTATGCGCTATGCTTGCCTATGCCAGAAAACCCAGTGTACAGGCATCCACCCTTCCAGATTGCACGTGTCCTTATCACACTCATTAAAGTTCAACAACTTTGAAGGAGCAAAAATACGAGTAGGCATTATGCCTAAGAGTGTCTTCATGAAAGGTACTGTCTCTGTTCCACACTGATGTAGTCCTTCCACTCCATGCAGGACACCGTCTCTATGCACCATGATGAAAGATAAGAAGAATAGAGAGAGAGAAGAAGGGAAAGATAGAAGGAGGAAAGTAGGGAGAAATGAGGAGTAGGGTAATTCAGGAAATATTATGCATGCAAGTTGTAGTTCGGTTATAGTCTAGGCCTTTTTATCTAATAACCTAGTTCCCTATAACCATGGCTCTGATACCAATCTGTAACACCCCAACCGATGGCGGAATCATCGAGGTGCCACGTAGTGACGATTGTTCAAAAGCTCATGGTACTAAAATGTAAATATTATTGAATAATCCAAAATTGTCTTACATGGAAATGGAAATTACATTGTCTAAATGAAATATAAATATGAAAATAACTGAATTGAAATAAAGCACTAAATGTCTCTTGCTAAAGCACTAGATCAAACTGCACCTGAAACATGTACAAAAATAGGTTTGGTCAACATATGAAATGTTGGTGAGCACTCCTAGATTTGATATATATATAGTAGGTTAAAAAGTTATACAATTCAAGTGCAAGCTACAGTGCAAATATGTAAACCATGTATCAAACAAATGAGTGAAATCAACCCTGTGACTGTATAATGTACTGTATGAACTGTAGTGTACTTATCCAACAAGTGGATAATAACTTAACAATGGCCACGGATTCTCCGATGAAAAAGGGGGAGAATCAACCTAGGCGGGTTGTCAATCCAAATAGCGCTATCCAATGTTAAGGTCGGCTTGTACCATGTTAATGATTTCACTAAGTACAAATGTATTCAACATGTATTGTCTAAGCATAAAGCACGTTGTAAGCAATGCACATAGTACTAGAATTGTATATTGAATATGTAAATTTGTATTTGAAATTTGTAATAGTGTACATGTAACACCCCAAAAATGAATAAAAGTAAAAAGGGGATAGGAAGTACTCACTGTATACGTAATAGCTTGTAATTGAACTGGACAACGAAATATGAATTGAGATTACTCCCAAATGATTAACCTAAAGTAATTGATAATGTGTAAGTGAAATAACTCTAGGATACATGTATTTCTAGGGCTTCGAATTGGGGATAAACGTTTGTTTGTTTATTAAACAAATTGTTTATTAATTATGAGAAATTTAATAAATAAATAAATAAAAGTCTGTTGGTAAAATTTTAAGTTGAATATAGTCACAACATAAGGTTTTAAGTATGAAAATAATTTTTATAAAATTATTTTCTTGAAAATAGAATATTTAATCTAATTATTTTAAATTGTCAAAATATGACTTTAATATCTAAAAATATTAAAATCAAAGAATTTGTGCATTAAAAATTGTATTTCAGTTCTAAATGAATAGAAATAATTTATGTAAAATTTTGGTACAAAAATATTGTAAAATGAATTTATTATGAATTATTTATGATTAAAACTAACAAAAATTAATTAAAAAATATAAAATAAATGATTTTTCAGAAATAAAAATCATTTCTGAAAAGTTTAAAGTTATAACAACTCAGGATAATTTTTGTGGAAATTAATAAGATCGTTTTGATATTTTATAGATTTTTAATAGATATAAATGAATAAACTTGTATAATTAATAATATATATTAAATAAATTATTTTTGAAAAACTAAAAATTGGGTGATGAACTTTATCATTTGAATGACATAAAATAAATTTTATGGAATTTATAAATTGCATTTGGTATTTTAAATCTATTTTAAAAGATTAGTAGGTTTAAATGTATAGATAAAGAGGTTAAAAAAAGTATGTTGTTTAAGGGATTCGAACCCTAGGCCTTTGGCCGGTTCATCCTTTAACCAACTCTGTGTTTACCAGCTGATCTGTGTGATCAGTTAGTGACAATTCTCATTCTATAATAATTATATATGTTTGTTTGCATAAGTGTTCTTCCCCAATTTCACATATCGAGCCCTAGATTCCTTAGTGATACAATTGACAAACAATAACCCCAGAAACTTTGGGGTTATTGCTCGGCTAGTAACGTAGAACAAAATCACTTATTGAATTGACACTTACAATGCTTGATTTCGTGATAATCGTCAAGTCAACAGGAAGGTCAAACTTGCGACAATAAGATCAGGAACGAGTTTGTAAACAGAATTTGAAGGTGAGGTTCTCTTAATCGCATGTAGGTGTATGTGTGTGCAAGTTTAATTGAGTTATCGATGGGTATTTATAAGGTTTAGATTCGGGTTTTATTTGGAAAGCATAATAATGGTGTTTGACTCAATAACGCGTGTGATTATGTATTAGGAAAGAAAAGATGATTAAGGTGCGTAAAACTCGGGGTCTATAGGCGTGATTAAACCAATTAATTGGTCAAACAAAAGAAAAAAGGAAATATGTTGCTGCTGTCTCGCGCGCATCAGGGAGGAAGAAGAAAGAAACAGACGCGAAGGCGGGTTCATATACATAACAGGTTGGGTTTGAACAAGAAGGAGCTTGTAGCTCAAGTGGTGAAGGCGGGCGTGTTGTGCAGCTTCTGCCCGGGTTCGAGTCCCGGCAGAAACTCTTTTTTTTTTTAAACCAATAAGGAGAAGTGGGAGGTGAGGTGATGGGCTTTGGGCCTGCTTGTGGATGGGCCTGTCATCTTGGGCTGAACCTGGGCTCAGGTAACCCACCAAGATTGAAGGGGGTTTGGGCTATGGTTTGGCTATGGGTTTAAGTGGTGTTGGACTAGACTAAGCTTGTAACTTATCATCATTATTTTTATTATTATTATTTTCATTATTATTATTATTAAAAATATATATATATATATATATAATGAAAAAAAGTGACGGATGTCACAGCATCCCCTACTTTTAGAAACTTCGTCCCGAAGTTAAGAGTAACATAGGGTTATGGATGTTAGGGTAAAAGTTAGGATAACTGTGGTTTGAAAAATTTCGAATGATTTGGGTAAAAGGTTTGATAGGTGTGAGTCAAGGATTGGATTAGGTTCGTCTCGAAAGGGGTAAAGAGAGTAAGAATCTAGTAAATCACTTAAATTGCAAGTTTAGGATTCCTAAAATAAATGTACGAGTTGACTGACTATAGAAAAACTTATTGAACTACCAGGTAAACAGAGTTTGTTCTTGGTCCGACTTCCAGTCTCACCTTCAATGCATCATTAGTGTTTGTATACAGGGTGTACCGCAGCTAACCCACCACACCTTTGATACCTTGAAAACGTACCGGACGCCTACCAAAAACTCTAATAGAATTTCACACTACCCTAATGTACCTGTAAATTCATGATTACGTTCCGGACCGGAATCATCAATTTACCTTACATTAGGGTTTTATGTCCTTCTATGATCCCACCGATTGTTGAGCAGGTTCGATAGCCTCCACCAGCCGTGGAGTAGGTTGTAGGGCCTCTCCCGACTGTTTGAAAAGGCATAGGGACCTCTACCAATCGTTGAGTATGTTCAATAGCCTCTACCAGTCGTGGAGCAGGTTGTAGGGCCTCTCCCGACTGTTGAAAAAGGCATGATGACCTCTATTAAGTGCAACAATTATTATTCACATAGATTGCAAATTGATAGCAAGTTTATGCAAGCAAGTTTGTAAGTACTACAACCATTAAGTGTAAGTGTTATCATGAATAATTAAATGTTGTACGAGTATCATGAATAATTAGATGTTCAATGAATAGTCAAGTTAAAGGAAAAATCAAGTTTCATATAATAAGCAATGATGTTTTCTTAGAAAAGCTCTGTAAAATCAAGTATCAAGTCTAAACGTTTCAAATAAATGTAAGTGTACGATAACGTAACCAATATGATAGATTACCAATTTGTGTTCGTACATAGTAGCATGCAAGGAAATCTCTAGATGTTATATGCCTATGAGTATGTCATAATTGGGTACAAAATGATAATAAGATCAAGAAAATGAAAACACGAGTATCATGAATAATTAAATGTACAGCGAATAGTCAAATTAAGGGAAAATCAAGTTTCATAAACAATGATGTTTTGGAAAAAAATCCTGTAGAATCAAGTATCAGGTTTTTAGTAGTTTGATTAGCATGGGTAACTAGCTCACGTGTGAGAAGGTGAAGGATATGAATTTAGTTCTTGAGAGGATGATGAAAAATCTTGAAGCAGAATCAAGGTTGTGAGAGATGGTGAATGTGAAGATAGTTGATAAAGAGTTTATTTTATAGTATAGCAGTGTAAATTTTGGGGTTTGGATCAAAGGTTATAATCAAGTGTATTGTGGTGTATGCCAAATATTGTAAAAATTTGAACAAGTTGAAAATGAGTGATTGTTGATGTAGAATCTAGAGACTAGATATTATTCCAAAAAAAAAAAAATATATATATTCAAAATTTGGTTTTGTACATAAGGCAAAAGTTGTTAAATAGTACAAGCTAAGTAGGCTTTGTAATAGTTTAAAACATTATATAGAAAATCGTTTGCTACGTCAATAAATAATCAATTGAATTTAGGTTCGAGGAAAATATGTACTTTGTAAAGTTACTAGGTAATACAACTAGTTTTAGAAATCTTTAGTTTGTGCTAAAGTATGAGGTTATAGTTTTTAAAATAAATAACATGTGGAGAAAAGAAATAATATGATTTGGGTAGGGTGTTGATTATTTAAAGAGTGGCTAAGAGGGTAAGGTGAAGTGTGATTGTGAAATCCATAGATGGTTATGAAAGTATGAATTTGTAAGCAATATATGGAAATCGTGAAATACAAAATATTGTATATGAATCGAGAGAGAGTATTATTGAAAAAGCTTGTATAAAATGCTTGGAGTGCCCTTGTCTAGCTGTAAAGCCCAACAAGAACGTTGACTTTTCAAAGGAATTGAACCCAATGGTGGTCAAAGAAGACATGCTTTAGCCTATAAGTGGACACTCACTCCAGGAATCCCCAGGTAAGCATAACAGGTCCGTAAATGGATTTATGCGCTATGCTTGCCTATGCCAGAAAACCCAGTGTACAGGCATCCACCCTTCCAGATTGCACGTGTCCTTATCACACTCATTAAAGTTCAACAACTTTGAAGGAGCAAAAATACGAGTAGGCATTATGCCTAAGAGTGTCTTCATGAAAGGTACTGTCTCTGTTCCACACTGATGTAGTCCTTCCACTCCATGCAGGACACCGTCTCTATGCACCATGATGAAAGATAAGAAGAATAGAGAGAGAGAAGAAGGGAAAGATAGAAGGAGGAAAGTAGGGAGAAATGAGGAGTAGGGTAATTCAGGAAATATTATGCATGCAAGTTGTAGTTCGGTTATAGTCTAGGCCTTTTTATCTAATAACCTAGTTCCCTATAACCATGGCTCTGATACCAATCTGTAACACCCCAACCGATGGCGGAATCATCGAGGTGCCACGTAGTGACGATTGTTCAAAAGCTCATGGTACTAAAATGTAAATATTATTGAATAATCCAAAATTGTCTTACATGGAAATGGAAATTACATTGTCTAAATGAAATATAAATATGAAAATAACTGAATTGAAATAAAGCACTAAATGTCTCTTGCTAAAGCACTAGATCAAACTGCACCTGAAACATGTACAAAAATAGGTTTGGTCAACATATGAAATGTTGGTGAGCACTCCTAGATTTGATATATATATAGTAGGTTAAAAAGTTATACAATTCAAGTGCAAGCTACAGTGCAAATATGTAAACCATGTATCAAACAAATGAGCGAAATCAACCCTGTGACTGTATAATGTACTGTATGAACTGTAGTGTACTTATCCAACAAGTGGATAATAACTTAACAATGGCCACGGATTCTCCGATGAAAAAGGGGGAGAATCAACCTAGGCGGGTTGTCAATCCAAATAGCGCTATCCAATGTTAAGGTCGGCTTGTACCATGTTAATGATTTCACTAAGTACAAATGTATTCAACATGTATTGTCTAAGCATAAAGCACGTTGTAAGCAATGCACATAGTACTAGAATTGTATATTGAATATGTAAATTTGTATTTGAAATTTGTAATAGTGTACATGTAACACCCCAAAAATGAATAAAAGTAAAAAGGGGATAGGAAGTACTCACTGTATACGTAATAGCTTGTAATTGAACTGGACAACGAAATATGAATTGAGATTACTCCCAAATGATTAACCTAAAGTAATTGATAATGTGTAAGTGAAATAACTCTAGGATACATGTATTTCTAGGGCTTCGAATTGGGGATAAACGTTTGTTTGTTTATTAAACAAATTGTTTATTAATTATGAGAAATTTAATAAATAAATAAATAAAAGTCTGTTGGTAAAATTTTAAGTTGAATATAGTCACAACATAAGGTTTTAAGTATGAAAATAATTTTTATAAAATTATTTTCTTGAAAATAGAATATTTAATCTAATTATTTTAAATTGTCAAAATATGACTTTAATATCTAAAAATATTAAAATCAAAGAATTTGTGCATTAAAAATTGTATTTCAGTTCTAAATGAATAGAAATAATTTATGTAAAATTTTGGTACAAAAATATTGTAAAATGAATTTATTATGAATTATTTATGATTAAAACTAACAAAAATTAATTAAAAAATATAAAATAAATGATTTTTCAGAAATAAAAATCATTTCTGAAAAGTTTAAAGTTATAACAACTCAGGATAATTTTTGTGGAAATTAATAAGATCGTTTTGATATTTTATAGATTTTTAATAGATATAAATGAATAAACTTGTATAATTAATAATATATATTAAATAAATTATTTTTGAAAAACTAAAAATTGGGTGATGAACTTTATAATTTGAATGACATAAAATAAATTTTATGGAATTTATAAATTGCATTTGGTATTTTAAATCTATTTTAAAAGATTAGTAGGTTTAAATGTATAGATAAAGAGGTTAAAAAAAAGTATGTTGTTTAAGGGATTCGAACCCTAGGCCTTTGGCCGGTTCATCCTTTAACCAACTCTGTGTTTACCAGCTGATCTGTGTGATCAGTTAGTGACAATTCTCATTCTATAATAATTATATATGTTTGTTTGCATAAGTGTTCTTCCCCAATTTCACATATCGAGCCCTAGATTCCTTAGTGATACAATTGACAAACAATAACCCCAGAAACTTTGGGGTTATTGCTCGGCTAGTAACGTAGAACAAAATCACTTATTGAATTGACACTTACAATGCTTGATTTCGTGATAATCGTCAAGTCAACAGGAAGGTCAAACTTGCGACAATAAGATCAGGAACGAGTTTGTAAACAGAATTTGAAGGTGAGGTTCTCTTAATCGCATGTAGGTGTATGTGTGTGCAAGTTTAATTGAGTTATCGATGGGTATTTATAAGGTTTAGATTCGGGTTTTATTTGGAAAGCATAATAATGGTGTTTGACTCAATAACGCGTGTGATTATGTATTAGGAAAGAAAAGATGATTAAGGTGCGTAAAACTCGGGGTCTATAGGCGTGATTAAACCAATTAATTGGTCAAACAAAAGAAAAAAGGAAATATGTTGCTGCTGTCTCGCGCGCATCAGGGAGGAAGAAGAAAGAAACAGACGCGAAGGCGGGTTCATATACATAACAGGTTGGGTTTGAACAAGAAGGAGCTTGTAGCTCAAGTGGTGAAGGCGGGCGTGTTGTGCAGCTTCTGCCCGGGTTCGAGTCCCGGCAGAAACTCTTTTTTTTTTTAAACCAATAAGGAGAAGTGGGAGGTGAGGTGATGGGCTTTGGGCCTGCTTGTGGATGGGCCTGTCATCTTGGGCTGAACCTGGGCTCAGGTAACCCACCAAGATTGAAGGGGGTTTGGGCTATGGTTTGGCTATGGGTTTAAGTGGTGTTGGACTAGACTAAGCTTGTAACTTATCATCATTATTTTTATTATTATTATTTTCATTATTATTATTATTAAAAATATATATATATATATATATATAATGAAAAAAAGTGACGGATGTCACAGTTCTGCACCTATCTTATCCTTGCCGGAAGGCACTGATGATTTCGTTGTGTACTGTGATGCTTCTATTCGTGGTCTCGGTTGCGTGTTGATGCAGCGCGGGAAGGTTATTGCTTATGCTTCTCGCCAACTCAAAGTTCATGAGAAGAACTACACTACTCATGACTTGGAACTGGGTGCGGTAGTCTTTGCGTTGAAAATCTGGAGACATTACTTGTACGGTACCAAGTGTGAAGTATATACCGATCACAAGAGTCTTCAGCATATTTTCGACCAGAAGGTGTTGAACATGCGGCAGCGTCGCTGGGTTGAACTCTTAAACGATTATGACTGTGCCATCAAATACCATCCTGGCAAGGCGAACGTTGTGGCGGACGCCTTGAGCAGGAAGGAGTCTGCGAACCCTCGCCGTGTTCGAGCCTTACAGCTCACCATTCATTCGTCATTGCCTGATCGAATCCGTTCCGCACAGTTGGAAGCCTTGAAAGAGGAAAACCTTAAGGCTGAAACGATGCACGGTGCTGACAAGCATCTTGAGCTCAGGACTGATGGCTTACACTATTTTGCGGGACGTGTTTGGGTCCCATTGTTCGGGGGATTGCGCGAACTTGTTCTGGATGAAGCTCACAAATCCGGGTATTTTGTTCACCCTGGCTCCGATAAGATGTATCAGGATTTGAAGATACTTTATTGGTGGCCGAACATGAAAGCTGACATAGCTTCTTACGTCAGCAAATGTTTGACTTGTGCTAAAGTCAATGTGGAGTATCAGAGGCCGTCTGGTCTCCTGCAACAACCAGAGGTTCCAGAATGGAAGTGGGAACGAATCACGATGGATTTTGTCACCAAACTGCCAAGGTCACCTAGTGGTTACGATATGATTTGGGTGATTGTTGACCGGCTGACAAAATCGGCACGTTTTATACCTATTAAGGAAACCGATGGGCTCGAGCGATTAGCTCGACTTTACCTTAAGAAGGTGGTTGCTCGGCACGGAGTGCCTGTTTCTATTATCTCTGATCGTGATTCTCGTTTCGCTTCGCGTTTCTGGAAGGCTCTGCACAAGGCTTTGGGTACTCAGTTGGATATGACTACGGCTTATCATCCGCAAACTGATGGACAGAGTGAGCGGACGATTCAAACCTTGGAAGACATGCTCCGGGCATGTGTTATCGATTTTGGCAAGAGTTGGGAGATCCACCTGCCGTTAGTGGAGTTCTCCTACAACAACAGCTATCACTCTAGCATCAAGGCAGCTCCGTTCGAGGCTCTTTACGGACGGAAATGTCGATCACCACTTTGTTGGGCCGAGGTGGGCGAGAGCCAGCTCACTGGTCCGGAACTCGTGTACGAAACTTCGGAGAAAATCGTACAGATCCGTCAACGTTTGGCTGCTGCACGGGATCGTCAGAAGAGCTATGCCGATCGCCGTCGAAAACCTTTAGAGTTCCAGGTTGGGGACAAGGTACTTCTGAAAGTTTCACCATGGAAGGGCGTCATATGCTTTGGAAAGCGTGGCAAGCTTAACCCTCGTTATGTCGGACCGTTCGCAATCCTGGATCGGATTGGACCGGTGGCATACAGACTTGACTTACCGGCGGAGCTCGGTAGTGTACACAACGTCTTCCATGTGTCTAACTTGAAGAAGTGTTTGGCTGATGAATCTCTCATTGTACCACTGGAAGAGATCAAGGTTGATGATCGTCTTCGTATTGTGGAGGAACCTGTCGAGATTCTCGACTACAAGATTCGTAGCCTTCGTCGGAGTAAAATCCGCATCGTTAAAGTCCGTTGGAACTCAAACCGTGGACCGGAGTTCACATGGGAACGGGAGGATCAGATGAAATCTAAGTATCCTCATCTCTTTCCGAAACGCGCTTTTGAATCGAGGCATGTTACTGCTGAAGCGGAATGAATCTCGGGTCGAGATTCCTTTCAACGTGGGGATGATGTGACATCCGGTAAGTTTCTTTTCGTTCTGTTCTTTTCGTTTCTTTCTTTTTGGGCTTTGCGCAATTTTCGGGACGAAAATTCTTTCAACGTGGGGATGATGTGACACCCGGCATGTTCGGCTTAAACATATTAGTAACATCTAAGTCTACCTTAGCGAGAAACGTTTATAAACAAACTTAACTGGGTTAGTTGAGTCGGGTCAAGTTAGGATTGTCCAGGGTACAATGATCTGGAGGATCATTGGGAGTCGTTGTGGTAATACACTAGTACCGGGTTCCGTTGTTGGTGACATTACATGAACTAATTAAGTATGTGTGTAGATTATGGGTCGTGTGGTGGATTATATACATAGATGTGTTTAAACGATGTGTAAATGATTATCTGTGCCTTAATGTGTTAAATATAGACTAAGGATGCATGCTTATGTGTTAAGACGTGTTAGAATGCGTTAAGCACGACAAACTGGAAAACTAGTTAAAAAGGGGTTCTGGTTCGACCACTTCGAGTGGTCGAAGGAGAATGAAAGTGTCTGGTTCGACCCATGCAAGTGGGCGAACCAGGGAAGTGGAATTTGAGGAATTCTCTTCGACCAATCAGGTCTCATTCGACCCTGTGAAAGGGGCGAAGGAGACCACCTTCGGCCAATGAATTGGGGCGAAGGAGGACTAGTATAAATACCAACCTTTGTCATATTTCATCATTTCACAAACCCTAACCGTCCCAAAACGCTCTCAAACGATCTTAAACACTAAGGAAGGAGTTTTTGCTCTTCTTTTTCATAATCTAACCCATCTACAACATCTAAACAAGAATCCAAGGTGTGTTCATAATCCTAAATCTTTTAAAAGCATTTTAATTCGTTTTCATCTAACCCTAATTGTCCGGATCTGTTCTAAAGGTGTTTTTATGATTGAAAACCTTTTAAACATCTTTCTAAATCAAAACATGATCATTTAACATAGGTTTTCATAATGAATAACATGTGTAAATTGTGTGTTATGTGGTGTTATGTGTTGTTCACTGATTTGCTGCTATATCTATGATAGAAACATGATATAGGATTGTTGTTAATGAGGGAATATTGTTGTCTAGGGTTAGGAATAGATATAATAATATTTGGGGGTTTTATTGGATTAATACTTGATGTATGAATATTTATGATCAATAGAATGAATAAGAAAGATTGGATAATCGACAAACTGAGTATTTTAAGCTAAACATGAATCGATTTCAAAAGTTTCCAAATTGGGTAAATAATTCATGCATGAAAGTGATGTTTCCATAATCTTTACCATTTTGGGAAAGGGCTAAAACGGACGTATTATCGGGGGAAATCGATGGGGTTTTGTAGGGATAAGTTATTCATGCTTGACTGCTGTGTTTGATGATGTTTCGGGTCGTTTTGAATGTGTTTGAAGCGTTTTTAGGAAAAATTATACAACAGGGGCGAACCTGGCCTCCTTCGACCAGTCGATGGTGCGAAGGAGGGATCCAGGGTCGAACCTGGCTTTTCATTGGACGAACGTAATAAAACGGGCGAAGGAAGCATCAAACGGTCGAACGAGACGTAAAAGGTGCGAAGGAGACTTAAAACTGACTGGTTCGACCGTTCTGATGCAGAAATGAGATTTTTGATACAACTAAGTGTTTTATGCTTGAACCTTGTGTGTAATCTATGTGTACTTGATTAGTTAGGGTAATGGGTCACCAACGGGATGTCGGGTCGGTCTAGTGTGTCGGTTAAACATCTAAACACGTTTTAAAACATACTTGGTTACGATCTGGACAATCGGGGACTAGATAACCTTATGGTTATTTGTCAGAACACTTATGTGAACATTTTGATAGATCTCCGGTAGAGGGATTATCAAGGGCTAAACATCTTTACTTATATTTGAAGAACGCTACTTAAGGTGAGTTCACGGCCCCACTTTTTACTGCTTTAACTTTTGGGGGAGAAAACATGCACTAAACTATTTTGGTAACATATGTCATGCTATGGTTATAAACTTGTGTACTATACGATCTTTTAAAGTCCCGGGGGAAACCATGAATGTGCGGGAATGCACAACGGGGGAAATGTGGATAGATCTATTGGGTTTGACAAACCCCACTCGACGGCTTGGAGGGCCGGGCGGGTGCATATTGTCTCGAACTGGTAACACTCGTAGCGTGGCTACAACACATCGGGCTGAACACATGGTAACAGTCTAGTAATGGTTTTCCAATCGTAGTAGTAACAAAACATACGCCTAGCTAGCGTACTTGGTAACATGGATATAGTATGGACATGGTAACATTCTGGTAACATCTTGATAGCATTTTGAACAAACCTGTGAACTCACCAGCATTATATGTTGACATCTTTTGGCATGTTTTTCTCAGGTCGCTAAGGTAGTAATAAATGGAACTAGGTGCACGGGTCTGCACTGGCGTCTAGAGTTTAGTTCACGTTTTGCATTAAACATTTGAAACATTGAAACTTTGGATTGTAACTCGTTGAATGCTTCCGCTACAGTTTATGGGTTTATGAAAACTATGTCTTTTGAATGTTATGTATTTTCATATAGTGTTGTTTATTGTGACCGTTGACTTGGATCCTGGTTTGTCATGCGCCTCGCGGTGAAACCCCGCAAGTGGAAATTTGAGGGTGTGACAGTCTTGCAACATCTGTTGGAGTCAAAGTGCTGTTGACTCCAACAGACCTTTAGTCTTCAGAACTTGATCAGCAGTTGTTTCTTCATCAGACCTTTGGTCAGCAGTTGTTCTCTATCAGTTGTTCTCTAGCAGTCCTTTGTATCAGCAGTTGTATCAGCAGTTGTTTGGATGGAACAGTTGTTAGGGTCAGCAGTCTTTTGGGAAGAATATGTTGTAAGGACTGTTTATTTGTGGAATCAATAGTTAACATATTTTGGCTTTTCAATCATCTGTTCTTCTCCAGGTCAGCAGACCCAACAATCTCCCCCTAGAACAGATGATGCCAAAACTAAGCTTTATTCTTGATCTTTATTTCTCATCAGACTTTCTCTGATTTGTCCTTTGAATTGAAGTTCAAAGTCCAAGGCAAATAGGTCTTCTACATCTCTTTCAAGCTCAAGATTCAGCAGTGTTTGGAGATCATTTGCACACAGGCTATATGCATCATCCATGCTTATCTTTTGAACTTTTCCATCTGACCTGAGAAGAGTCAATTCATGGTTGTCTTTATTGACTTTCCATTTTAGAATTTTTGAGTCAATGGATTTTCTGAGATGCACCTTTATTCTAGATGAGTTTGGTGATGGAGGTCTCCCAATGAGTTCTCTGAGCTTGTCAGTTGTGGGATCTGAGAAAAAGTGCACTTGATTGAAGAGGCCCTCTTTAATGAAAGTGTCAGCAAACTTCTTCTGATCTTCTTCAGACATTTCTTTCTGTTTCTTGAATTGTCTTCTAGCAGCAACTGATAGATCAGAAGTGTCAATTAAGCTGTCAAGAGTAAAAGCCTGTTGAGGTCTCTTCATCAGTGGTTTATCAGTGTAGACAGGTTTTCTAGGTAGGCTGGGATCTTTCTTCCTATTTTCTTCAAGTCTTTTGTATGTTTCAACCAGCCTCAGCTCAGACCATCTTGCAACAGACCTCATCTCCCCATAATCAGCAGCCACTATTTCTTGTCTCATTCTCTTGAACTTCAAGGCTCTGCCTGGATCTCTGCCTTTACCAAAATCAGGGGCAGAGACTTTAGCTTGGGATTCTTGGCCAACTCTTCTATTCTTAAGAGTTCTTCCCTTAGTGCATGAGTGGTCCAGCCTGCAAACTGTTTCTTGTTTGCTTTGTAAGGCATGGTTGCCAAGATCTGTTCTAGAAGAGATTCCCTAACCTCCTTTTCCATGTCACTACTGAGAGGCATGGAAGACATGGAATTGCTCAGAGTTTTAGCAAAATCTTCAATCCTTCTCAATTTGCTAAGTTCTGCTGAATGGATGCCCTGAGCAGTCCTGTCATCCTTCCCTTTGCATTTCTCTTTTATAATTGCATCTGCCTGTTCAGCCTTATATTTTAGATATGTGTCCATGTTTAAGGGAACAGGGAAATGTGGAAGAGAAGGGAAGGATCTATCAGATGGTTGTTCAGTATTATAGAAGGATTGCATTTCCCCCTTGAGTAGATCAAGTTCAAGGGGATACTGAACAGCCAACGGTGTAATGGTTGGTGGTGGTCTATGGGATCTGAATTGTGATGTGTGTGGTGAAAATGATGAGAGTGGAATTGCTGATATAGGTGTGGATTGTGTGGTTGAGGTGGTGTGTGGTGATGTATGTATGTTTTCATCCTGTACAACAAAGGTTGATTTCCTCTTCCTTTTGTACAAGATTTTTGGTGATGGTGGTGTGGAAGCAGTGGTTGTGTCAACATCTGTTGGCACCTTAGTAGGACCAGCAGATGTTTGGGATTTGGGTGGTGATGTGATTGTAGGTTCAGGTGTTGTGGTTTTATCAGTGGTTTGGGTGGCAGCAGTAGCTTTATCAACAGAGGTTTTCAGTTTAGATGGTGGTTGTCTGACATGTTTAGCAGGCATCTTCTTCCTTTTTGAGGATCCCACATCTTCAACTTCCTGCTGTTGTTCCCTTTTTAGTTGTACCAGCAACTCTGCTTTGGCTTCCAGAGTGTCAGCCCTCTTTTGTTTGTCTTCAGCAGCCTTTTCAGCTTCTTTATTTGCAGAGTTGTCTACTGCTTTATCTTTGCTGGTTTGTTGTTGTTGTGGTGCAGTTTGAGTTGGTTGTTGTGGTGCAGTTTGAGTTGGTTGTTGCTGTTGTGGTGCTGTTTGAGTAGACCCTGGTATGTTGGCAGACTTTGATTTACCTTTTTGAGAAGGTGGACAACCAAAGGGATCTAGCTTTGGCAACCTATCTCTGCCACTCTCCCCCTTTTTGGCATCATCAGCTGTTAATGCATCATCATCTTCATCCCTGAGAATGGTGGTAGGGGCAGAGCCAGTGGTCTTCAGCAGATGGTCTTTGATGGCTTGAATGTCTGCATGAGTATGTTTGTACCTTGCATCTACCATGTTTCTGATCTCAGCCATGTAGGTTTCATGATTCTGATCTGCTAGTTTTCTGTGAGCTATGATGATGGGGGAAACAGATTTCCATAGCTCACTAGCAATATCAGATGTGGATGGTTGACTCTTGGAAAGAGTAGCCAAGGATTCCAATATTAGCTTGACATCAGATTTTATGTCAGCAACAGAGGTTTCAATGGTTTGAACTCTAGCCGTCAATTCTTGGTATTTTAATCCATCACCTAAGTTAATAGGATCATCTGAATTCCTACCAGTGGTAGTTTTAACTGATTCAGTCCTAGGAGGTGAATCCAAAGGATGAGAACCAGATGCCCCTTTGTCTTGGTTCTGGGGACTTCCAACTGATTTTGGGGACACTATAGTGGCCTCATCAGTTGTTGCCTTCAAGGGAGTCTTAGCTATGTAACCACTGTCCTGGTGTGAGACAATGGTCTCTACATCAGTAGTGGTTGCTCCACTTGAAAACTCACCTAGAGTTGCATTGAACTCTAGGGGTGTAACCTCCTCATCTGTTTGTGGGATGGCTGATTGAATTTCCTCAGTCCCAGTCACTTGTGGAGGTATACTCTCATTGACAGGTGAAAGAGAGGAACTGGGATTTTCCTGAGTTTTGTCAATAGCCTCAAACAGAGGTAGCATGGTCTGTTGAACATGTTATGGTGAGGGTGGAGGAGTAAAAAGAGAATTAGCCCTAGGAGAGGGGCTTGTGAACATTTGGCCAAGTGACTCAAATGTATCATGATGTGTTTCCCTTTGGCTTACAACATGATCCTTTTGGGAGGATGCATGAGGAGTTTGGTCAGGTTGAGATATTTCCAGCTGTTGTGAGGAAGTAACAACAGTGGTTTCTAGTTGCTTTTGTGTTGCAACAGAGTTATCTTCTGGTATCTCATCTTCCAGAAGTCTCTGGTGAGGTGGAGTGGTGGTTTTTGTGGATGGACGTTTCCTTTTGGAAATGGCTGGTGTGGGTTTCACAGCACTGGATGTAGTGCCATGATCACCAGGAGCAGTGGGCTCAACAACAGAGGTTTGGACAACAGTTGTCTTAGTCCTCTTTGTTTGTGTTTTTGAAACCTTTGACACTTTTGATGCTTTTTCTTGGGTGTTTGCACCCAACATTCTAGTAAAAGTTTCATCAGTTAGACTCTTCATTTGCATAGACTCACTCTTTTTGAAAACTTTTTCTGGTAAAACCTTTTGAATTATTACACTTAAGATTCTTGGGTAAATTAGAAAAGCATTGTTTGACCCAGACTTTATGGCTTTCACATTTGACACTAAATCCATAAACAGTCCCTGGGATAGATTGAAGTCAGAATCTAACAACATAGCATAGCCCAAGTACTGAATCCTCAATGGGATTTCATTAAAGGAGGTGGACTTAGCGGAGACACAGAGAAGGAGGGTATGGAAGAAAAATTTCATGACTGGTGGAAAAAACTTTTTGAAAAGTGTTGACCCAGTCATCTGAGCATCATACCCCCTTTCCTGAAACTCTGTGTGAAGCTCTGTTTTAGGGAAAGAGTCTTTACCTGACAGGTCATTAAGTGAGAAGGTTGTGGATATCAGTTGAGGGGTAATGACGATACTTGTTTCACCAATTTTTGAGATAATGGAAGTAGGCTTTTTGTCTTGAAGCAAGAACTCAGCATTCAACCAGAATTCTTGGAGAGTATCAAGATAGATGGGGGCGTCAGCGGTTAAGATTGTCAGGTATTTGGATTTTAGAATGATGTCGATGGTGGAATGGAATGGAGTATTTTCATCTGTTTTAACCAGATATGGAAGGTAATTGTGGGTGGCTTTAGCTTGAAGATCCATTGTAATGGATTCCGAAGTTGAGAATGAATGAAATTTGATTGAGGGTTTGAGAATGAAGAAGGCGGTTTCAGTATTTTGAATACAATGAGACAGTGTAACGACTGTTGTGATAAACAGGGGTTTTATAGGCTCTGGTGAAACCGCTGATGTGGCCAAAACTCTGCTTGTAAGAGCAGACGTGGCAAACAACTGATGGTTAAAACATCTGGTGGGAAACAGCTGTTTTTGGCAAACAGCTGATGCAAACAACTAATGCAAACAACAGTTTTTTTGATAAATATATATATATATATATAGATATGTATAATAAAACAGTTGTTTTATCTGATCAGAGGTTTGAAACAGATTTTTCAACCAACAGTGGATAAAATGAATGAAACAGTGGTTGTTTTATCTGAACAGAAGTTTGAAACAGATTTTTCAACTAAAAAGCTATTTTGAAGGATGAATTTTGATTTTCTGAAAACATTTTAATGCTTTTATTAGAAACATTTTGTTGTTTAATCCATGTTTAACATACCAATTCTAGAAATCAGATTTGTAAAGGTAGATGTGTCTAAAGCTTTTGTCAACACATCTGCCAACTGATCCTCTGTTGGAACATGGTGCAGAGAAATCAAACCTTTTTCATAGCTATCTTTGACAAAATGATGTCTGATGTCAATGTGTTTGGTAGTGGAGTGAGAGACTGGATTTTTGATGATATTTTCAGCAGCTTGACTATCCAACATGAGTGGAGTCTGTAATGCAGTTATCCCAAAATCCAGCAATTGATTTTGAAGCCACATGAGTTGGGCTATACAGCTTGCAGCAGCAATGTATTCAGCCTCAGCTGTTGAGGTGGAAACAGCTGTCTGCTTTTTGCTTTGCCAAGATACTAAGGCATTCCCTAGAAATTGGCACCCTCCTGATGTGGATTTTCTTGTGGTGTGACAGCCAGCAAAATCACTATCTGAATAACCTGAAAGCTCAATGTTTCCATTAGCAGGGTACCAGATACCAAGTGTGGGAGCACCTTTTAGGTATCTGAATATCCTTTTCACAGCAATAAGGTTTGACTTTCTAGGTGAATCCTGGGATCTTGCACAGACACAAGTGGCAAACATAATGTCTGGCCTAGATGCAGCTAAGTACAATAAAGACCCAATCATGCATCTATAATGTGTTTGATCAACCAGTTCATCCTTGTCATCAATAGTGAGTAGCTTGACTGTACTCATGGGTGTACTACATGGCTTACAGTCATTCATCTCAAATCTAGTTAGCAAATTCTTTACGTATTTATTTTGATGAATGAATGTGCCATTTTGCAATTGTTTCACTTGGAGACCAAGGAAACACTGAAGTTCACCCATGGCACTCATTTCAAACTCTGCTGTCATGAGTTTCCTGAACTCTTCACACATTTTGTTACATGTGGATCCAAAAATGATATCATCCACATATATTTGAACAATCATTAAGTCTTTCCCTTTCCATTTTAAAAATAAGGTTTTATCAATTTTACCTCTTGTGAAGCCAATGGATAAGAGAAAAGTGGAAAGAGTTTCATACCAGGCCCTTGGTGCTTGTTTGAGTCCATACAAGGCTTTATTGAGCTTGTAGACATGATCAGGATGGAATGTGTCTTCAAAACCAGGTGGTTGACATACATAGACTTCCTCCTGAATTTTGCCATAAAGGAAGGCACATTTGATATCCATCTGATATACCTTGATGTTGTGGTTGACAGCAAAGGCTAGAAAAAGTCTGATGGCTTCTAACCTTGCTACAGGAGCAAAGGTTTCATCATAGTCTATTCCTTCTTCTTGTCTGAAGCCTTGAACCACAAGCCTGGCTTTATTCTTGACAACAATACCCCTTTCATCGGTTTTGTTTTTGAAGACCCACTTTGTACCTATTGGACAAACATCCTTAGGCAGTGGTACAAGTTCCCATACTTGTTGTCTTTTGAACTGAAGGAGCTCTTCTTGCATAGCTTCTACCCAACTGTTGTCTTTCAGTGCCTCTTGGTACTTGACAGGTTGTGTGAGAGATACGAACCCTGCAAAAAGACAGATATTGGAGGATTTGCTTCTTGTGAGCACACCCTCTCTGATGTTGCCAATGATCTGGTCTAGTGGATAAGCTCTTAGGTAGATAAGATCTCCCTGATATGGTGTGATGGCATTTTGAGGTGAAGGACAGAGATTTGGTGACTCTGTTGATGTAACATCTGTTTGCACTTCTGTAGTGCCATCAGATGTTTGGAATGGAAGTGGGGGAATGGGTCCAAGTGGTGTAAAACTGGACTGACTTTTGTCAATAGATGATTGACTTTTGTCAACAGATGATTGTTCAGTAGTTGTGAGCGGTGAAGCAGTGTTTTGAGGGTAAGACTGGCCAACAGTGGTTGACACAGCTGTGGCAGAGTTTTGACAATTGTTTTGAACAGCTGCTCCCTCTTATGCAGAATAGATTTTATAGTGACTGGGGATCACAACATCTGTTCTGCAATCTTGTTGTGGAGATTGTGGAATACCTGCATTGTTAGTTTTAACAGTGATATCTTCAAATTTGAATTTATCTAAATCAAATAGTTCAGCAGGATTTGCTGGGATTTTTAGGGATGAAAGTTCATTGAACTTTACATTCAGAGTTTCTTCTATTGTCTTGGTCTTTATGTTAAACACTTTATAAGCCTTGGCAGTAGAAGAATATCCCAGAAAATAACCACAATCTACTTTGGCTGCAAACTTTGAAATGGAATCTTTGAGATTTAAAATGAAACATGGGCAGCCAAAGATTTTGAAAAATGAAATTAATGGTTTGATTTTGAACAAAATTTCATAAGCAGTTTTTTGATGTCTAGGGTTGATTAAAACTCTGTTTTGAACATAGCAAGCAGTGTTTACAGCTTCTGCCCAGAAGGACAATGGCAAACCAGAATCTGCTAGCATGGTTCTTGCAGCTTCTATAAGAGTTCTATTTTTCCTTTCAACCACCCCATTTTGCTCTGCTGTTCTTGGGATGCTGTACTGCCTTACAATCCCTTTTGACACACAGAAATCATCCAACTCCTTATTTTTAAACTCTGTTCCATTGTCACTCCTGAAGACTTTTACTGGCAAGTCATATTGTTTTTCAACTTTGGTGACAAAGTCCTTCAATATACCTGCAGTCTCATCCTTAGAATGTAAAAAGTAAGTCCATGTAAACCTAGAAAAATCATCATCTATGACAAGACAAAATCTTTTTCTTCTTAGACTCATGATTTTAACATGGCCAAACAAGTCCATGTGCAACAATTGTAGACATTGACTGGTTTTGGACTCATCAATGGATTTGTAAGAGCTTTTATGTTGTTTCCCTTTTAAACATGAAACACAATGCTCATCACATTTGAATTCTTTTGATGGTAAGCCTCTGACAAGACTTTGTTTAGAGAGTGTATTGATAGTGTTAAGGTTGGTATGACCCAGTCTCCTATGCCACAATTCTGTCTCCTTTGTGGAGGCAGCAGAAAACAAACAGACATTTGCCATAGGATTGTCCTTTAACATATCAACAACATACACATTGCCACTTCTATGAGCAACAAGTTGTGCTTTGCTCTCAGCAATGATGGTATCAATCTTTTTCACCACTTCAGGCCCAATAATCTTGCAAGTTTTC
The DNA here is from genome assembly GCA_028751855.1 of Ambrosia trifida. NCBI lineage: Eukaryota > Viridiplantae > Streptophyta > Magnoliopsida > Asterales > Asteraceae > Ambrosia > Ambrosia trifida. The sequence goes on from CM054125.1 coordinate 63,870,654, forward strand.
TTTGTGAAGAATGAGCCATAACCTTTGTCACTCTTTTGTGAAACACTCAGAAGATTAAACTTGAGATTATCAATAAGATTGACATTTTCAAACTTGAGTTTCCCAGCTTGTACAGTCCCTGACCCCAACACTTTACCTTTTGAATCATTACCAAAGGATATATCACCCCCTCCATGAGCTAAGAAGTCCAGAAGAAGGGCTCTACATCCTGTCATGTGCCTGGAGCCTCCACTATCTACATACCAAAGACTATCTAAACAAGCAGAAGCTCCCTGCACAGCAGTAATGGATTAGTTTTGGTGAGTGTCCAAAGCCAAGTTGGCTTTGGATGGGTCCTCAGACTTTTCAGACTCAAGCTTTGGAAGATGATCAGTGGTTTGAACTAATTTTTGAATCAAGTTCAACAACTGCTGCTGACCATTTGCCAGTGCTTGAATGTCAACACTTGGGGCAACAGTTGTTTGATCACTTCCAGACAGATGATAATACCCATAGGGATTTCTGTTCACTCTTGGTTTAGAGGGTCTCTTTGGCTCCTCATAAACATGTGACAGACTATGACATGGTGGTTGTCCATATCCTCTTGGGTACTTGCTTGTGGGTGGAGCATCTGTTACTTGGACATCCCTAGGAGCAGATGTTTCAAGACTTTTAGTAACAGATGTTTGGACTGGAGTGAAGGTCTGTTTGGGCTTTCCTTTTGAAGTACTTACCCCAGGATTTGCAAGAGTTTTAGCTTTGTACTCTTGTATTTTCACATCAAAATTTTTAAGATACAAGCACTCTTTGGTTTTGTGATTCTTTTTCCCACATATTGAACATGTGGGTTTGGAATCACATACACTTGTTCCTTTGTTAATGTCATATGCTTTTAGAAGAAAACAGTTTTTAGTGACATGATTCTTCTTTTCACAGAAATCACAGAACAAGTGGACAGTCTTTTCTTTCTTCTTCCCTTTTTCAGCATTCTTTTCAGCAGATGTTTGAGCATCTGCTGGAAGGTTTTTCAAGGGAATGACTTTTGCCTGAGGAGCTGTCTTTCCTTCAGGTGTTTTAAAATCAACAGGTTTAAAATTCTCAAGAGTACCACAATCATCAGACCAAGTAGGTTTAAATTCATACTTTTCAAGTTCAGTGAATGATCAGGAACCTTCTGGTTTTTCAAGAACAATTTTCTTACCATTTGGTTCAGTGATTTTAATCTCTTGACCCTGCAAGTTTGTTGGTACTATCTCAACAGACTTTTGATCCCTTTTGTCAGGGTTTTCAAAAGCTGGAGCAGTGGTTTCAAAACCAAAACCAAACTTCACATGACTTTTGGTTTGTTTGTTGAGTAGCATCTCAAATCCTCTACATGATTCCACCCATTTCTCACATTCAACTTGGGTGGACTCAAGCTCACTTTTACAACTCTGATATTTTGTTATCATAGTTTGGAGCTGGTCTTTGGTTATGGTTACTTCATGTTTTAAGCTACTTATTTCAGATTCCTTTTCAGTTAAACTTTTTTTTAAATCTTTTGAAAGTTTCTCAAATTTAACTTCATCATCTAAAATTTTCTTTCTAAGGTTTTCATTCACCTCTTTGATGTTAGCAAATGCTATTACACATCTGTCAGAACACAAATCCTTAAGAATTTGAGGAGATACCTTAGCAGCAGCCATCAATGCACAATCACACTTGCACTAACAATCATCAGATGCACCCCAAGGATCTGAGAGATTCACAACCTCTTCTTCAGGTTTTTCACCTGTAACAACTTCATCAACAACATCATCAGTCACAACATTAGATTCAGTCACCACCTCCTCAGATTCAACCTTATCTACCATAGCCATGAAACAAAAGTTTTCTGGTTCATTTTCATCTTTGGCAACTAATGCAAAATTTTCATCTGTTAACTCATCTGGTAGACTGCTCCAATCAACAAAGCCTTGTGTAAAGTAGCTCTGTTGACTGGTCTCTGCAGGAGTAGAGGATGGAGCAACAGTCGTTTGCACAGGTGCTTGAGCAACAGGTGTTTGCACATAGTGGATCTGAGGAACAGTGGTTTGGACATACTGGACAGGAACAGTGTTTGAGGATTGTGCAAAATGAGCAGTGTTTTGCACATTTGGTCCAGGGGTATGGTAGGAGTTTTGATAAGTGTTGGTCTGAGGTCTTTGATTTGGATAGGTGATTATAGATGTACCTTGTTGACTCCTACATTCCCTAGCAAAATGACCAAGTCTATGACATTTATAACACTTTATCTTTGATTTATCCAACCCAACCTTTGATCTGCCAGTTAACCCTGGAAACCTTCTCCCAGTTTTCTTGTAAAAATTGTTAGTTCTTACACTGAGAAGGGCCAATTGGTGCATAATGTCCATTTCTTCCAAATCATCAGGGTCAAAGTATTTCAGGTCATCATACTCAAAGGATATGTTATCAGATGCCTGGATATCACCACCACTTGCTGTGAAAGCATAGTTTGGTGAATAAGAATCAGAGTTAAAACCTGAGTTAAAACCTGAAGTTATGTCAATGAAATGATTATAACTCTGATCCTTAGTATTTCCAGGCACCTCATCATGACCCAAAAGTGTTGTATTCCCAAATACATAATCATCAGACACCTTTCCAGAGTCCTGGAGCTTCTTTTTCTGGTTAAGCTCTCTCTCATAGGTCAAGAGCTTACCATGAAGCTGGGTCAGTGATAGGTCCTTAAATCCAATTGAGTTTCTCATAACAATAGCAATAGTGTCCCATTTGTCTGGTAATGATCTTAAAAACCTATGGTTCAGGGTTGAATGAGGGTAAGTAAGACCAACCAATTTTAGTTCACTAATGAGACAGTTAAACCTCTCAAATTGTTGAGTTAATGACTCTCCCTTGACATGACTGAATGTTTCATATTGTTGGTTAAGTATTTCACGATTGTTTTCAATAACCTCTTCAGTCCCATCAAATTGTTCTTTCAGTGCATCCCACAACTTCTTTGCACTGTTACAGTGTAACAGCCCAGCATATATATCATTGGGTAGAGCCATGGCCACAATACTGAAGGCCTTAGCATCTAACTCAATTTTCTGAAAATCCTGGTCGGAGTAGTTTTCAAGTTTCTTTGGCTCCTGAACCTTGGGATCTTCAGTACTCCGCACCATCGGAACATGTGGTCCGAAGATAACCGACTTCCAACACCCAGTGTTCTGTTGAGCTAGAACATGGCTCATCCGACGTTGCCAGATATTGTATTCAGATCTAACAAGCATCGGTGGCTTGTTGTTCATGCCAGTGTTATGTGGATCGTGATTGATTGAAGCCATTCTCTGATTTTTTCAAAAACAAAGTCTGTTTAAAAACGGTTGAATCGAAATTAAACTATTACTCTGTTTTCAATCCAACAGACAAACGATATCAATAATTGTGAGCTGATCTGTTTATATTAAACATGGTCTGAGATGCGGAATTTAATGTTGGTCTACCAGTCACACTTTAATTTCGTCAAGACTTCCAAAATTAAGCTTGATTTCATGGTCAAGGTTGAAGACTCCTAAGTCAACCATAGGTCTGCACAATCGAGCAAAGAAAGGAAAGAAGAGGGGGTCTTTGGGCCGGGTCAGCTTGTTGGGCCTTCGGCCTGGGCTGCTATGCTTTGGGCTCATGAGGGTTTATTGGGTTTAAGACTTTAGGGTGGGTTTGGTTTGGTTAGACTTTATGGTTTTCTAAAAAAAAATTTAACATATATACTTCATAGATTTTGACATAAAAATATCTGATTATTATTATTATTATTATTATTATTATTATTATTATTATTATGAGAGGGGTTTAAAATATATAGCTTATTGGAAAAATTTTGGACCTATGAGCTTATTTGTTGTAAACGATGAATAATAATGGGAACGTTTAATGAATAAAATTATTTGGGAAAAAATATAGGATGTTACAGCCTCCCCTACTTTTGGAAACTTCGTCCCGAAGTTATAAAACACAGGGTTGGTAGAAATGAAAATAATTGTGGCTTGGAAAATTTGGGTTATAGCATGACATGAATAGAATAAACTGTCTCGAATAGTTTGGATAAGAGGTGTGTTATGTGTGAGTTGATTGACTAAATGAACTACCAGATAAATAGAGTTTACATTTGGTTATCTCCCGAAACCTTGATAGAATTTCACACTACCTTAACGTACCTGTAAATTCATGATTACGTTCCGGACCGCAATCACCAATTTACCTTACATTAGGGTTTTGTGTCCTTCTATGACTCTACCGATTGTTGAGCAGGTTCGATAGCCTCCACCAGTCGTTGAGCAGGTTGTAGGGCCTCTCCCGACTGTTGAAAAGACATGATGACCTCTACCAATTGTTGAGTAGGTTATTTGGTAGTCAACTAACTGTTGAACAAGTACTTCATCCACTATCAGTGTAGCATTTATTGCCAATTGATAGTATGTTTATGTAAGCAAGTTTATAAGTATAACGAGTATGGTTTAGATATTGATATAGCAATTAGTTCACATTCAAATAAGCATGCATCCAAGTGTTGTGATCATACTAGATAAACGACTCTCATGTAAAAGACAAAAGTTCCAATACTTGAATCAAAGCGTCAATACATAAAATTTTAAATGCAAAATAACATTCAAACGGTGGAGCTTGTTGTTAAGTAGCTGGAGGGTCCCTAGTAGGATTATTTGGAGCAGCAAGGGCATTTGCAGCAGGGATTCGACAAACATTCGCAAGATGCCCATACCTTTGACAGTTGGTACACTGACGACAGGGCACTTGGGTTGGGTGGTGATACTGACAGATGTCACACTTAGGTTGGTTCCCGGTATACTGTTTCTTGTTGCGTGGAGGAGTGGTATCTATTGCGAAATTCCTGGCATGGCGCCTCCCATTGGTTGAGGACTCAGTTTTAATCTCGACAGCAGGTTGAGGAGTATCATTCACAACAGTTTTCTTTTCCCTTTTCCGAGTCAGGGTTCCTGCCTTCACATGGTTATCTGTTAGGGTGGCCGCCAAACGCTTTGCTTCCTCCAGAGTAGCAGGGTTCCTTCCCCACATCGTGTCCTGAATCTGCATGGGTAGGCTACCAATGTATTTTTCGATCGCAATAGGCAAGGGGGTGACTTTGTGTGGTAGCAGTAAACTAATTTCGTGGAAACGAGTGTTGTAGGCAAGGTTTTCTCCACTGTCTTGGGCAAGATCGTGAAACTCGTCTTCCAACTTCTTGATTTCATTACGAGGGCAGAACTCTGCCTTCATAATGTATTTAGCTTGATCCCAAGTTAAGGCCAGTGCGACTTCGGCTCCACGGGTGCGCTTTTCCTCATTCCACCAAGTGAGTGCTCGTTTCTGCAGAACACTCATGGCATAGCGGACCTTAAAGTTATCGGGACACTCACTGTTAATGAAGGTATTCTCAATACCCTCGAACCATTGTAGAAGACCCGTAGCTCCTTCATCTCCACTGAACTTAGGGGGATTACAGGTATTAAAGTGCTTAAGAGTGCAAGCTGGGAGACCATTCCCGTTTCCATTCCCGTTTCCATTGTGGTTTCCGTTGCCGTTTCCGTTTCCATTACCGTTTCCGTTCATCTGGATGACTTGAGCCAGTAAGTTAGGAACCAGAGTTGCGATCTGTTGTGCCATTTGTTGAGAGATGATCGCAGCCAGTTGAGCATCAACGCCATTGTTGTTGTTGTTATTGTTGTTGTTGTGGTTAGCGTCGTGGTTATGGTTGTGGTTGTCGCCACCTTCCTCATGATTCTCACCATTGCTATTGCGAGTGCTGCGACGTGGAGGCATGATCTGTAAGAGACACAATGAAACGAATGAGGTAATATAAGGAATGTAATCATTTGTCCATTAATTAAAATGAATAAACGAAAACGTTGACTTATCAAAGATTCTAGATTCTAATAATATAGTGAAGACATGCTTTAGCCTATAGGTGAACACTCATCCCGAGAATTCCCAGGTAGGCATCCGGGTCCCTCGTCTTATTGGGATATATGCGCAATGCCAGCCTAGACAGAAGACTCAGAATACAGGCGTTCACCCTTCCAGATTGCACGTGTTCGTTATTAAAATCTAGAACTTCGACGAGATCTCAAGGTGGTTCAGGCTAAACCTGAGAATTGTCCTATCAGTCTAAGAGTAGATCCAGTGATGGAGAGAAATCTTCTTGTAGGGATTAAAGTAGGGATAAGAAGTAGGAGGGAGATAGAGAATAGCAAGTAAAAGGAGCGAATACTGGTTATAATCCTATGGTTAGAGACTAGATTATTTTTCTAATAACCTAATTTCCTATAACCATGGCTCTGATACCAATCTGTAACACCCCAACCGATGGCGGAAACATCGAGGTGTCACATATGAATGATTGTTGAGTAGCTCATGGTAATACATATGTTTACATAATCCCTTATTACAATATTGAATTACATTAAATGACTTGAATGAAATCTAAAACATCAAATAGCCAAACAAAGCATAAACTTCAAATTGTCTCCTCATGCTAGCTCTAGAGTTCAAGCATCGTTATTTCCTGTTGAGTTGTAAAAATGGGGGGGGGGTCAACTAGAAGTTGGTGAGAATACATAAGCCATGTCAAGCAATTAAGTTTAAGAATAAAAGTTTAACAATTCATATGTCTATCGTAAGTTTAAGTCTACATGAATAAACATGAAGTGTTGAATGCACATAATCAAACCTCCGACTAGTTTAGGTCCATCCCGTCATCCACGGTTCACCTTAATATTATGTTGGAACGATAACAATCACCCGCGCTCCCCATAAAAGATGGTCAACGAATCTAGGTGGGATTGTCAATCCAATAGATCTATTATTGAGTATCGCCGGCTTGGCCATAGCTAATGATTATGTATGTTGAAGCGTAAGTCTAACTGTTTTTGTTGTCTAAATCATGAGGCATTAAAGTTTACAACTAGACATGTATGTAGAATTGCTTAAGTATAATGTTGCAAGTATAAAGAATTGCATAAACATGGTTACGTAAACTCACCTTAGCAAAGTATTAAGTCTCGAGAAAAAGTATAAGTGTAGCCCCAAAGTTGCCAAGTATTACCCTATGTATAAGGTAACAAATAAGTCTAAGCCTTTCTAGTCTACAAGTATTTTCTAGGGTTTCGAATTGGGGATAAGTATTTGTTTGATTAATAAATAAAATGTTTAATAAATAAGAGAAATTCGATAAATAAATAAACAAAAGTCTTTTTGTAAATTTTAGATTAAAGATGGTCACATTATAAAGTTTTAAGTATGAAAATAATTTTTATAAAATTATTTTCTTAAAAATAGAATATTTAATCTATTTATTTCAAATTGTCAAAATATAACTTTAATATCTAAAAATATTAAAATTAAAGAGTTTTCAAATTAAAATTTGTATTTCTGTTCTAAATATACAGAAATAATTTATATAAAATTTTGATGCAAAAATATTGAAAAATGAATTTATTATGATTTATTTATGATTAAAACTAACAAAAATTGATTAAAAATATTAAATAAATGATTTTTCAGAAATAAAAATCATTTCAGAAAAGTTTAATGTTATATAAACTCAGAATAATTTTTGTGGAAATTTATATAATCGTTTTGATATTTTTATAGAATTTTATAAATAAAATAGAATAAACTTGAAATATTTATTATATATATTAAATAAATAATTTTTGGAAAACTAAAAATTGTATGTTAAACTTTTCTAATAGAATAACATAAACTAATTTTTATAGAATTTATAAAGCAATTTTAGTATTTTAAAACCAATTTTAAAAATATAAGTGAATATATATATATATAAATCAAAAAGGTAAAAAAAAATGTTTGTTCAAGCTGGGAATCGAACCCGGGTCTGACCCGGTTGGAAGGTTTTAAATCACAAGTTCAGACCAGTTGGTCTGAACCCTGAGAACGATTAATCTCTGTTAGAAATAATTATATAATTATGTTGAAACTGTTTATATAATCCTTTTTAAAAGAAAAAGAATTAAGTGTGTGTTGAAAGACTCGAACCCTGGCCATCCAGCCGGTTCGTGTCTTAAGGGTAAGTGTAACACCCCAACCGATGGCGGAAACATCGGGATGTCACGTATTGATGATTGTTCAGTAGCTCATGGTGAATAATAAATTTCAATAAATGATTTAAATAAATTATATACAATTGTTCTACAAGAATTCGTACATCAAAATGAATAATACTACGCACACATCTTCAAGCATTAACTCAATCTTCAAGCAAGTATAACCGGAAACATGTTAAGTTTGAAAATATTTTGGGTCAACAAAAGTTGGTGAGAATTACATAGGTTTTGATAATTGAATAAAACTTGTACAATTCAAGTGTCATGGCAAGTCTAGTCCATATGTGAAAACATACTAGAAGTAAATCGAGTGCATAATCAACCCTTGTAACTGTTGTATTGTGGTACATCCCATACGCTCATGGTTCACTCGTTTTTGTTGCGATAACAATCACCCACGCTACCTTTGTAGGAGGCACGTATCCGGGTGGGATTGTCAGTCCAATAGATCTATCATTGTATACCGTCGGCTGATCAATGTTAATGATTATGCTAGAATATTGTGCTTACCCTAGTCATGTTTAAGACATAATGCAACATAGAAAAACACATAGACACTTTGATGATTGAATTGCATATAGAATGTTGTAACATGTTTCACCCCAAAAATGGTGATAAATAGAAAAGGGGCTATGTAAAACTCACCTTAGCAAAATGTTATATCTCTTGAAAAATAGAATAGTGTGTTGCCCAACAATGCCAAGTATTACCCTATAATTAAGGTAATAAATATGTCTAAGTCTATCTAGTCTACAATATATATATTCTAGGGCTTCGAATTGGGGATAAGTGCTCGTTTGATTAATAATTAAAATGTTTGATAATTGAGAGAAATTTGATAAATAAACAAAAGTCTTTTCGTAAATTTTAAATTAAAGATGGTTATAGTAATAAGTTTAAAGTATGAAAATAATTTTCACAAAATTATTTCCTTAAAAAAAAAAAGAATATTAAATCTATTTATTTCCTGTTGAGTTGTAAAAATGGGGGGGGGGGTCAACTAGAAGTTGGTTGAGGATACATAAGCCATGTCAAGCAATTAAGTTTAAGAATAAAAGTTTAGCAATTCATATGTCTATCGTAAGTTTAAGTCTACATGAATAAACATGAAGTGTTGAATGCACATAATCAAACCTCCGACTAGTTTAGGTCCATCCCGTCATCCACGGTTCACCTTAATATTATGTTGGAACGATAACAATCACCCACGCTCCCCATAAAAGATGGTCAACGAATCGAGGTGGGATTGTCAATCCAATAGATCTATTATTGAGTATCGCCGGCTTGGCCATAGCTAATGATTATGTATGTTGAAGCGTAAGTCTAACTGTTGTTGTTGTCTAAATCATGAGGCATTAAAGTTTACAACTAGACATGTATGTAGAATTGCTTAAGTATAATGTTGCAAGTATAAAGAATTGCATAAACATGGTTACGTAAACTCACCTTAGCAAAGTATTAAGTCTCGAGAAAAAGTACAAGTGTAGCCCCAAAGTTGCCAAGTATTACCCTATGTAGAAGGTAACAAATAAGTCTAAGCCTTTCTAGTCTACAAGTATTTTCTAGGGTTTCGAATTGGGGATAAGTATTTGTTTGATTAATAAATAAAATGTTTAATAAATAAGAGAAATTCGATAAATAAATAAAAAAAGTCTTTTTGTAAATTTTAGATTAAAGATGGTCACATTATAAAGTTTTAAGTATGAAAATAATTTTTATAAAATTATTTTCTTAAAAATAGAATATTTAATCTATTTATTTCAAATTGTCAAAATATAACTTTAATATCTAAAAATATTAAAATTAAAGAGTTTTCAAATTAAAATTTGTATTTCTGTTCTAAATATACAGAAATAATTTATATAAAATTTTGATGCAAAAATATTGAAAAATGAATTTATTATGATTTATTTATGATTAAAACTAACAAAAATTGATTAAAAATATTAAATAAATGATTTTTCAAAAATAAAAATCATTTCAGAAAAGTTTAATGTTATATAAACTCAGAATAATTTTTGTGGAAATTTATATAATCGTTTTGATATTTTTATAGAATTTTATAAATAAAATAGAATAAACTTGAAATATTTATTATATATATTAAATAAATAATTCTTGGAAAACGAAAAATTGTATGTTAAACTTTTCTACTAGAATAACATAAAATAATTTTTGTAGAATTTATAAAGCAATTTTAGTATTTTAAAACCAATTTTAAAAATATAAGTGAATATATATATAAATCAAAAAGGTAAAAAAAAAATGTTTGTTCAAGCTGGGAATCGAACCCGGGTCTGACCCGGTTGGAAGGTTTTAAATCGCAAGTTCAGACCAGTTGGTCTGAACCCTGAGAAAGATTAATCTCTGTTAGAAATAATTATATAATTATGTTGAAACTGTTTATATAATCCTTTTTAAAAGAAAAAGAATTAAGTGTGTGTTGAAAGACTCGAACCCTGGCCATCCGGCCGGTTCATGTCTTAAGGGTAAGGGTGACACCAACTGATCTAAAGATCAGTTGGTGATGATTCATGTTCTGCAATATATAAATATACAGGTCTGCAGATGTGATTTTCCCCAATTCATAATCATTCGAACCCTAGTTTTCAAATACGATTAATTAGCAACCAAAACCCACATAATTTATGGGGCTATGATTCGGAATAAACAAACAAACCAAGGCATGAAAACAATCTGGACTTACGATTGGCTCGGCTTCCTGGATTGCGAGTCAAACGCAGAAGTCAACCACGAGCAATACTGACGATTTAGGGAACGAGTAAGGTCTGTGATGGTGGGGTTTTGATTATCGTCTCAGTCAGACAGTGAGGATGGTTTCAATTTATACAGTTTCGACGAATTAGAAAGTCTTAATTATTTGACCATCTAAGTCAAACGCGTCAATATCTTCACAAAGATAGAAGGTCTCGAGCTGTAATCACGCAATTAAACATGGTCTGAGATGCGGAATTTAATGTTGGTCTATCAGTCACACTTTAATTTCGTCAAGACTTCCAAAATTAAGCTTGATTTCATGGTCAAGGTTGAAGACTCCTAAGTCAACCATAGGTCTGCACAATCGAGCAAAGAAAGGAAAGAATAGAGGGTCTTTGGGCCGGGTCAGCTTGTTGGGCCTTCGGCCTGGGCTGCTATGCTTTGGGCTCATGAGGGTTTATTGGGTTTAAGACTTTAGGGTGGGTTTGGTTTGGTTAGACTTTATGGTTTTCTAAAAATAATTTAACATATATACTTCATAGATTTTGACATAAAAAATATCTGATTTTTATTTTTATTTTTATTATTTTTATTATTATTATTATTATTATTATTATTATTATTATTATTATTATTATTATTATTATTATTATTATTATGAGAGGGGTTTAAAATATATAGCTTATTGGGAAAATTTTGGACCAATGAGTTTATTTGTTGTAAACGACGAATAATAATGGGAACGTTTAATAAATAAAATTATTTGGGAAAAAATACAGGATATTACACCTATTTATACCCATCGCATTTAATGCAACGACAGGAAAACAAATCATCACGAAACAGGCTTTTCGCGCAGGGGTCTAATGGCAGACAGACACGTCAGACAGCCCACGTGACCAAACGGCTCACGCGCCTCGCGTGGCTCACTCACCTGACGGTTGCTCTACCCCAGCTGGCAAACTATGCCGATGCTTGACACGTGTACGCCCACGTTTAAATCCATCATCAACAGCTGTCCCATGCATCAGATGCACGACACGTGGCAGCCCACCAACTCAACCGTCACAGTAACTGTCAGACACGATCTCCAAGGCAGGTGTACCAACCGTCAGCCACGTCTTTTCAACTTCAAAATATTCCCGCCTTAAATTCACACAAATTTCAAAAAGAAAAATTCAATGCGGAGTAAATGCAGGCGCAGACAGCGACAAAAAACCACTTTTCACAACTTCTGGTCGCGCAATCAGGCCCAACGCCTTTCTTGGCTCCACGCCTGCGCGCCAGACCGAAAAATTTGAAAAAAAATTCTTTTTCACAACTTCTGGTCGCGCAATCAGGCCCAACACCTTTCTTGGCTCCACGCCTGCGCGCCAGACCGAAAAATTTGAAAAAATTCTTTTTCACAACTTCTGGTCGCGCAAACAGGCCCGACGCCTTTCTAGGATCCACGGCTGCGCGCCTGACCAAAACTTTTGGAAAAATTATTTTTCACAACTTCTGGTCACGCAATCAGGCCATACGCCTTTCTAGGCTCCACGGCTGCGCACCAGACCAAAACTTTTGGAAAAATCCTTGTTCACAACTTCTGGTCGCGCAATCAGGCCCGACGCCTTTCTAGGCTCCACGCCTGCGCACCCAACGCCTATCCCACTCATAGGTCCCACAATAAACGCTCATTCCGTCATACGCCTGCAGCTTGATCACTGTGCGCGCACCAGTTGACGAAGGTCATATAAAAAACACACGTCCACTTTGTTACATGAAAACCCAGTGACGACTGGATGTAACTCAAAGTACACTTGTGAAATCAAGTCCAGCACTCCCCTATCAAAGGTGCATGAAAGCACTGGACTAGGGGGACTTGAAGGGATATGGTATCAAAGCATTACAAATACCATACCATCGCCCAAACCGGCTTCGCCAGGCGTCCATCCGCCCGTTTTACGTCAGCGGAACGTCTGGCGTCCACTAGCCCGTTCTACGTCAGCGTTACATCTGCCGTCCGACGCGAGCATTACCCTCTCGTTCTACGTCGGTGGAACGTCTGGCGTCCACTCGCCCGTTTTACGTCAGCGATACATCTGACGTCCTATCAACGCCAGGCGCAAGCACGCCCGCCCATTTTACGTCGGCGGGCCCAATATACTTCAAAGCTTCCTCAGCAAGCTTCACCAACAGAAGTGGAAGATACCTTTTGGGGCAGCCTTGGGACTCACCCCTACCCCAAACAAAATATCTCTGACGCAACAGGCTGCCCGTCAGAGTTCCTCTCCAATCAGAGACTGCTTTCAGTCTGACATACAGAAAGGACGATGACGTGGCAACCTCCCAGCCAAGATATCTTCCTGACAGCAGACTTTCTCGACCTGTCTCAAAATCCGAGAAAAAGTATAATTATCCACCGCCCTCGATCTACCAATAGGCGGGCGCCACGTGTCCGCCGACCATCAGCGTCCACTTACTGGGCGCCACGTGTACAGTCGTCAGGACGGTAACATCCCCCATTAGTATTTTACTTTCTCCTTTTATCAAAACCCACCTCTATCTAGGCCGGGCCCCGTTAAGGGTAGAGGATGGGCTGAGAAAGTAGGGTATCCAGGTATTATAAAAGGAGGAGTCCCTTCTCCTTTTATTGGCATCGAATATCATACATACTTTCACTCAAGAAGAATACGAACTCTTTCGTACCTTCTTCAACCCCTTGTTTATTGTACTAACTGTTAGAGGCTCGGCTCTTCTAATCAGTAGTCTCCTAAACTCCCTGGTCTTGTCCTTAGACCCTCACGTATTTTCCAAACACACTCTCTTTGCAAAATACCATAGAATCACCTACTGGATTAGCGTCTATATGGTGATCCAGGATTCGTGTTTCTTCACAAAGCTATGTTCACTATTTGACTCTTGGTTAAGAAGCCATCAAATGAGCTAGCCCATCAAAGTGATCAAACAGTCTTGTTGACCACCACCAGAATTAATTTAACCATTAATGCTACTGTTGTTATATTAACATGAAGAGAATCATATGATGAGACCGTACTGTCATGGAGAAACTCTCTTTTCTCGCGTGCGGCCTTAGATCACCGTCTAAGTAAGCCTTGCCGACTTAAAGTCGTTATTTCTTGGTTGTGGAAATGGGTTATGAAAGTGTTGGGTCGCAAGTGAGAAGCTTGTAAATACTTGATCACAAGTTTTACAAGTAAAAGACTTTGTATTGCACTAGTAAAGGTTACAAGTGTTTATGGTTTTACAAGCTGTAAGGGGTGTCCTAAATGAGACCCCTAATGTCATATTTATACTACATTAGTCCTAATCTAGAGTGTTCTAGGTTCATCCATACAATAATCTACAAGAGACATTCTAGTAAGATCTTTGATGTTTTGTGTATTATCTTGAGGGTTCTAGAACTTTCTTTGGCTGCACTTTAGGGTTGTTTTGTGTAGCCCTTTCCGGCGTTTTCTAGACCCTTCAAGGCTGGTTCTTGATGCTTGTAGATGCCCCAAGGTTGCTGGAATGTTGTGGGCTGTTCCGGAGTCTTCCAGGCAGCTCTAGACGCAACTAGATGCCCCCGGAAAGGTCTAGAAGCTGAAAATTTATTGCTGAATTTTGGCGGGTCGTGACAGTACCCTCCCCTAAAATGATAGAGCATAATTAAAATTCATATATATTAATGATAAAAAAAGTAGATATATTACCAAGTCTTACATCAAAGGGTCTTTATTACCAAAATACCAGATGGTCATGAACCTAAAAACCTCAAAATATAACTTTCCCATGTCTTAAATTAACACTCGCCTATGGTATGAAGACAAAGGCTAAGTTTGATAAAATAAAATCAGAAAATTAAGAAAATAAATATTTTTATAAATGCTAAGCATGTGATTTTATTAGAAAAAACTTAAAATAAACTGCAGCAAGTAAATTATATTTGTTATGATGGCTATGTTCTTAACTACACATTTTGGATTCACATGCCAATGGTGGACTACTTGGTTCTTAGTTTAATAGGATTTTTATATGTTTACTGTGTGTATTTTGTTCTCATTATTGCTTCGTTAAGTTTTTGTTTAACTACCTTGTTCTTACTGCGTACTTTGATTCACGCGCCAATCTTCATAAATTTGATCAATAATTGATGAATTCCGTCAAAACAATGATTGGTACCCACCTAATATTAATAAAAGATAGCAATTTGTTTCAACTTAATTACTGCAAAGTGTAAACCACCTAAATAAGTTCACAATGCATATCAGACTCATGGTTCACAATAATAAAATAAGTAAACATGTTCTTTTTGGTGTAAAGCATAAAATGATTTTGTTGCACATTTCAAATACAATATTACTATTGTTACTAATACAGTGATAATCATATAGTCTCTATCTGAATCTAATGTATGTATCCACAAATTCAAAATACGATCATTACGAGAAACAAATACAAGCAATAGACATAGATAAACGCTTTAGTCATTCAATAACTTATTCAAATTTACAATTGATAATCATATGATTGATAACAACAAATTTTCTTTAAATATGGAAGCATAAAAGGAATAACCTGGAGATGCAAGTTGAAATGACCAGAGAGAACCTTCCATTGTAAGAAAAACATCGGGTTCGGATGGAAGATGTAGTAAGGTTTCACTAATGCTATGCAGAAAGCTGCATACAGTTCAAATAAGCAAAAACAAATAATAATTTAGTTGAATGGTGTTACAAAAATACAATTTTGCCAGAAATTCAAAGGTGAAAGTAATTACATCTTTTTCGCGTGTTTGAGATGACAATATCTGACTAAGCAACATTTTCCTCTATTCATCTACCTTGTTATGTGACTTTGTAATCTATTAAATAAGCAAAAACAAATAACAATTTAGTTGAATGGTGTTATAAAAATACAACTTTGCAAGAAGTTTAAAGGCGAAAATACTTACGTCTATTTATCCCTTATGTGGTAAACCATATACCCAGCTGTCTTTTTCTATTGGTAAGTCATCCGGACAAAATTTCTACATGTAAAACCATATTTAGATTGGGGAAAAGTGGAGCTACAGCAAGCATATGTATAGTTAAAATCATGATAAATCATCTTCAGTGGAAGCCAAACCTGAAAAATCCGTAACTAATAACTAATAAGGACTGCAGAATAATAGATATAAGGTTTGTTTCCAGTGTCTTGTTCATTCGAATAGAACAGGAATAGCAAAAAGGTTATGGATACAAAGTTTGAGTGACAATTGACAATGGAAGAGGCTGTAATAGCATAACACATTTCATTGTAATTACTAATTAGCCCATGAACTTGCAACAAAATAGGATCAGTAAATAAGATAAGTGAATGTACGAACAGAAAAAATTATCTCAAACCTAGAGTCGACACAGAAAAGCTTTGGCTTAATAGCAGTTATAAAAATTATTTAAAGATGTATAGCTGATATGGCTTACATCTGTTCCAACATATATCCTGAAGTTAAGTTCTATATACTCATTGGCTTCAAGCATTATAAACAATCAGACACCACAATATTTCTCCCCAATTCACCTGCACAAAATTCTCAAATTTCAATAGACTGGATAAATTAATGAGACTTGTTATAAGTGGATTGTTAAAAAAAGGGATTACAAGTGCCACATTAACATAGATAAACTTGGTGACCAACACATAATCTTGTTAGGAAACTAAATCAAACTAATCAGATAATTACTTAAAAAGTGTCCATCCAAACACATGTAAGAGATTGCACCAATTGAGATAGAAACCATACCTATTGAAATCCAATGAACAAAAGACAACCAGTTTTAGGTTTAGAAGAATGCATAAATGGATGGATCGAAACCGTAGCACGGTGAGAAAATAATAATCCAAATCCCGGTTGGTAAATACATAATTGTTAAAAAGATACAGCAAAATAATGTGAAAAAATACAGGAATTGCAAATATATGTTGACCTTGATTGAGAACAAAGAGAGAAAGACGGCTGGAAAACTGCAAATCAACACAAAATCGATCGATATGAGCAATGCCTGTTTGCGTTGCTAGTTGGGTTTCAAATCAAGAAAAAAATAGCAATAATGAAGGTGTACCTGATGGTTGAATAGATGGGATCGGAGATGTTGATGGATTAAAGAGGTTGAAGGCTTGAAGCAATGATCAATCAATGGATTCTAATTGAATCTGGAAAAAAACACAAGATTGATTAACAATAAAGAAGAACACAATTGAAAATAGATTCCTATAACCTGATAATCAACGAAGGACAAGGATGAAAAAGACGAATGGTAGAGAGATTTAGGGAAAATGTGTATCGATAATGTGTATTGATATGGAGAGAATTAATGTTTAGAGAGATAATAATATTGAAGGAGAAGAAAGTGGTTGTCTGTATTGATTTGTGGAAGATTAAGGAATATTGTGAAAAAGGAAAGTTATTATGGTTTGACCTATTACCATTGATTTACCTCATTTAATTTAATCATTGATTTTTGATTTTTTTTTAAAAAAGAAAATTTTATAAATTCCATGGTTCTGCCATGTGGCACAATATGAGAGGAGGGATAATTGAACTTGCAATGTGGGAGGGACAAGTGTCCCTATTGAGTTTTGTTTATTAGATAGATATAGATATTTAAGTTTTACGTTTTTTATCAGTGTTATTATTACTATTTCGTTTACATTTCCAGTTAACTTTCTTCCAAAATTGGTTTGTCCCGCTGCGTAGCGCGGGGTCAGTTCTAGTATATATATATATATATATATATATATATATATATATATATATATATATATATATAAAGAATTTTGGCCGTTCAAAAAAAAGAATCTAACATTAAAACTTGTCGTGTGGCATGCCACGTAGGCATAAAAATAACTGGGTTTAGTGAAATAAAAACAAAGACAAGTTGAGCCTGTTAAATTCCAATTTTCAAGTTGAGATTATTGTCTTCTAACCCGACAAAGTTGTGATTATTTAATTCTAATTCCCCTTTAACATTAAAGACAAATAAAATCAAATATTTAAGGTGTGAGAGAATCTCTCTCTTCAAAAAAAAACATCATATAACCCTAATCCGTTGCTAATTACTGCTTCCAGCCACCATAAAAACCCTAAAAGACTTTCTAACAATATTGATGGCTTCATTCCTAAGCGTTTCTTGTTTTTTTTATTGTGATGGGGTGTGATAGAAGCCAATTAGAGAAGGCTAATCTCCCAAGATAAATAACCCTTAGAGGGGGTCAAGCTCCAAGAAAACTAGAGAAGAAGAGATTCAAGCCTAAGCTTGGTTTCATAATATTCATTCATATCCTAAACAAATATTAATTGGCTGATATATATAGCCTTACAATACTTGACCCACTACTTGCTATCAAAAAGGAAAACTACCCACTTAAATAGAAAATGGTAACCTACATGTCAAAACAATTAACTGCATGGAATTATTAACTAAACTACTCTTTTGCATGATAATATCCACAATGTACGTGATGCATGTGTGACTACGTGGCATCATGGCATGGTGGGTAATGGTACGTATCATTCCCACGCGCCTCAAAACGTTCTTGTCCTCAAGAACGGAACAAGTTGGCCATGGTGGTCGTCATTCGAGTCTTCCGGCGGCATTGGGAGCGGTCTCAACGGGACGCCATGACGGGCGCCACGCGGGTATCATGATGGCTACACTTTTGATCGGTGCTTCGTGGTTCAAAAGCGACGGCTTGGCGAGATAAAAACATGACCATAACTTGATTTTCTCATTTGCAACTTTGGTCTGTGTTCTTGTCTTTTTGAATATAATCAAACTCATAGGTCCTGGCATGGATGTCTTAGACGTCTTCTGTCCACCGTGCGGGATGATAACAAAACAATTGGTTGTTCGTGTGGGCTTGGGCGGTGTGACCGTTTTGGACAACCAGGGTGGTTTCCATTCGAGTCGTACCACGGTACGCATGACACCCTTATCAGAAAATAGGGATGGAGGTGATGTGGGTGATGCAACAATGGCGTTAGGAGCGGACTCAACGGATCGTGATAGTGGTTTGGGGCCTGATGCGGAGATGTTTTTTTACGAGGAGGGAGCGGCAGTTGATGTTTGTTTTGGTGACGGCGTGGTGGGATGAACATCAGGAGGTGGGGGTTGTATTGGGATGGTATAGATCACGGCTAATGGTGAAGTGGAGTTTGGCTGTTTGGAAGGTGGTGTAGGGGTTGTTTTTGTTACTGGAAGGAGGGTGGTTACGGTTGGTTGTCGAGTGGGTAGCGGAGGTGGTGGTGGTGCCATTGTAACCGGTGGTTTTGGTTCCAAGTTTCGTGGTTTTTCGGAGCCCAAGGAGTTCGGCGACTTAGCGGAGATGTGACTGGATAGGTTAGTGATGTGTTTGTCGAGAGTAACGGTGGTTTCGGTGAGGCTATTGATTTTCAAGTTGAGGTGCTTGATGGTTTTGCTTAGGGCGGCTAACTGGGTGGCGGTGTTGGCCTGATTTTATAAGGTAGCGGTGGTGAGGATGATAAGTTGGTTAAGTTGGCTAGTGATGGATGGGGAGTGGTTGTCGGTGGCGGTGGTGGGCGGCATGGCGGAAGGAAGGTTCGTCAACGAGAGCACCATTGATAGAAGCCAATTAGAGAAGGCTAATCTCCCAAGATAAATAACCCTTAGAGGGGGTCAAGCTCCAAGAAAACTAGAGAAGAAGAGATTCAAGCCTAAGCTTGGTTTCATAATATTCATTCATATCCTAAACAAATATTAATTGGCTGATATATATAGCCTTACAATACTTGACCCACTACTTGCTATCAAAAAGGAAAACTACCCACTTAAATAGAAAATGGTAACCTACATGTCAAAACAATTAACTGCATGGAATTATTAACTAAGCTACTCTCTTGCATGATAATATCCACAATGTACGTGATGCATGTGTGACTACGTGGCATCATGGCATGGTGGGTAATGGTACGTATCAGGGTGTTTTGATGTCTACTCATGAAGCCACCAAAACGAAAGGATGACTTATGGGTAAATAACGACGAGCAGCTACAAAAATAAATAAACATCATGTATAAACATAATGATAAAGAACACCATACGTAAATAAGCCATTTGGGATTTTCGAGAGTTTTGTTTTCTTTTTTGGCAAAATGGTCCAACCTTTCACTTTTTGGCCGATAATAATCTCACCTTGTTGATCAATTCTTTGATAATAATACATAAACACGAATAAGTAAATCGAATATGTACCTTATTAGCCAGTAACCACTGAGAGGGAATACTTCATGATCTACAGGATGATCGGGTTCCCGTTTAGGGTGTACAATTAGGATGGCTAAGGAGATCAGAGATCTCAGTTTTTAGAGAGGAGAGGAGGAAGAGTTAGGGTTAAGATTATTGGTGTTTCATTTGTCTTTACCTCTCTTAATAATCTCTATATATACACCCAAGGGGAAACCCTATTTAATGGTTCATTAAGGGTAATTATGTCCATCACATAAAGACCAGTTAAACCAATAGGGGTATTTAGGTCATTGATCATTTATTAGATAAATGATTATAAGGGCCATTTAATTAGAATATATAAATATATTCTTACATTCTCCCACTTGGCCGAGTAATCATTTATTATGAGCATTAGATAAGCCTGATCAGGAGTTAACACTCATTTTAGTTTTAAACCCAGAAATGTAGCAGAGAAATACAGTCGTTAAGTCAGTTATTCAACTCGGGACCCCCATTAATCATACTACACCCCAAATTTAAAACTTAACATTAGGATCATGACAAGTAAGCCCTAAACGTTAATTTGTATAATTAGTATCTATACGTCGTTAGGCATGCATGAACGTATTTAGAGACAAACAAATATTAAACGTATGAGGAATAATTAATAATTAGCCATTCATAGTGCAATATGCAGTTGTACATGGTCATTAGTAAAACCCGTCTCAATTATAGGCCCTTAGAGAGACTTATGGGTGATAGACCTTTAGTTATTGGATTCATAAGCATATCATGAATGAATTCGATACAAAGAATTAGTTTCCTCTACTTGTTCATAAAATAAGTGAACAATAAATTTCGTATCGAATTTCTAATGCAGCTCCGCTCGAACTGTTACTGTTCGAGAAAACAAGGTAGCTGACTTTATCACAGTAAGTCTTCAATATAGAATTTAGATGGAGTTATTAATTATGAGTACTGATAAAATTCCAACAACATTTAGTGACAGCTGCGTTGTGATAAGCAACATATTATGTCATTATTTAGGTTGTTGTTAACAGTTCATTATGACTCCTCCATGAGATAAGTTTTGTCTGCTGAAATAAGGATATATCCCAAAGTTGACATACAACAAAGTTAGAATAAGAGTATTCAACTGTTTCAAGTTCTCACTTCTTCTTTAAATTATAGTCTCTCGTTTCTTAGAGATATTGTAATACTTTATTAGATGCTTCACAATAATCTAGACGAGTCTAGTGTTCAGCAACATGAGCAATATCCAAACGAGTATAGACTTAAACTTACATAAGGCTTCTAATTAATGAAGCATAAGGTAGTAATCTCAATTATCCTATTAGCCTCTAAAGGAGAGCAATTTTGTATGTTACATGTGTAAGGACCCGTTTAGAGACAAAACAAATGTCTCGTTGAGTCTATCTCGGTGAATTTTGATTCCTATAACATAAGAGGTATCTCCGAGATTCATTATGTCAAAGTATGCGCGAACAATGATTTGACTAACGTAACATATACTTGTCATAAGAATGCTATCGATATAAGGACAAGTTTACATTAGTTGCTCCCACTCATCTTGAGGTAGGTGTATTAATCCACTTGGTACTTGATGAAAATAATTGCATTATAATTTCATCATGTTTAAATGCTTGCATCAACCCAAAAATGGATTTCATTGACTTACAAACTAAGTGTTCTGGACCTTCAGTTTAGAACTTTCAGGTTATTTTATGAACATTTAGGTCAATGTAAGGGAAAGTTGTTTAATGTCCATCTAATGTAGCTCTTAAATTATTATAAGCTACTAGAACGGTAATGATCCTCAAAGAAACCTTTTGCAAGATAAGTAAGAAGGTTCTTTGATAATTTATTACCTCTTAAGTATAACCCTCAGCAATCAATCATACTTTTAGTGTGATAACGTTTCCATTCAGATTTAGTTTAGTTATGAACACCTTTAGGTAATTCAACTAAATCCAAACGTTATTCTAATTCATGGAATTAAGCTTGCCAATAATAGCTTTGTCCCATTTAGAAGATTTAATTGATGCCGATGATGTAATTAGAAGAGGTAGGATCAGTAAACTTTCCAAACATCCATTTCAACTTTAGTCAGGTAAGGTACTTAATCATCAAAGTTAGTAGGCCTTTTAGACCTAGATGACCTCCTGAGTTAACTATTGGGTTTATTATGATACATATGCAATTTTATGAATTAGCTCTTGGTTAGGTGCTTTCATTCTCAGGTAAACAAGGAGCTATATTATTTTCTAAGTGTATAAGAGTTGGTGCAGTATGGTGTACAAGAGGTGTAATCGGAGTTAAATTCGGAGTAGAATTTAATGAGTCTCTCCCCCCGCCTCTTGTACTTCTGGCAAGTCATGATAAGGACTTTTACTGCTCCCACTAAACTTAGAAATCTTTAGGAACTTAGCATGCATAAGGTCTAAGATTGGAAGACCAATAGATTCTAATAGAGAAACAACTCAATGATGTTTTTGTTAGTTTCTCTTATTGAGGATTACTTTAGTTTTTGTAAGAAATCTAAGTTTTTCCCATAGTTAGGCATCAATGAAACTTTATTAGGAGTATCATTATATTTTAAGGAGACAAGTTGTGATAGAGCAGTGTCATACAAGAGGTGTAATTTGAGATAAGATCAAAATTGTCATTTCCCCCACCTCTTGCAACTTATGCAAGTTATAATTAGGACACTTAATAATCCCACTGATCTTTTAGGTCTCTAGGAACTCCATATGATAAGTTTTAGCGATGCATGTGAATGGGAATATTTCATATATTTTATACTTGATTTCCTTATTGTCCAGATTTCATAAGAAATTTTAAGGACATATTTAGATGGAAACCCTTTAAGTATATATGAATTGATTTCTTAAAACTTAGGTCCGTATGAAACAGATTAGATACAAGTCGATATTTTTCTAAGCTCCACTAATGTTAGTTAATTATACCATATGATGGAAACCCATTTATTCCTTATGCCATTTTAAATTTTAGGGTATTTAACACATGCTTTAAAGTCACTAAGAATGAGATTTGATAACAAATCATCCTTCATTGACCTATTCATGATTGCTCATGAAAAAAATTTGGTCTCAATGGATGAAGTGTATAGGTCTCATTATCCTTTGTTAAATGTTCATTTTTCATGATAACAAAGTTGTGAAAATGTGTGTATCATCATGTTCTATTTAATAAGGTTTCTGTTCAGATAATGACAACAAATAATATGAGAGTTTAAGTTAATAGTTACTTTGTTTTGGTCATAAAACTCATAACTGTCAAAGTGTGGCTTTAGTGTTGATACTAAAATTCTGAGTAATATCCAGAATATCGTAAGGTATCATAAAGCCTAATACAAAGATCAGTTATTAATGGTTTTTCAACCTTAACAATAAATTCGCCACTTACTCCCATCTTAAGTATTTGTTGAAATCTGGTAAGTAAACAAATAGAACTACAACAATCACGTGTTAATTGGAATATTTATATTTGTGGAGTCAAATATCATTGATTTTCTACTACTTAACTTAGCCAGCTGTTTCCTTGGCTTATGGATTATCTCATTGCTTGTGCCTAGTCTAATGGCATAGTTTCGCAGTGAGACATCCGCTTGGAGAAGTTAGAGCTGGAAGCAGTACATGTATTTTGTTTCCGGACTTTAAAACTATCCTCTCTATTGTAAGTTATCTTCCACTTTTTTAAGTTGTAGTGGTAGTAAGGTGAATAACATCTGATTTTTTTTTTTTTAGTTTTAGGCATTTCTCTTCCTATACGTATGTTGCTATCAACACACTCATTTTCCTTTGGTACTTCTGAGTGCTGTAGTTGATTCATAAGGCATCTAAGCATACTAATGGAAAAGTTATTGTATAACGCACTGAAAATCTTTGTCGATTACATGAATAAGCCCTTATGTTAATAGGCCATGTTATGATGTATTCACGAATGTCACCTAACGTTATTATTTGACTTAGATTTATTGCATGCTTCTTTAAGAGTTCTTTTGATTCTTCCAAAAAAAAAAAAAAAAAAAAAAAAAAAAAAAAAAAAAAAAACTAGTCTTAGGAATTTCAGAATCTTTTAGTGGCTCCCCTGATAGCAATCATTAATTTGAGTTCTTGATTACCATAAGTGACATTATATGACTTATCCCACTTCTTAATGAAAATAAATTCCTTTTGTAAGAAAAGTTAGTAGGAGTGTCATGTATTAAGGGATAATCAAGACTCAATAAGAGCAAATCATATTAAGTTTTAGAACAAGAGTGGATTAGTTAGTTTGAGATATGACCTTTTAGAAGAACTTTAGAGTGATTTATGTTATCGGATATTCAAGTAAGGCAGACAAAAATTAGGATCATTATATTAATGAAGGACCATTAATATGTGAGGATCATTGTTTTGATGAAGATGTGATAACATCCATTATAAACACCATAAATATAATAGATTAATTAAAAGTTCTACTTAAAATAATAGCACATCACCTTTGGGCAGAAGTGAAATCATTTAAGCATGGAGTGCAATTAAGTGTAGCACATCACCTTTGGGCAGAAGTGGGACACTTAATTTATTAGGCACAATTTAGTTTTACAGGGCATGAATGTAACACATCATCTTTGGACAAAAGTGAGACATTCTTGTTAATTAGGCAAAACTAATTTGGTATGCTTAATTAGACTTAGATAACTATGTTAAGGTAGCACATCACCTTTGGGTAGAAGTGGGACCTTTTAAGTGTTATCAAAGTGAAGCAAAATATTTATTAATTTAGGTTTTGAAAACATATTAGTTAAGGTTTTTCAAAACTAAATAAACTAATTAATAGCAAACCCTAAGACAATTTTAGATTACCAGTTCTCGGGAAAGTAGGCTTAGTTCCCGGGAAAAGAGGTTCTCGAGAAAAATAGTTAGTTCTCGCAAACAAGGAAGTTCTCGAGAAAATGGTTAGTTCTCGAACTTGTCATAGTTCTTGGTAAAAATTGAGTTCTCGGGTGGCCTTTGGTTCTCGGATAATAGTTAGGTTCCCGGAAAAACAAGTTAGTTCTCGAATTCCTAAGAGTTCTCGTATTCAGTAATGGTTTTCGAAATCAGCAATGGTTCTCGAATTTAGTAAGAGTTCTCGGATTTAGGTTTAGGTTCTCAAATTTTAGGTTTTCGAAAACAGAAAACCGAGAACTGTTGGTTCTAGAGCTTGAATCCGAAAACCTGTATGAGAACAATCTTTCGAAAAAGTTAATCCGTGAACAATGTGTCCGAGAACTATGATACCCATAAGTGCTATAATTTAGGGATTTGAGAAAATTTGTTTCAATTAATTTCGGGATTTCAGTAAATCTCCAAAATATTTCGAAAAATATTATAAACATTTAATTTAAAACTTGGAGAATAAGTTACTCCTAAAATTTTAGGAAACAGATTTTAATCCTGGTTTTCAAAATTTAATGGATTTGAATTTATTATGATTTCAAGAATCTTAGGTGTTTTAATATATCTCCAAGTCTTATCAGTTCGAATATTTTAAAGAATAAAAATATTATTAATCGAAACTTGGTGATAAAGCAACACAAAATTAGGAAACATAATCAAATCTTGATTTCATCCCAAAATAAAGGGATTATTTATTTATTATTATTAAAGTTTCGATGAACATCAAAACAATAAGGATGAACATCTTGAAATTTTAATTCTAGTTGTAACCAACTTATAACGATTTTCATGAAAAAATTTTCAAATACTAATATTGATTTCAAAATAATGATTTTCGTGAAATCAATATTACGCAAGAATCATTATTTTATTAAACCACAAAAATAATTTTCGTGATTTTTTTTTTTTTCGATGTTGACTTTTAAATCAAAATACATTACATAGAGAATTGAAAATCACGATCTCCTTAGCGGCAGAAAGAATGATTTACATTCAAGAATTAATTAGTTAATATGCAAACCACTATATAATTTTCGTAAGTTTGGTAACATTCTGTGATAAAACATAATATATCGAACCATATTTTTTTTTCGTGAGTTTCATATATTATCACAGAACCAAAGTTTATTTTGCAAATTGAATTAGAATTGATGTAATCAACATATGCTCTGATACCACATGTTGATCAATTCTTTGATAATAATACATAAACATGAATAAGTAAATCGAATATGTACCTTATTAGCCAGTAACTACTGAAAGGGAATACTTCATGATCTACAGGATGATCGGGTTCCCGTTTAGGGTGTACAATTAGGATGGCTAAGGAGATCAGAGATCTCAGTTTTTAGAGAGGAGAGGAGGAAGAGTTAGGGTTAAGATTATTGGTGTTTCATTTGTCTTTACCTCTCTTAATAATCTCTATATATACACCCAAGGGGAAACCCTATTTAATGGTTCATTAAGGGTAATTATGTCCATCACATAAAGACCAGTTAAACCAATAGGGGTATTTAGGTCATTGATCATTTATTAGATAAATGATTATAAGGGCCATTTAATTAGAATATATAAATATATTCTTACACACCTGAGTTTTTTCCCTCCACCAGTCCCACATTTTAGACATTTTGTTATGAATGGACCCCCTATTAACTCACACTAGTAAGCACTTTTTGAGATTTTAGAGATGGTAGAGAGTTTTTTAAACTTGTCTAATCAACCCAAAACATCCATGTGGTATTTATAGGAAGCCAATATGCGAAATGTGTGAAAAAAAAAAAACAAAAATAACGGCTATATTTTGAGCCTAATGGTCAATTGACCGTTTTATAACATCCAAAACTGATTAAACCGGTTTTAAAATAAAACCAATTATTAAAAGAAACGGTTTTAAAACCAGTTTTTTAGAAATCAACTTTTAAGCTTTTTTTTAAACCGGTTTCAAACCCGAACTGATAGGCAAATATACAAACTGTTTTGTAATTGATGGACTAGGCCGGGTGGAAAAAAAACTCGTTATAAAAAAAACCGATTCCGTTTGTATTTTTTTCGGTTAAAAGCCCAATTTTTTTTTGAAAGGCAAACTTTATTAACCACACAAAACGGAAGGAAATCTCCAAGGCGGAGATTCCCAAAACCACAAAAGTTACATTACATCAAAATTAAAAGCTTGCCAATCCTTTCAACCCACCATACCTTTTTTACATCTACTAGAAAACCAAATAAAACCCAAGGCTTTTATATCCGTGATGATTTCAACCACGTTCCGACTAACTGTAACATCCAGAAAATCCGTTTCGCTTAATTACACTATTAGGCATGAATAAGAAATGACAAAACAAATTAAATAGTAGAATGAGCCTTTTATGGATAATAAAACGGGATGATAACAATGTGGGTTATGTTTTAATATGAAAAATTCCTAGTGAAAGTTATTATCTTTATAACGGGGAAATAACACTAGAAAGAAACT
This sequence comes from Ambrosia trifida, assembly GCA_028751855.1. Classification (NCBI taxonomy): domain Eukaryota; kingdom Viridiplantae; phylum Streptophyta; class Magnoliopsida; order Asterales; family Asteraceae; genus Ambrosia; species Ambrosia trifida. The sequence goes on from CM054125.1 coordinate 63,898,129, forward strand.
TGTAAAGTTAAGTTTTATAAAAAAATGACAATTGGGGAAATATTTGGGGACCATTAGTGTAAATGTGGGTCAAATAAGATGCGCAAGAACACCCATTTGGGTGAAAAACGTGGGCAGCCCCAAAGGGGGTTTTATTGAGCCAAAACAAACCCTAATCTCACCAAATTGAAGAAAATTGTTGCAATGGGTTGAAGTAATGGATGAAGTGGTTGTTTTAGAGGGTTAATCTTCAAGGAATAAGCTTAGGTAAGAACCCTAAACCCCAAATTCGTGTAGGGTTCGAAACCCATATGTGGGTTTTGGGCAAATGATGTTAAATTCGTATTATTGCATGATTGTAGGTGATATTGATCATCTCTAATGGTTTAGAGATGAGCTAATTACTAGAAGTTGCAGGGTTGCAAAAGATGATGATTTTAGGTGTTCATTAGTAGCTTAAATGTTACTAAAATTAGTTGTAAATCCATGTAATTGTAGGAATAATGTGTAGTTAATAATATGCATGTGGAAATTGGTCATGATTAAAGGTGATTATGCGTTTTGGTGGAACGCGTGTATTAGGAGCTTGTACATTGAGCTTAGGATGTTGTATGCACACCAATTGTGTGATGAAATGTCTAGATGAGTATGATGTACGAATTTGTATGCAAGACTTGACAAGCATGAATGTATTGTGATAATTGGTGCAATTGATAGTAGGTTAACATGAGGATTGCGTCTTAGAGAGTAATCACATGGGGATTTAGTTGATTGTAGGATTTTGTAAGAAGTATGCATTAGTAGTGTATACACTATGCTTAAATATCATGATGCACACCATGTGTTGGTCAATTGGTATGATGAATGATCTTGTATGTTAATGAGATAGGAATATGATGTTTATGATGAATTTCATACGATCTAGCATAACAATATGGGCATATGTTTGTTAGAAGAAAGTTTTTATTGTTGAAAGTTGACTTTCTGGAAAGTCAACTGATGTGGAAATAATGTGGTATGTGTTCTAACATGATTGTGAGATTGAGGATTTCGTGTGAAACACATTAGTTTGGTTATGTGACATATACGATGTTGAGTTTAATTACTTGTAGTGTAAATCAAAAAGGGTGGGAAGCTATGTTATATGCACGTTAGAAGTTAACCTATGCAAGTCAATGTGATATATGAGTTGGATATGATTGCTTATGAATGAACATGTATGCTAACAATGATGTGAATATGATGATATGAAAGGATAGAAATTATGGACTCAAGCATGGGAAGCTAATGGGTCAAGATGAGGAAAGTAATCAAGCATGAACTTGGAGAACCTAAGGTAAAGTGATTCCTATTCCACTTAGAATAACGAATTTATTCATGTATATGTATGTGTAAGTAGAATGGGAAATGCAAAATGATGGAACGTTAATAATAATGCCAAGGCATGTTAGGAAGCTTATAATAGGAAAAACGCAGCTTCGGATGGACCGGAGTGGGACGGATCAAGGAAGGATGGAAAGGGGAGCAAAATGGAGATTTTCAGGCCCCACCGTAAGTTACGGTGGGCCTCAAGAAACCCACGGTGAATACCCACTATTTTACGGTGGGTAGAAAGTGCACTGTTTTACGGTGGGTAGAAAGTGTCAGGGGCCACCGTAAGTTACGGTGGGACCTGGGATATTTTGTTAATTTTTATCATATGTTGATATTTCGCTTATGTGCGCGACCCGTAATTGCGTTTAATGCATCGAATAACATCGTTAGACCTTGTGGAATGTTAGGTATGGGTGTAGCAAGTAATAGGAATGTCGGATTTGCCAATATGACTCAAGTACGGAATGATGTAGGTGTATATAATTTAAGTGTTACGTTAGCATAACGGTAACAAACATGGTAAGTAGATTGATATGCTTTGTAGATTGAGAAAGTGAGGTATGTATAGGTACTCATACTCGGGTAAGAGAGAGAGCCTTATGTATGTAAAGGTTGGTCATCATGTGTAGAACGATTATAGGATTGGAAACGTCATATTTGTCATAGAAGATTCATTAAGAAAGAATAACATGACGGGTCATGGTAGGTTGGGTGTGGGAATTGTACGTTTGTATGTATTGTGGTTATTAACCGTTTATATTGAGAATGGCAATGAAGATGCAGGTATGTAAGTATGAATGCATGGGATTTGGAGGTTCGGATTGGGGTATCACACCCGAACTTGCAAAAAGGCGTTTGAACAGGATCACGGAGTATTGTTGGATGTTATTTCCGCATTGTGAGTATTTTACATGAAGTCACCTATTGAACTAACGGAATGGTTATGTGGTGATTGCAGGTTGTCTTGTCTACCTAACGAAGTAAGGGAAGGATGAAGATCGAGTGAGGGAGCGGATTGTACGTGGTCACGGTCACAAAACTACATAAATATGAGTTAAGTTGGATGTAATAGGAAACAATAGAAGATGTAATACTTAATATACTTAGTAGATTTGGTTTCTAAACATTCAAGGTTGTCTTTTAAAAGAAATGAATTTTTTGGTTGGTATTTCCGCTGCGTATTTTCTGTATTACGGTCCTAGGGCGTTACAAGTTGGTATCAGAGCCCTGGTTTGAGTGAAATCTCGTACAAGGAAGTAAGTACTTGAACTCAAACTTGTGTGCTCTTGAAATCAGTGACCCGTACAATCCAAGACTCGATCGAGGCCTAAGGGTAGAATTTAATATTAACTCACATGATAGGCTAGAAACTAATTGTGGTGTTTGTGTTAAGGTGCGCTTTTATGGATAATGAAGAGGTCTCAAGGACGCGATCCAAGATAGATCTCGGAACTTTGGGAAGGATAGAATTCTCGCAGGTACGTAGTATTAATACCTTGGTACCGGTGTGAGAGAATTCCTAGGGATGGTAAAAAGTAGATGGAAAAACAACCATGTTGTTAGTAAAGGAGACTGAAAATGTAGCACGAAACTGAAAACCAGTCCCCAGGCATAAGGTAATGATTACATGAAGGCACGTGGATAGCATGTGGACTGTGCGCCTGGCCAGTGCACAAGAAGCATGCAATGCACGTGAGACCATGAGAATCATCACAGGTATGCCTAGTAAAATTGGAAAGTAAGTGGTCATGTGGGTGAATGGGTGGAATGAAACTCATATAAAAATATGAATGTGAAGGGGGATTCTCTTAGAAGGTATCAAACTAAGCGTATGTGTATTGTGCCTATAAATTTGTCACACCCCAACCGATGGCGGAATACATCGGGGCAAGACTTGTGGTAGATTGTTCAAAGACTTCATGACACTAGATTTTGTGACAATATAGTTTAAAGATAGAATTTCATTTATTGTTTAAAAATATAAATACAAGTAGTTCAAATAACGAAAAATACAACAAGAATATGATAACTTGAACTAGAGTGAGTTTCTATGTCCAATCCTAAGTAGTTTTCTTGAAAGTCCTGCAATAAATATTTCCTGCAACATGTATAAAATATCCGTCAACACATAAAGCATTGGTGAGCATACTAGTTTTGACATACATACATAGTATAATAAAGTTTTGCTTATAGGCATATGCAAGAGAACCATACAAACGGCGACTAGCCACGAAGAATTTTGCTTAACATGACCCATGTAGGGGGCGGATAGCCAATCCTATAGCGCTATACATGCAAGGTGGGTTGTCAACTATATGAACATTTGTATGTTAGAGTAAATAATTCTACATAGCATAGCGTACAAGCATATAATAGACTTTAGGTTGCGCATGATAGAATTTAGAATATGATAGACTTTAGACTAAGCATAATAGATTGTAGAGTTTAAAATCGTTTGAGTTTTGATAGTGATACATGTTGAGCCCCAAAGAATAAAGAATAAAAGGGGGACAAGTATGAACTCACCTTAGGGTGTGTTATTTAGTTCCAAAAAACGGGTCTTGAGAATTGAAGATTTTAGCTCCGAATAACTAGAATTAGAAAGGAAAGCGTTTTAGATTCAAGAGTTGGATTATTAGATTCAAGAGAGTCAAGCAAGCCTTTTAGGCGAACCAAAACACAAACCACCCTAAAGGTGATTCGGATGGTCATGAGAGTCAAGTAGTGCCTTTAAGGCTAACCAAAACACAAACCACCATAAAGGTGATTCGGATGGTCAAGAGAGTCAAGTATTGGTAAGGTAGGGATGTATCCACAAACCTTCCAAGTTATTAGATTAGTAGAGTTTTGAAAGTATATATTTTAGTATTTACATAATATAACTATAGGGTTAAAGTAGTGTATGGTGACTTAGTTTGGAAGAGCCTTGGCTTTCCTTTGTCAACCATTAACCATAGCACAAGTCCATATTAAGTAATTGGTGAACTTGGTTGGTATCACTTCAGCTAACCTTCTAGTACATAAAAACAATAGAAGATGAACCACCTTTGAGGCCTCATTTTGGTGTCCTACTCATATTTATTTGCCATAGCAAACAAGAGCAAGGTCCTAGAGGTTTCCCAAGGGGTTAGAAGAAGAGGAGAAATGAAGAAAGAAAAGGGAAGTGAGAGTTTAAAATGAGAAAACTCACTTAGAAGTGGGCTTCCATCACTTAGGATTTCTTGAAGAATTTAGATGTTTAGAGAGGATTTGAGATTGAGCAAGTGATTAAGGTGTAGGGAGGGGTTGTATTTATAGATTGGTTAAGGTGGTTGGGTATTAAATAGAATAAATGGGGTGGTTAAGTTTAATTAAAAAGGTGGTCTTAATTGTTTTAATTAGTTACTGTTGGATAACTTTTTTTAAAAAAAACGACCGATATGTTTTTTTAACTTAAATTAATGTTATTAATGTGGAGTTGTAGTCAACACAACACATTCACGTTCGTTTTCTATTTCCATTTTGTTTTTTTTTTTAACTTAAATTATTAATATTATAAGTCTATATGTTTGTAAAAAATAAATAAATATGTATTAAGATCTTAACTAAAAGAGTTTCTTGTTATAACGTATAAATTGAATAGGATAAATTATAATGACGACTCGTCATGAATTGGTATGAGTAACGTAAAAGAATCGAATAAAGGCGAACTTGGAATTTGTTAAGTATAAAATTTAAAATATATGAAAAGTGAAAATCACGCGGTGTTACAAAATTAATTATGGCAACGAATGAATAAGTAACTAGGCGTCAGTTGTGGGTAAAGTAGACGACTCTCAAGTGACAGAGAGCAGTCTACATGAATGAAAGGTTTGAGTCCGTGGGTAAGTACGGATCAAACCTATATGAATGAAAGGTTGGAATGAAAGGTTTGAGTCCGTAAGTAAGTGCGGATCAAACCTACATAAATGAAAGGTTGGAATGAAAGGTTTGAGTCCGTAGGTAAGTACGGATCAAACCTATATGAATGAAAGGTTGGAATGAAAGGTTTGAGTCCGTAGGTAAGTACGGATCAAACCTATATGAATGAAAGGTTGGAATGAAAGGTTTGAACCCGTAAGTAAGCACAGATCAAACTTATATGAATGAAAGGTAGAAATAAAAGACTTGAACCTGTAGGTAAATACGGATCCAAAATATATAAATTAAAGGTAGGAATTAAAAATATGAATCCATATGTAGGCCCCTTCACTTACTCATTAGTCGGCCCATCCCTGATAACATGAGAATGTTGAATGACCATAAAGGGGCAAATGGGTGAAATTATAGAAATTGTAGAGATGACCTTGAACGGGTCAAATGGTGGAGATGTAAGAATATAGAATGATCCAAGTAATTAGTCAAATTGAGTAGGATGTTGTAGAAATATTGAATGACCCATGAAACGGGTCATTTGGATAGGAATGGAGAAGATAATACATTTTTTTTTCTCCAACCAAGGTAAGACACAACGTTAGTCAAATATGCATGTTGCGTGGCATATAAAATTGCATATATATATATATATATATATGTAATTGAAGATAGTATGACGAAATTGATGTGAGTTTATTTTCAGAGACCTGTGGAAACGAATGAATGATATTATGAATTGCAAGAATGCAATGTAGAAATTATTATAAAGTAGTGGAATATGGCACAATTACGTTGAAAAGTCAAATTGTAGAAAATTTTCCAGATAGTGAATAAAACGTAAGGTTCTTGCGTAGGAAAATGCAATAAGTAATGTAGTATAGCACATAAACGGGAGATCAGGAAGGAAATGTATATAGTTAGACATTTCAGGTGAAAGAAAAATTGCATGGACCAATGAAGGTCAACTTTCATGAATGTAAGGTATATGTCTAACCAATGATTTTGTAGATGCGAATGGCCGAATTTATGGGTATGATGAAATCCACAAGATAGGTGATATGATGTTGACGAGTTGGAACTCATTGTGAATGAACTAAAGCAAGCTAAGTATGGCATGGACTTGTGAAGGAGCAAGTCAAGCCGACATATGGATGGTTGGTTAATATTGTGAAAGGAAGGTTAGTACATTTGGATATTTTGTGATTGTTAAATAGAAAATTGATATGTTGAATAGTAACCCCGTATGAATGAATGGTAGCTCAAGCATGATGTAGTTCGAAAGGTTTGACTTTAAAGGGTCAAAAGATGGATGAATCTTAGCTTAGACTTGGTGTTGTTAAGCGATGGACATATGTGTGTACAGTAAGTAGTGCATGAAATGAACTAACAAACAAATAGGCATGAATAGAATTGCTCTGAAATTTACCAAAAAAAGGGATGGGATGTATATGGTAGATGTATCGGTTCGGTAGTGACTATAGAACGATGTCTAACTCTCAAGTTAAGTATGAATAAGTGAAGGTGAATTAGTAGTTATGTTATGATAGTGATAACTTCGATCAAAGGATTTCAATATCCGTATGTTCATGAGCTAACTTTGATGAAATATTTGGAAGTAATTAAAAGAGAATTTATAATAGTGGAATAATGTAGTAAGATCGTGATGAATAATAATTATGATTAATGCAATTATAAAAGATCAATAGGGTTGATGAGGTGAAAGATGGAAATGATAGTTCGGTATGCTTGATAATTGCATGAAGGCTTGTTTTTAATATTAGAAAGTGTGGACATATGATTATGTTCATTCACGATTAAAGTCGTTGTATAGTCTATAATGTGGGCTTGTGATATGGCATGAAATCTTGAATGAAAGAAAAGAGTAGATAGATAAATGGAAATAATGTTGGCTAAGGATTTAGCATTATGCAAAAATATTAGCTTCGATTGGCTAGAATGAATGCCTAGGGATAATAGTGGAGTGGGTTGATAGTAATGAAAGTGGTTTCGGGGACGAAACCTTCTTTAAGGGGGTAGACTTGTAACATCCCGAAAATCCGTTTCGCTTAATTACGATATTAGGCATGAATAAGAAATGACAAAACAAATTAAATAGTAGAATGAGCCTTTTATGGATAATAAAACGGGATGATAACAATGTGGGTTATGTTTTAATATGAAAAATTCCTAGTGAAAGTTATTATCTTTATAACGGGGAAATAACACTAGAAAGAAACTTGTAAAGTTAAGTTTTATAAAAAAATGACAATTGGGGAAATATTGGGGGACCATTAGTGTAAATGTGGGTCAAATAAGATGGGCAAGAACACCCATTTGGGTGAAAAACATGGACAGCTCCAAAGGGGGTTTTATTGAGCCAAAACAAACCCTAATCTCACCAAATTGAAGAAAATTGTTGCAAGGGGTTGAAGTAATGGATGAAGTGGTTGTTCTAGAGGGTTAATCTTCAAGGAATAAGCTTAGGTAAGAACCCTAAACCCCAAATTCGTGTAGGGTTCGAAACCCATATGTGGGTTTTGGGCAAATGATGTTAAATTCGTATTATTGCATGATTGTAGGTGATATTGATCATCTCTAATGGTTTAGAGATGAGCTAATTACTAGAAGTTGCAGGGTTGCATAAGATGATGATTTTAGGTCTTCATTAGTAGCTTAAATGTTGCTAAAATTAGTTGTAAATCCATGTAATTGTAGGAATAATGTGTAGTTCATAATATGCATGTGGAAATTGGTCATGATTAAAGGTGATTTTGCGTTTTGGTGGAACGCGTGTATTAGGAGCTTGTACATTGAGCTTAGGATGTTGTATGCACACCAATTATGTGATGAAATGTCTAGATGAGTATGATGTATGAATTTGTATGCAAGACTTGACAAGCATGAATGTATTATGATAATTGGTGCAATTGATAGTAGGTTAACATGAGGATTGCGTCTTAGAGAGTAATCACATGGGGATTTAGTTGATTGTAGGATTTTGTAAGAAGTATGCATTAGTAGTGTATACACTATGCTTAAATATCATGATGCACACCATGTGTTGGTCAATTGGTATGATGAATGATCTTGTATGTTAATGAGATAGGAATATGATGTTTATGATGAATTTCATACGATCTAGCTTAACAATATGGGCATATGTTTGTTAGAAGAAAGTTTGTATTATTGAAAGTTGACTTTCTGGAAAGTCAACTGATGTGGAAATAATGTGGTATGTGTTCTAACATGATTGTGAGATTGAGGATTTCGTGTGAAACACATTAGTTTGGTTATGTGACATATACGATGTTGAGTTTAATTACTTGTAGTGTAAATCAAAAAGGGTGGGAAGCTATGTTATATGCACGTTAGAAATTGACCTATGCAAGTCAATGTGATATATGAGTTGGATATGATTGCTTATGAATGAACATGTATGCTAACAATGATGTGAACATGATGATATGAAAGGATAGAAATGATGGACTCAAGCATGGGAAGCTAATGGGTCAAGATGAGGCAAGTAATCAAGCATGAACTTGGAGAACCTAAGGTAAGTGATTCCTATTCCACTTAGAATAACGAATTTATTCATGTATATGTATGTGTAAGTAGAATGGGAAATGCGAAATGATGGAACGTTAATAATAATGCCAAGGCATGTTAGGAAGCTTATAATAGGAAAAACGCAGCTTTGGATGGACCGGAGTGGGACGGATCAAGGAAGGATGGAAAGGGGATCAAAATGGGGATTTTCAGGCCCCACCGTAAGTTACGGTGGCCACTTTGTATGAGTTTGACTTCTTTTTGGGAAGAAGAAGGATAATATCACATGCTCTCTGAAGTCATTTGGGTTCACCCGTGTAGGATAATTCTGTTATGAACCCAGTTAATAAATGGTCATTTGGTAAACCGTAAAGTTTCTTAAAATCTTTATAAGAATATGTGGGAGAGAGAAAGGGAGGGAGAGAGAGAAAGGTTGAGAGAGGAGGAGAGGAGAGGAAAGGAGAGAGAGAGTCAGGTAATTAATGAGGAGAGAGGGAGAGATAGAGAGAGAGAGAGAGAGAGAGAGTGGGTGGGTGATGACGTGACGGTAAATTATTGGTTGGAGTGGGAGACGTCTTGGACGGTGTGACCCGTCTCTCCAAAGAGACGGGATGGAGCTATTTTCGTAAATCACTTGGTCAAAGGGCTATTTTGATGATTTTTCCTTAATTAATTTAGTTTATTATTGTTTGAAAATACAGTGTAATATAAATTACACTGTTTAAACAAATATATTGGAAATGGGTAGAATAATCATAAAAATTAGAAAAACTCATTAAAGTTGGGTATATATAAACTTTTTTAAGTTTGTAAGACTAAACGTTGTGAGGTGTGGTTTGGTGCCAAGTTGATTGGGCGCAGGCAGCCACACCACCAAGGCGAGGCAAGGGGTCGGGGTGCGGGGACTTCCATGGACACAATGTGCACATATTTACGTTTTTTTTTTAATTAATCAATAATATATAAATCAATCATCTATTTTCATCTCAACCTACCATCATAACACACATTACACATTACTTGGTGTGAAATGTGAAAGCCCCACCATCTACGTGACGTCTAATACATTTTTATACATTTCATCATTCCACAACACAGTCTAAACGTACATGTAAAATTAATTCTTTTTTTATTTTTACTTTATTGATTTACTTAACAGTAGACTTCATGCAAAAGTGGTACTTATAGAATGTTATTTAAACATAAATAAATGTAATCAAACACAAGAAAAAAAATTAATCAATAGAACAAAAATATTTAACATGTTTTTAAATTCAAGAATTTAGTATATGACTATATGTGCCGTTAAATAGAAAAATAATTTAAACTTTAACATTTCCTATAATTAACTTAATTCCTTCTTACCAAAACAGTTTCACAATCACTTAACTTCTTTCCTTGTAAAATATGTAGCCGTTACACACTTACACTTCAATCTTAATACAAAATTTCAACACACCACAACAAAATCTTCCATTAGATTTCTTCAATATCTCCATTAGATTTCGATTTTGTCAAGATATTCTTCATAGATAAAATGACTTCCACTAGATGTGCGGTTTGCAAGTATTTGCATTTTCGTGCCACATTTTCTTAACGATAATCCGCAAAGATTCACTTGCCTTCATAAAATCTATGGCGCGAGCAACATTGGCAAGTTACTCCAGGTATACATTGACCATAATCTTGTTCTAATCTAGAAGTAGATGGTTTTTAAAATAATGACCCTTCCTTTGTTAGTAAATATGATTGCTATCTTTTTAATTGACTACGCGTGCTTTTATATAGGATACGCCAATGCAACTACGAGGGGATGCAATAGAGTCATTGTACTACGAGGCGAAATGTAGAATACAAGATCCGGTGTATGGGTGTGCGGGAATAATTTGGTCTTTGCATCAACAAATTCAAATAGCACAAAGAGAGCTAGCACAAGTTCAAGGGGAGATTGCTTTCCTTGATGCTAAAGTTGTAGTAGTGGAACCAACATCAAGTCCGACTGAGCCATTGGTTCAACAAAATGGCGTCGAATATGGTCTAGACGACCTTTATGATTATTGGTTATACTAGATAACGTTTGGAAGTTTAGCAATTAAGAATTCTATCCACCATAAACATGTGTGTTCTTTAACACATTAGTTTTAGTTAAAACGTTGCAATATATTGTGTCCTAATTCTCTTAGTCAAAGTATCATCTCATTAAAATCTTCGTTAAGAACTTCAATGGCTCCAATAGTTGTGATAGTTACAAAGTTCAAATATTATTGTGATTTGTCTTTTTTTGAATTAGTTAATATTTATAAAGATAATATTTATCATCATTCTGTAAAGAGTTATGGAATTAGATACAAGGGTCACTTTAACCAAAAAAAAGATACAAGGGTCACTTAATTAAGAAATAAGTAAATGATTTACATGTTAAAATAACTTTATTTATTTAAGATATAAAAACATAAACATTAAATAAGTAATTTATTGAAATTCTCAATTTCAATTTGTAATCAATTAGTGTTGGAGCCCGCGCTTTACGGCGGGTTCATAGGTAGGTGCTTGTGAGAATGTATTTCTTAAAGATATATCGATGGGCTATAGACCATGCAAGCTATAATCCAAACGGCGGTAAAATTAAACAAAGTAAACATGCATGGAGTTAAATGTTAGCTTTTACTATGATATGGTAAATAACGAATCCTTAAATTTTGTTACTATATTGAAGGATTAATATAGACCAAGTAGCTTTTAATCTACATGACGGTGTAAAATAAGTAATGAACACGATTAAGTAAACATGTATAAAGTAAAAAATTAACTTTAATTATAATAAGTAAACTAAAAAATAATTAAACTTATAAAAAGTATAAAAGCATAAATATGTGTTAAAAAAATAACTTTATTATACTTCAAGGGTTGTGTAATAACGCGGAGGGGGGGGGCGTAGATCGTTTATAAAAAAAGAGGGTAAATTTATTGAGTAAATATTTCAATTAAAGTAACATAGACCAATGATAATTAAAGGGTGGTGATATTTAAACCCCCCTGCTTCTATTTAAACCCCCTCCAAGCGCCTCGCTTAGGCCTAAGCGAGGCGCTTGGAGGGGGTAATTTATTTTGGTAGTTTTTTGATGTTTTGAGTTGTTTTTTTTTAATTTAATAATTATAAAAAGTTAAAAAAAATTAAAAAACAAAGTAATAACCCTCAACATTGTCAATGACTTAAACTTGACATCATCAAAGGATATGTATAAATTAGGTGTATGTCATCTTGATCAAAGTAGTTGAACATCTGATCATCAAGGTATTTTAAAGGGCTTTGATGGTTTAACTTCTTCATCATTATGTTAGTTAACTATCAGTTTTACACTTAAATTGTATGAAAGATAACATTAATCGGTTTTATTTAGCGTAAAAAGTTCATTGTACATATACCTCCTTATCTAAAACAAATCACTTCTCTATGGAAGTTGCTAAAATAGTTAAACAAAAGCTGAAATTGAACAGTTATTTGAATCTCTCTGATCCATGGTATCCACTTTCAGAATCTGAAGAGAAGCTATCATCTCAGAGAGATATCTGTCAAGTTCAAAAATTGCAAGTCCAAATCATTGTACGATGTCTTTTTCAGAGGACCTCGACACTTGAGATGTTGCAGGTGTTTGAAAAGTTTGAACTGAAATTGAACTTTTCATTCAAGCAAGTAAAATTCAGTTGTTTTACTAATTTCATAGTCTTGATACTTTTAACAATCGGATCGGCGCTAAACAATAGAAAGTAATTACAATCCGAAACAATAAAAAGTAATTACAAAGAAATCATTCTCACATGAATATCCTTTGAAATCAATGGGAAGATAGATAAACAATCCTCATCCACAATGTTCTTACCTATAGCTACCAACGATGATTGCCAGTGAGATTGATAACTGGACAGGTTAGCCAGGTGTTTGTCAAAAAGGTAGAGCACACCACTAGAGCAAAAAGTTGTGTGTATGAGCAAAAAGTTGTCAAAAAAGCTGAAGAGAAGCTATCATCTCAGAGAGATATCTGTCAAGTAATTACAAGAAGATGATCAAAGATGCTACAACATAACTTGCACCGGCTTGAGATATGAGTTTAATTAGCTTGAATCTCTCTGATCCATGGTATCCGGTTGTTTTCAGGTTGTCTTCATCGTTGACCGCTATCTCTCGGATAACAACTGAAAAGTTGTCTCATTAATTCCAATTCCAATTCCAATTCCAATTCCACCAGTAACTTTAAATTTTGAATGATCGTCGGTTTGCTCTCTATATACCAATCAACAGTAGCGATCAGAGAAAGATTTAGTTGAAAGTGGATACAATGGATCAGAGAGATTTAAGCTAATTAAACTCATATCTCAAGCCGGTGCAAGTTATGAAATGACACATGCAGAATGTAATGTCATGCACAATGTGATTTGTATTAATGGCAAAGTGATTTGTAAGGGAAGAAGAAGAGAATGTTATATATGTTTACCTTCCCATGGAAACTCTAAAGACCTTAACGGAGGTTTGCTAGAGGGTCATTGGTCTTCAGAGTTTCCAACCCCTAATACATTCATCAAAGGATATTCATGTGAGAATGATTTTGTACAAGATTCCTATGCAAGCAAGTCAAATTCAGTTGTTAGACCAACTTGAGATATGAGTTTAATTAGCTTAAATCTCTCTGATCCATGATATGAGAGCATAAGAGAAGAGATAATAACATATGAGCTTCAACATAACTTGCACCGACTTGAGATATGAGTTTACAAGTAAAGAGATGAAAACCACTACTAGGGTTCTTTTCAGTGAAGGCTGCGAAAAGCATGAGGCGGATGTGTAACAACCGGCAAAAATAAGGTAATTCCGTACAAATTAATTAATATATGATTAACGTAATTAAATGCAATTATGTGTGATTTAATTATCAAGGCCTTAGGAGATAGCAATTTCCAAATAATGCATAGGAATGCATACGTTTAATGGTAAAACATGATTGGATCATGTGCGAATAAGCTATCCGGTATGGACGTTGGCAATTACCCGGTAATAATTAAATAAACGAAAAGGATCCCGAACACCCAGGATATAAAATAAAGGGTAGTTTCATGAAATATAATGAGTTTTGGAACTCCAAAACCATAAGTGAAAACGTCTTGTACAAATCTCCCGGTAACGAATAAAATGCGCGTACCGCACTCGATACGCGTACAACCCATAATTTCACCCGGCAAAGGCCTAAATAACCAATCAACGCTTAAATTAGACTATATTTAAGGGTTATTAAAGGTATTTTTAATGTCCGAATAACGCGTGATTAAAACCCGAAAAATACCCGAACGACACCCGAACGACGGGGGATTAAACATAATAAATATTGGGTAAATATTTGGAGTTGTGGACCCCACCTAGACCCACACAAGGGCCGGCCTAAAGGCCTTACAACCTCTCTTATTATTTTTTTAAAAGATATCCTACATAGGCCTAAGATATGAGCATGCTTGGATAAGACAAATATGGAAGATTAGCAAGTACTAAAGCATGCTCAAGACCTTACTTTATGTAAGAAAAAAATCGGCCAAGTGTCCAAGGAAGCCAACACACAATCATTCCATGAGATTACATTAAATACACACATGCATGGATATATCTAGTATGGATTACATGAAAGATTACAACTATTTAGCAAGATTTGCAAGAAAACTCCTACTCATACATACATATATACACGGCCACACACATATACTACACACATCCATCCAAGATCATTTTGTACTTCTCAAAATCTCTTGAATCTTTAGTAATAATCACAAAATCCATGAAAGATTACATGTGATAAGGCTATATAAACATGTGTTAGAGATTTGGATATCAAAGCAAAACAACTCTTCTTCTTCTTGTTCTTGGCCGTAGGTTATCCCACCCCCATACACATTCCTCTTTCAAGTTTTTACATCTCCAAATCACTCAAAACAATCCATCGTCCAAACCCCTATTGTGTGTTTCAAGCTTGGAGCTTAACCATTAAGGAAGAACACACTAAACCCCTCTCAAAATCAAAGGTTTTGTCTTCCCTAGCCTTGTGCTAGTAGTAAGCTTCTTAACCTTGTTTTTTATTATTATTATTCATGTATGTGTTCTTAGAAGCAAGTTGTACATGAAGGGTTTAAAAGGTGGTTTGAACATAATCTTTAATAGGTTTTACTTGTGTAAAATAGATGATTAAAGATATGTAAATAAATCATGGATTTGATGATGATAAAGTAATGATCTTGAAAATATATAAAGTTTACACTTAAACTAAGTAGGATGATGATTTGGTTAAGATTGTGGAATGAACTTGAATATGTTAAAAAGTAACTTTAAATCATCTTATTATGATCATCTAAGGTATAATGTATGGTGGAACATGTTAGAAGTTCAAGAATAAAGAAGATGAAGAATTAAAGTTAACTTACTTAGAAGAATGATATTTTGTTAAAATGGGCAAATACATAAAACACACATACAAGTAGTCTTATATATGGAATATAAGACTAATAAAAGTGTTTTGATACAAAAATAACTTACCAATAAAAAGTTGAATCTTCAAAGTCTACTATTTTGAGTGAAAAATGCCAACTTTGGAAGTTAGTATGGAAAAATGCAACATTTAAAAGTTAAGGGACTAATATTGTAACTTTGAAAGTTAGAGGACTAAAATGGATATTTTAGAAACTACTAGTCCAAAAATGCAAGGATGGAAAGTTTGGTGTCAAAAGTGTAAGTAATAAACTTCTAAGGATGATTTTGGTAAATACTAGTAGATACTTGGGTATTTTTGTATAAAGTGTATTTTTGAAAGTTATAAAAATATGGATTATATTAACATAAGGATTTTTATAAAATAGAGATTTTATAAAAATATTAAACAAACTTGAGAAACTTATACAAAAATGAATACTTTTATATAAATGGGAATATAAAAGTGTTGGAAACATTTTTGTAGTTAAGTTAACAAGTTGGGTTAAAAATACATAAGTATTTCAAACCTTCCAAGTAACTTGTGTTAAGAGGAAGAAATATGGATAATATTTCTATAAAACACATGTTGGGAAAAACTTGGAAAAATTAACCATTCGAGTTAAGATATCGAACTAAGACGCGTTAACGAACCGTACACGGACAAAACATGAGAAAAATGCCATTGCGGCAAGATAAGAATATATATATTTTTAAGAAGTAAAATATATATACAACATGGGTGAAAACTAATAAACACTTTCCTAAGTGTTAAAGGAATTATTCGTGGGAGAAAAATATAACGTAAACAAATAAGACGTTAAACAAGCGTATATACTTAACGAGAAAAATTACACATTTATATATGTACACTTGTTTCGGCAAAATTCTAGTATATCTACTTAATGGGAAAGTAGATATGTGGGAAGGAAAGCCGCGACAAGTAGACAAAGATATATATGTGTATGCCGTACCGACAAGATCCTAGTATATTTATTTGAATGGGAAAATAAATATACGGTATGGTGAGTTGAATCGGGTGTTAAGAATATACAATCGAACGACAAGATCTTAGCATATTTGTTTAAATGGGAAAACAAATGTGCGGCAAAGTGAGTCGGGTCGAGTGTTGAAATACATATTATATCGAGCGATGCGATCTTAAGTATAATTATTTAAATGGGAAAATAATTATATGTTAAGTGAAGTCGAGTCGATGATAATAAGATACAAGTTAAGGAAATATTAACAAGAGTAATATATAACTTGTAACACAAAGGGTAATCTAACGCCAACGAAACCTAGGATACACGCTTAATTAAACGGGATTTGGAATAACTTGTGGTCGGGAGTTGGGTGTACAACTTGCCAAGGCACATGCACTATAGGAATAGTGACTTATACGTCTAGGACGTTTGTAGGTGCGAGACCCTCTTTGCTATCCGCCTAGTAAGCCAGACAGAGTTTCAGGTGAGTTTCACGGCCCCATTTTAAACTATTTTTACGTTTTTCGGGGGAAAGATATGTTAGGGAAAATGTTTGACGGGTTTATTACTTGAGGTGTGACCGCCACTCGGGGTTGAGTCCTCGCCTCTATAATCATTTGTTCAGGGAAATGAAACCGGTGGAATATTTGGATAGTACTATTGGTGCCTGACAAGGCCCACCCCTAATCGATAGCGTCGATTATGCATTAGGTTATGCCTGGGGTGCATATATTCTGAACTTAAGTCGTGGGAAACCGAGTAACGACTTGGAGCGGGGCACAATTATTATATGTCTTGGTTTGATTATAGTCTCAAGTAGATTTATAGGAATTTGCAACTCCTATATATTGTCATAACATGGTATTTCCCAAGTATTCAAGTTTTGGAAACTAAAAACCTGTGAACTCACCAATATATTTATATTGACGAAACTTTTAAACATATCTTTCAGGTAATTAGATGAAGACGAACCGGGGCAAGCTGGGTCGTGGAATCCTCCAATGCGGCGTCAAACACTTTGCGGGGTTTCACCTTTATTTCCCAAGGCATTGGGATATATTTGAGAAACCTCTATGTTGTCTTAAAAACAATTTACTTTTATGTAATATTTGAAACAAGATTTGACGCCTTAATGAATGACCCATTTTCTTAAATTACTTGTGTTTAGCAATAACCTTGACTTTATGCTTTGAACCGTCGCGCCACGTGTTTCCGCCATTGTCGTGGTGTGACAGAAGGTGGTATCAGAGCCAAGGTTATAGCGAACTAGAGTATTTTCTTTAAAAACTAGACTATAACCGGATTTGGTTCAAAAGATAAAGTTTTCAAAAAAAATACATAGTTGCTAAAATGCAATCAAGTAATTTTTCCAAGAAGCATTGGGCATGAGGAGATTCCGACCAAGCTAGCCAGGAGCATCGTTATGCATTAGCGTGAAATTAGAAGTTAGGAAGGTTACTGATAATGTACGCCTTAGCTATCTAATTTAAATTAATTCATATATATACATGTACGGTTCTTTTGCCAGGATGTCGGACGCTGGTAGCATAGCGCCCAGTTACGATAGCAGTATTCAGATTATCCCAGCGCCGCCACCAGAGCCGATCGAGCTTGTGGTACTCGATCCGGAGGATGACGAGATGAAGATTGACGCCGCCGTGGAGGGCGCAGGAGGAGACAGCTCGGACGAGACTGACCCGAGCGAGGACCCAGAGTGGGCCCCCGCTGAGGGCGACGTAGTCGACCTACCTATGGCCGAGGCACCACAGGCAGACTTGCCTATAGTGCCACTCCAGGCAGCGCCACTGCCAGTACTGCCCCTCCAGGCCATCAGAGACTTCCCAGAGGGCTGTGCAGGTCCATCGAGGCCTGTCCCCGCGCAGTCAGAGACCGTTGAGTCTCCCTACGATCGACACGCACCGATCGATCGTGAGCCCTTACCTACCCCACTTATCCCCGTACCCCCGGGCATGATGCTCGTGCCCGTTCCCCGTGGACACAACGGGTGGATCTCTGATGACTCAGACGATGAGTCGACCGCATCGGTGGAGCACATTGCTGTGCCGATCCCACCAGCAGACCAGGAGGAGCACGTCGCTCCGATTATCGAGCATGCCACTACTGCACCAGCCACTCTACCCACCATACCCGTAGCCCCACCAGCACCACTTGAGCCCGTACCTCAGGATGGGCCAGTTCCTACTGGGCACATCCTAGAGGGGAGCTCTGCCCGCAGCTCGGAGCTGCACTGGGCGGGCGTGACGGCATACGCCACTGCGAGCCCTCCCACCCCCACTGTCGTGGTATCCACCCCAGAGTGGGCCACTGTTTCAGAGCCTCTGGTAGCCCCATTGGCCGAGCCTGTACCACCACCCACAGTAGCCATGACATTACCGATCCCCACCCTTCCCAGCATGCCACCTGCACCGTACCCTCTTGGTGCAGGGGACCCTTACATGTTGCCACCTCACTTTACCAGACCATAGGGTTTTACCCCGTTGCTTCCACACATACCGATACCAGCCCCCTTTGGGCCATTCCCATCAGCTCACCCAGATATACCCGGACCATCCCAGCCACCTAGGATGACACCCTTATCGGGACCAGCATGGTCCACTGCCATCACCTTAGAGCGAGATTTCCAGACTCTCGCTGACACGGTGCAGCGCACCGTGACACAGGTAGAGCAGCAGACCCGTCTGATGTGGACGAGGATGATTGATGCACGAGATGCTTTGGCGCACTATGCAGAGGAGTTACTGAGCATGGACGCTCAGTGTGGTATTACAGGGGATGCGCATTTTGCGCATCGGCAGTTCTTATATGAGCGTATCATGACGATCAGCATGACGATCAGTATGCATGCGCCACAGTACCAGTATCCGCCACCACCGCCACAGTAGGATGCATCAAGGACGCACGGAAGAATCACCAGCTTATGTACATAGTAGCTGCAGTATGGTAGTATAGCACGGGTTATGACACTCGTCTGCATTTTGCCTAGCCGTACGGGTACGACGGCACATGATATGATGTTTTATTTATTTCAAAAACAATGTATTGTATGAGAGATGTATTCTCCATTTTGTTATTATGAACAAGCATTGTACTAGTACTATTGAAATTAATGAAAAATCTTATTATTATTATGGTGAAATATGTTGCTGTCTACGATTATTATTGCTTACTCCATATATTGTGATTTGTGTGTTTGTGTGGTGATGTTGTGTTGATTACCATTTATTGTTGAGTTGATGTGTTGGTATGTTGTGTGATGACATGGTGTTGATTATTGTGTTCATATTCTGGTTTGTTATTTATGCTTTATATTGTATAAATGTTTGCCAAATTAACCTTTGATAATTATTATTGAAGAAAATGGCACCAGCCACCAGAAGCAACAGCGGTGCGGACGGACTGCCCGCAACACCAGCTGAACTTGAGACCATGATTTCGGAGCGCATCGCCCGAGCGATCGCGGAGCACGAAGCTGCTCGCTCCGAACGATCACGTGACTTGACTGGGAGTGACCGACGAGAAACCTCCCCTAATGGTAAGAAGGTTTAAAAATAATTGATAAAGCGATGGGAGAATATCCTGAAAACTCCTATCCCAGTCAATTGCAAGCCAATTAACTTCAACGGCACGGAAGGATCTGTTGGATTGGTCAAGTGGTTTGAAAAGACCGAGGCAGTCATCCGTATTAGTGGGTGTACCCCTCGTCAGTCAGTCATGTACTCCACCAACTTGTTCTTGGACCAAGCACTGACGTGGTGGAATGGACAAGTACAGTCATTGGGTGATGACACTGCTTACTCCCTGTCATGGACAGAACTGAAGGAACTCATGATTGCTGAGTACCGCCCGGCGAGCGAGGTACAGAAACTGGAAACTGAATTCTGGAACCTCACTATGATGGGAGCGGACGTGACTGGTTACACGTCTCGATTCCACGATCTCGCCAGACTAGTGCCACGATTGGTCACCCCTGAAAGCAACAAGATTGAGCGTTATTTGTTCGGCTTAGCACCGCAAATACGCAGCATGGTCACTGCTTCTAAACCTACGACCATGCGCGCAGCTATCGACCTTGCACTAAGCCTCACCGAAGATGCGATTCGCATGGGCACACTGATCCGACAAGTTTCGGGATTGAAAATTTCTGAGGCAAGCAGTGTAGAAGCCAAGAAACAGGGGTCAAACTCAGCTGTTGTGTCAAACGACCAGGGTAACAAACCAAGATTTGGGAAAAGGAAACGGGATGAAGGGAAAAGGGACAGAGCGTCGGGTAGCTCAAACAAGAAGGGGAAAGGATATGTTGCCACGGGACGTGGTAATGGTAACAAACAGGGTAATCAGGGAAGGAATAATGGTTTGACTTGTGGAAAGTGCCACCGCACAGGGCACAAGACTGAAGATTGTCGGTCCGGAGCACCGAAAAACGGAGGGGCTAGACCATGCTTTGCATGCGGGTCACTGGATCATTCACTACTAGAAAAATACCCCTATCTTGACACACATTTTATGACACGCACTGATTTATGACACTAAAAAACGTGTGTCATAAAAAAATTGTCATGTTTTAAAAAAACTAGTTAATTAATGACACACTTTTTTTGTGTGTCAAGAAATGCAATGTCAAGAAATAAAAGATATGACACTATCCAATTTTGTGTGTCATCTCATATTTATAATATTCTAATTAGCAAAGCAATGAGGCAATGAGGTGTTGTAACCTGTGCCTCATAGGTGTTTTGTGCTTTATCCTGTTGTACCTAGTGCATTATGGGTTGTACGAACCGTTCATCCTCTCTCTTTAATCTCTCTCAGTCTCTCTCGATTGCTCCTCTTAGAACCCACCGTCGTCCCAGCTACAGCTCCTGCCAAGTTTGCCAGAAACGAATAAGACCCGAGGTAAACAAGCCACTTTTTTCTCTCTTATATTGTTCGAGTCAAAACCCTAACTTTTAATCGTACACTATAAATAATGAACATTAATTCTGAAATGAAAGAGGGGAGAGTTCTATGGTTTCATGGAAAGATGATGGTACTGTGTATATGTATGTAAAACTAAATACTCTTTTGTCCACTGTCTTCATCAAATTTTCTGCCTAACTTCAATTTTTGATTCGATCAACCAATTTCTTTTAGGGGTTTTGTGAATAGGACATTGCATATTCGTTGAGCATCCTATTTCTTTGAGGTACATGACTATGATAACTTTGGAGGACATAGATACCTTCCGATACTCGAACTATGGTCTGGTATTCGAGTTGTACCCCTGTCTACTCCATGATAAAAATGGTGAAAATACAAGTCTGTGAAAGTACTTATGCGTTTTGATTTTGTATAATTTATATTTATATATTTTATCTTTTGGTCTATGATATATTGATTAACATATGTTTTCGTATATGTTAATTTAAGGACTTATCGGGTCGCCATAGAATGAATATGGTCTACATATTATCCAGCTGAAGGTTGGTTTTTGGCATCCTTTTTGGTTTCTTCTTGCATTGAATAAGTTTCTGCTATGTTGTTATCGCGTAGTATTGCTTCAAAATTGATTTTTGATGCTCACATATTTAATTTGAGTTTGTGTGTCCAGGTACTAAAATTTATTAATACTTTTAGCCATCGATTTTGATTTGTTTTAGATTTGCATATGTTTTTTTTTCTTTAACATTTTGTGTTGAGTCATAATGTGTTTGTGGGTTTGTGATTTAAAGTGATTTTGTGTATCTATTTGCCTATTATATAAGTTGTATGCTCCCAAGGTATTCAAGTTTCCCAAATTAGTCGACCTCTAACCTAGGCGGCAAGGCTGTGGTGGTGGCATATGGGTTTTCACCACCAGGTTATGGGTGGTGGTTAGGGTTTCATTGCCTAAAATAGTCGCTCTTGAACCCTAGGTGGCGATGTTGTGGTCATGGCGGCGTAGATGCGGTCTTCGGGGGATGGGGTTTCGCCACCGGAGGTCATTGCCGATGTCGCCTGGTAGCCAGCGGAACCAGCAAGGGAAGTACGCTTTCCTTTCCTTTATCTATTTCCTGTTCACGATTTTCGTCGTTTAAGATTTGTGGTATGGATCTTTTCGTAGAGGCTATGATGAGTAAATAAATCTGAATGTAAACTTGATGTGGATGTCACCTTGGCGTGGCAAGATTCAAGGATGGCACGCCATTGCTTGCAACCTTCCTTGCAGCCGCGGCGGTGTCGTTGTTTGTAGACTCTGAGCCTGTTTCATGTTGTATACTGTTTGTAGTCTTAGGCTTATTTTATTTTTGATTTGTTACCTATTCTGTATAAATGCATTTGGTAACCTAAAGCCAACAGTATACTCATCTGAAACCTATTAGCAGTTTGCGAAGTTGCTAATATACTATGGCTTTTAAATAAAGGTCAGATTGTAGCTGCAGTTGACCAGCTCTGCTGCTAGGAAGGCGACTAACACAGAAATGAAAGGCAGTAGTCTCCAATCTCCATTCTCATGCTGGTACCATTCCTTTGCATTATCCTATATATTGAAAGTTGTTATTCATTAATTGTTTTTGCTTATGATGATCTTTAACACGTATTAAACTTTTTTGCATGGAACATGGTTTTTAAATACTTTAGAACAGAAGTAACCTACAATCAGTTACCCAACTAATTAAATATGATGATCAGGTCTGGAATCAGTTAACCAACTAATTAGTTTTTAAGATGTGTTCAACAACAATGGTAAGTTGGTTATCAGATTCATGTAAAAATAATAAAATTAGTCCTGGTGTTGTTATTGTAGTGTGGCAATAAGGAAGATGTTGAGAAATTTAGTAAACATACAATGAAGGTAAGTAATAACTTATGAGCAAGATGGAGAAAAATGAGGATTGCAAAAAACTTATCAGGCTTATGTAATCATTGAGGTAACAATGTCAAACAAAAAATAAATACATGAAGCATGTGTATAAGACAAGTCAAAAGTCACATAAAAACTTATTACGAGACATTAATTGGTAGTAGCATGTGAAGAATCATACAACATGCTCTCATGATAGTTTTTTCTAGCAATTTATCAAATGGTTGGAAGGCCTACTGTTGAATTTCTTACAAGTCCAATGAAAACGAAGCATTATGATTTTTCCCATTTATCTTTGCTGGGATTCTTTCGTATTAATTCTCTATATAAATACATTGGTGGCTTATTATTCTTTGCCTATACCGATCGCCAGGTCATGCGTTTGGCTATGACGTTTGCGTTTGCGTTTGCGTCTGCGTCTGCGTCTGCGTTTGTTATGTGGATGTTATCTGTGATGCCGCTATTGCAGAATGCTCATGTAATGATATATTTAACTTTTTGTGTGACTGGAAGTTGACTATTGTTGACTTGCTGTATAAATGTCACTCTTTTGCTTATTTTTTTAAATGGCTAAGGTTGAGGTTATTCAAAGGCTTTAACATAATTAATTGTTGTCTCAGGTTGGGGGAGGAGTAGATGTTTACACGGATGCGGATATTGATGTCAGTCGTGAAGAATGGTCAAGTTATGCCGTAACCTTCATTTTCAAGTGCTCCGTATGTTTAGGTATAGACTAACGTAATGTATTGACACAATATTTTTGTAGCCGTTAATACTTGTGGTAGGATTCGATAAATGCTTATATTGTAATGGATTTTTGGTGATATATATAATAAATGCAGTTTTATTATGTAATTTATTAATTTTGTAATTATAAATTTAAATATAAATCCAGGGATATTAGTTATTTTGCAGAATTTTTTTTAGGTAAAAAAAAACCATGACACGTAAAATGAGTGTCACAAAGGTGTGTCAAGAATGTATGTCATTAAAGAGTGTCATTAAAGAGTGTCATGAAAACGTGTCATAAATGCGTGTCAAAAAAGCGTGTAATAAACGCGTGTCATTAAAAGATGACACGCGCTTGCATGTCATAAAAATTTAATGACATGTTCTTCCTTGACACTTTGCTGTGTGTCATAAACACCATTTTATGACGCGCAATGCGCGTCAAGATAGGGGTATTTTTCTAGTAGTGATTGGAAAAAGGATTGCCCCAAGATCAACAACCAGGCCCGCAGGCGGGCATTTGTGATTGGAGCCGGTGATGCACGACAAGACCCCAACGTGGTCACTGGTACGTTTCCTCTTAATGGTCATTATGCCTCTGTATTATTTGATACCGGTGCTGACTTTAGCTTCGTATCCATTGAGTTTAAAAGACTACTTGGATTAAAAACTAGTAAACTAGATACACCCTACTCTATAGAACTGGCTAATGGTAAAACTATTGAAACGAGAGAAGTAGCAAAAGATTGTAAATTAGAACTCTGTGGGCACGAGTTCGGGATTGATCTTTTGCCGGTCGTATTGGGAAGTTTCGACATAGTTGTCGGCATGGACTGGTTGTCCGCACATCATGCCGTCGTGGTTTGCAACGATAAAGTCATTCAAGTCCCCCTCGCAAGCGGTGAAACTCTCTCAATTCAAGGGGAAAGGCACGGAACGCCACTAAGAATTATTTCAAGCATGAAGGCTCGTAAGTGCCTAAGAAAAGGGCTTGTCGCATTCTTGGCACACGTAGTGGACAAGAAGGCCGACGAGCGAAAGTTGGAAGACATTCCAGTAGCTAGAGATTTTCCGGATGTATTCCCAGAAGATTTGCCGGGGTTGCCGCCACCTCGACAAGTCGAGTTCCGCATCGACCTCGTTCCAGGAGCTGCTCCTGTGGCACGATCGCCATACCGCCTAGCTCCATCAGAGATGCAGGAACTGTCCAGCCAGCTACAAGAATTATTGGACAAAGGTTTTATAAGACCGAGTTTCTCACCTTGGGGAGCTCCCGTCTTATTCGTAAA
The DNA here is from genome assembly GCA_028751855.1 of Ambrosia trifida. Classification (NCBI taxonomy): domain Eukaryota; kingdom Viridiplantae; phylum Streptophyta; class Magnoliopsida; order Asterales; family Asteraceae; genus Ambrosia; species Ambrosia trifida. Next base: position 63,923,269 of record CM054125.1, read on the forward strand.
GAAGAAGGATGGCACATTTCGCATGTGCATCGACTATCGAGAGCTGAACAAGCTAACCATCAAGAATCGCTATCCTCTCCCCAGGATCGACGATTTATTTGATCAGCTCCAAGGTTCCAGCTATTACTCCAAAATTGATCTGAGGTCTGGCTATCACCAGTTGCGTATACAAGAAGAAGATGTACCAAAAACGGCCTTCAGAACCCGGTATGGACACTATGAATTTTTGGTAATGCCATTCGGCTTAACCAACGCACCAGCGGTTTTCATGGACCTAATGAACCGCGTGTGTAAGCCATACCTGGACAAATTCGTCATCGTTTTCATTGACGATATCTTGATCTATTCGCGCACCAAAGAAGACCATGAGAATCACCTTCGATTAATTCTTGAAGTATTACGCAAAGAGAAGCTCTACGCTAAATTCTCAAAGTGTGACTTTTGGATTCGGGAAGTTCACTTTTTAGGCCACGTGGTAAACGAGAAAGGCATACACGTCGATCCCGCCAAGATCGAGGCAATTAAAAATTGGGAAGCACCTCGAACTCCTACCGAAGTACGACAATTTCTAGGCCTTGCGGGTTATTACAGAAGGTTCATCGAGAACTTTTCAAAGATAGCACAAGCTTTAACCATGTTAACCCAAAAGGATAAGAAATTCGAGTGGACGGAAAAGCGAGAGGCAGCATTCCAATTACTAAAAGACAAGTTATGTGGCGCTCCGATACTATCACTCCCCGATGGTACGGAAGATTTTGTAGTTTACTGTGATGCCTCACATCAAGGCCTGGGTTGTGTACTAATGCAGCGAGAAAAAGTAATAGCATATGCTTCCAGGCAACTGAAAATCCATGAGAAGAACTACACTACACACGATTTGGAATTAGGTGCAGTGGTATTCGCTCTCAAGATATGGAGGCACTATTTGTACGGAACCAAGTGCACGATTTTCACTGATCATAAGAGTTTGCAACACATCTTTGATCAGAAGGATTTAAACATGCGACAACGGCGATGGGTCGAATTATTAAACGATTACGATTGTGAGATAAAGTACCATCCCGGTAAGGCGAACGTTGTGGCCGACGCTTTGAGTCGCAAGGAACGGGTTAAACCATTGCGTGTCCGAGCTTTGGGTCTGACTATCCACACGAACCTGACTGAACGAATTCGTGAAGCTCAAGTTAACGCCCTTAAACCCGAGAATGCCAAAGGTGAAAGGTTACGAAAGATGGTTGATTCACTAGAACCAAAGGCAGACCAGACACTGTATTTTATGAATAGAATTTGGGTTCCAATGTACGGGGGATTGCGTGAGCTAGTATTGGCTGAAGCTCACAGTTCTAGATATTCGGTTCACCCTGGTGCAGACAAGATGTTCCACGATTTGAAGGAACTTTATTGGTGGCCGAATTTCAAAAGAGATATAGCAGCATATGTTGCGCGATGTTTGACTTGCGCAAAGGTCAAGGCTGAGCACCAGAGACCTTCCGGTTTGCTCCAGCAACCGGAAATACCGGAATGGAAATGGGAACGAATTACCATGGATTTCATTACCAAGTTACCTAAGACAACAAGCGGCCATGACACGATCTGGGTAATCGTTGATCGATTGACAAAATCTGCACACTTCCTTCCGATTCGCGAAACGGACAAGTTGGAGAAACTGACCCGTTTGTACATAAAGGAAGTGGTGTCTAAACACGGTGTACCTGTTTCTATCATCTCCGATCGCGATAGTCGTTTCACTTCAAGATTTTGGGAAAGTTTAAATGAAGCCCTCGGTACTTGCCTCGACATGAGTACCGCATATCACCCCCAAACGGATGGTCAAAGTGAACGAACCATCCAGACCTTGGAGGATATGTTACGGGCATGCGCGATTGATTTCGGAGGTAATTGGGATACGCACTTGCCATTGGTAGAATTTTCTTACAACAACAGTTATCATACGAGCATTCAAGCCGCACCGTTTGAAGCTCTATATGGACGCAAGTGTCGATCGCCATTATGTTGGGCGGAAGTTGGAGAAAAACAACTCACCGGGCCCGAAATTGTTCAAGAGACCACGGATAAGGTCTTTTTGATAAAGGAACGCCTCAAAGCGGCCCGTGACCGCCAGAAAAGCTATGCTGATATGAGGCGAAAGCCTTTAGAGTTTCAAGTCGGAGACAGGGTCCTACTGAGAGTGTCACCTTGGAAAGGTGTCGCGCGCTTTGGGAAGCGCGGAAAGCTGAACCCACGATATATCGGACCATTCGAAGTCTTGTCCAGGGTAGGCACAGTGGCATACAAGCTCAAGTTGCCTCAAGAGCTTAGTGGAATACACGACACGTTTCACGTGTCAAATTTGAAAAAGTGCCTATCCGACGAAACTCTCATCATTCCAGCAGACGAAATTCAGATTGACGACAAGTTACATTTTGTTGAAGAACCAATCGAGGTAACTGATTGGAAGGTCCAAAAACTTAGGCGCAGCAAGATCAGATTAGTCAAAGTGCGCTGGAATGCCAAGCGTGGACCGGAGTTCACGTGGGAAAGGCTGGACCGGATGAAGCAAAAATACCCCGCCCTATTCGAGAAGACACCTGTACCGGAGAACTCGAAGTGAATTCCGGGACGGAATTCTTTTAACGGGGGGAGAATGTAACAACCGGCAAAAATAAGGTAATTCCGTACAAATTAATTAATATATGATTAACGTAATTAAATGCAATTATGTGTGATTTAATTATCAAGGCCTTAGGAGATAGCAATTTCCAAATAATGCATAGGATTGCATACGTTTAATGGTAAAACATGATTGGATCATGTGCGAATAAGCTATCCGGTATGGACGTTGGCAATTACCCGGTAATAATTAAATAAACGAAAAGGATCCCGAACACCCAGGATATAAAATAAAGGGTAGTTTCATGAAATATAATGAGTTTTGGAACTCCAAAACCATAAGTGAAAACGTCTTGTACAAATCTCCCGGTAACGAATAAAATGCGCGTACCGCACTCGATACGCGTACAACCCATAATTTCACCCGGCAAAGGCCTAAATAACCAATCAACGCTTAAATTAGACTATATTTAAGGGTTATTAAAGGTATTTTTAATGTCCGAATAACGCGTGATTAAAACCCGAAAAATACCCGAACGACACCCGAACGACGGGGGATTAAACATAACAAATATTGGGTAAATATTTGGAGTTGTGGACCCCACCTAGACCCACACAAGGGCCGGCCTAAAGGCCTTACAACCTCTCTTATTATTTTTTTAAAAGATATCCTACATAGGCCTAAGATATGAGCATGCTTGGATAAGACAAATATGGAAGATTAGCAAGTACTAAAGCATGCTCAAGACCTTACTTTATGTAAGAAAAAAATCGGCCAAGTGTCCAAGGAAGCCAACACACAATCATTCCATGAGATTACATTAAATACACACATGCATGGATATATCTAGTATGGATTACATGAAAGATTACAACTATTTAGCAAGATTTGCAAGAAAACTCCTACTCATACATACATATATACACGGCCACACACATATACTACACACATCCATCCAAGATCATTTTGTACTTCTCAAAATCTCTTGAATCTTTAGTAATAATCACAAAATCCATGAAAGATTACATGTGATAAGGCTATATAAACATGTGTTAGAGATTTGGATATCAAAGCAAAACAACTCTTCTTCTTCTTGTTCTTGGCCGTAGGTTATCCCACCCCCATACACATTCCTCTTTCAAGTTTTTACATCTCCAAATCACTCAAAACAATCCATCATCCAAACCCCTATTGTGTGTTTCAAGCTTGGAGCTTAACCATTAAGGAAGAACACACTAAACCCCTCTCAAAATCAAAGGTTTTGTCTTCCCTAGCCTTGTGCTAGTAGTAAGCTTCTTAACCTTGTTTTTGATTATTATTATTCATGTATGTGTTCTTAGAAGCAAGTTGTACATGAAGGGTTTAAAAGGTGGTTTGAACATAATCTTTAATAGGTTTTACTTGTGTAAAATAGATGATTAAAGATATGTAAATAAATCATGGATTTGATGATGATAAAGTAATGATCTTGAAAATATATAAAGTTTACACTTAAACTAAGTAGGATGATGATTTGGTTAAGATTGTGGAATGAACTTGAATATGTTAAAAAGTAACTTTAAATCATCTTATTATGATCATCTAAGGTATAATGTATGGTGGAACATGTTAGAAGTTCAAGAATAAAGAAGATGAAGAATTAAAGTTAACTTACTTAGAAGAATGATATTTTGTTAAAATGGGCAAATACATAAAACACACATACAAGTAGTCTTATATATGGAATATAAGACTAATAAAAGTGTTTTGATACAAAAATAACTTACCAATAAAAAGTTGAATCTTCAAAGTCTACTATTTTGAGTGAAAAATGCCAACTTTGGAAGTTAGTATGGAAAAATGCAACATTTAAAAGTTAAGGGACTAATATTGTAACTTTGAAAGTTAGAGGACTAAAATGGATATTTTAGAAACTACTAGTCCAAAAATGCAAGGATGGAAAGTTTGGTGTCAAAGGTGTAAGTAATAAACTTCTAAGGATGATTTTGGTAAATACTAGTAGATACTTGGGTATTTTTGTATAAAGTGTATTTTTGAAAGTTATAAAAATATGGATTATATTAACATAAGGATTTTTATAAAATAGAGATTTTATAAAAATATTAAACAAACTTGAGAAACTTATACAAAAATGAATACTTTTATATAAATGGGAATATAAAAGTGTTGGAAACATTTTTGTAGTTAAGTTAACAAGTTGGGTTAAAAATACATAAGTATTTCAAACCTTCCAAGTAACTTGTGTTAAGAGGAAGAAATATGGATAATATTTCTATAAAACACATGTTGGGAAAAACTTGGAAAAATTAACCATTCGAGTTAAGATATCGAACTAAGACGCGTTAACGAACCGTACACGGACAAAACATGAGAAAAATGCCATTGCGGCAAGATAAGAATATATATATTTTTAAGAAGTAAAATATATATACAACATGGGTGAAAACTAATAAACACTTTCCTAAGTGTTAAAGGAATTATTCGTGGGAGAAAAATATAACGTAAACAAATAAGACGTTAAACAAGCGTATATACTTAACGAGAAAAATTACACATTTATATATGTACACTTGTTTCGGCAAAATTCTAGTATATCTACTTAATGGGAAAGTAGATATGTGGGAAGGAAAGCCGCGACAAGTAGACAAAGATATATATGTGTATGCCGTACCGACAAGATCCTAGTATATTTATTTGAATGGGAAAATAAATATACGGTATGGTGAGTTGAATCGGGTGTTAAGAATATACAATCGAACGACAAGATCTTAGCATATTTGTTTAAATGGGAAAACAAATGTGCGGCAAAGTGAGTCGGGTCGAGTGTTGAAATACATATTATATCGAGCGATGCGATCTTAAGTATAATTATTTAAATGGGAAAATAATTATATGTTAAGTGAAGTCGAGTCGATGATAATAAGATACAAGTTAAGGAAATATTAACAAGAGTAATATATAACTTGTAACACAAAGGGTAATCTAACGCCAACGAAACCTAGGATACACGCTTAATTAAACGGGATTTGGAATAACTTGTGGTCGGGAGTTGGGTGTACAACTTGCCAAGGCACATGCACTATAGGAATAGTGACTTATACGTCTAGGACGTTTGTAGGTGCGAGACCCTCTTTGCTATCCGCCTAGTAAGCCAGACAGAGTTTCAGGTGAGTTTCACGGCCCCATTTTAAACTATTTTTACGTTTTTCGGGGGAAAGATATGTTAGGGAAAATGTTTGACGGGTTTATTACTTGAGGTGTGACCGCCACTCGGGGTTGAGTCCTCGCCTCTATAATCATTTGTTCAGGGAAATGAAACCGGTGGAATATTTGGATAGTACTATTGGTGCCTGACAAGGCCCACCCCTAATCGATAGCGTCGATTATGCATTAGGTTATGCCTGGGGTGCATATATTCTGAACTTAAGTCGTGGGAAACCGAGTAACGACTTGGAGCGGGGCACAATTATTATATGTCTTGGTTTGATTATAGTCTCAAGTAGATTTATAGGAATTTGCAACTCCTATATATTGTCATAACATGGTATTTCCCAAGTATTCAAGTTTTGGAAACTAAAAACCTGTGAACTCACCAATATATTTATATTGACGAAACTTTTAAACATATCTTTCAGGTAATTAGATGAAGACGAACCGGGGCAAGCTGGGTCGTGGAATCCTCCAATGCGGCGTCAAACACTTTGCGGGGTTTCACCTTTATTTCCCAAGGCATTGGGATATATTTGAGAAACCTCTATGTTGTCTTAAAAACAATTTACTTTTATGTAATATTTGAAACAAGATTTGACGCCTTAATGAATGACCCATTTTCTTAAATTACTTGTGTTTAGCAATAACCTTGACTTTATGCTTTGAACCGTCGCGCCACGTGTTTCCGCCATTGTCGTGGTGTGACAGGATGATTGCCAATGAGATTGATAACTGGACAGGTTAGCCAGGTGTTTGTCAAAAAGGTAGAGCACACCACTAGAGCAAAAACTTGTGTGTATGAATAGTGACCCTCTGGCAAACCTGCCATTAATCGGTTTTATTTAGCGTAAAAAGTTCATTGTACATATACCTCCTTATTTAAAAACAAATCACATCATTTTAGAGGTTACTAGGTTACTCATTACCGTTGGACGTTGAAGGTAAACATAGACAGTGAGAAGTGAGATTGATAACTTCTTTATGGAAGTTGCTAAAATAGTTAAACAAAAGCTGAAATTGAACAGTTATTTGGCAACATACTTGAAATCAATGGGAAGATAAACAATCCTCATCCACAATGTTCTTACCTATAAGTTTAATTAGCTTGAATCTCTCTGATCCATGGTATCCACTTTCAGAATCTGAAGAGAAGCTATCATCTCAGAGAGATATCTGTCAAGTAATTACAAGAAGATGATCAAAGATGCTACAACATAACTTGCACCGGCTTGAGATATGAGTTTAATTAGCTTGAATCTCTCTGATCCATGGTATCCACTTTCAGGCTGTCTTCATCGTTGACCGCTATCTCTCGGATAACAACTGAAAAGTTGTTTCATTAATCTATAAATAAATCCTTACAAAATATTTTTAAATTAAATCTTTGAGCATACCACACTTAGAGGGTCACTATTCATACATAAAGAGTATAATCGTGATGTGATGGATTTTTATATCTGCAACTTAGTTCCTTTTTACCTGGTTGCAAAGGAACTTTAGGTCAGCCAGACCTTTGTCAAAAGCAAGTGTGAAGATCAAGATCAAGAAGAACAGTACGGTCAACGATGAAGGTGTGTTGTATGTATAAAATTGTGAATAATTGTAGTGTGTTCGGTGCAGTCGACGAACATCATTCAAAATTTCAACTTCCCGTTCAGGTGCTTAAGTCCACCTTGAAGACTGGATACCATGGATCAAAGAGATTCAAGCTAATCAAACTCATATCTCAAGTTAGTCTAACAACTTAATTTGACTTGCTTGCATAGGAATCTTGTACGAAATTATACAGTTATTTGGAATGTTCCTGATCATTACAGTGAGATTGATAACTTCTCTATGGAAGCAACAAATTCAAAACAGAGGTAGGTTTGCCAGAGGGTCACTATTCATACATAAAAGATCAAGAAGAACAGTACGGTCAACGATGAAGGTGTGTTGTATGTATAAAATTGTGAATAATTGTGAGAGTCGATATGAGAGCAATAATCCATCGAGAACTAGAGAAACAGAGAATAAGAGAAGAGATAATAACATATGAGCTACAACGACGTCGTATTTTGGAAGCTGAAGTTCGGAGAGAACTAAATATTCGGTTGTTGATTCTCTTCTCTATACAGAGTGACGATAGGCGTTTTCGATTTCCAAATGAATCAACGACTTAAACTTGACATCATCAACCACGTATAGTCAAAATATTTATTCTCCATATCCATACCTTGTTTCAAGTATCTTGTAAAATTCATTTCGTCTTCAAGACTCCTATGAGTCAACAAAGGTTGACTTTTTTGAGCATTAACAATGACTATATTACATTATTATTATTATTATTTTTTATTATATTTGTAATTTAGTTCCTTTGTTTTATTATTATAATAATTTATTATTATCAAGAATTGGAAATTAGTAAAACGATTTATGAAAGTATCAAGAATCGGAAATTAGTAAAACGATTTAATAAATCATTGCTCAGACGTTAGGGTTTGATAAACACAAAACTTATTATTTATAAAGCAACAAAAACACAAATCGTACCGTGAAATAAAGAGAGGCCCATTAGGAGTGCCGTGGAGGAAGATCGTCGGTTTGCTGTAGTCGATGATGGCACAGAGGTTAGCGGTAACTTTAAATTTTGAATGATCGTCGGTTTGTACAATGATGTGGTGTCTTCAATGATTCTAAAAAACTTGAAAGTAATTACACCGGCTTGAGATATGAGTTTGATTATTATCGTATTTGCAACTTAGTTCCTTTCTCTAGAAAAGCAATCCGATTGTTAAAAAGTATCAAGACTATCAAAAAGTAATTATCATTTCTTGACATGCTTGGTAACACCTTGATCTGTAATATCTGAAAATTATCATTTCTCAAAAAGTAATTAAAAACACTTAAAAATGAATTAAAAACAATTGTTGCGAGTTAGGTTTAGTCGGAGGACCACGTACAATGATTCATCAAAGTTGTACAAAGCTGGATGTTTTTACTGGAAAACCAAAACGAGCAATTAACGAAGCGAAACTGAGAGATATAATTTTCTTGGCTAGGAAACAACTTAAAAGAACCAAAAATGAATTAAAATTATTTTTTGGTGATTAACAGATAATTTTAAATAATTAAAAGAAAATCAATTTTTTTTAAAAAAGGCCAAAGCACCTCGCTTTGGTCAAAGCGAGGCGCCTGTGGTCTAATCAAACCACTAAAGCGCCTCGTTTTGGTCAAAGCGAGGCACTAAAGCGCCTCGCTTTGACCAAAGAGAGGCACTAAAGCGCCTCGCTTTGACCAAAGCGAGGTGCTTTGGCCTTTTTTTAAAAAAAATTGATTTTCTTTTAATTATTTAAAATTATCTGTTAATCACCAAAAAATAATTTTAATTCATTTTTGGTTCTTTTAAGTTGTTTCCAAGCCAAGAAAATTATATCTCTCAGTTTCGCTTCGTTAATTGCTCGTTTTGGTTTTCCAGTAAAAACATCCAGCTTTGTACAACTTTGATGAATCATTGTACGTGGTCCTCCGACTAAACCTAACTCGCAACAATTGTTTTTAATTCATTTTTAAGTGTTTTTAATTACTTTTCGAGAAATGATAATTTTCAGATATTACAGATCAAGGTGTTACCAAGCATGTCAAGAAATGATAATTTTCAAATATTGCAGATCAAGGTGTTACCAAGCATGTCAAGAAATGATAATTTTCAAATATTGCAGATCAAGGAAAGAATGAAAATACGTGATGCACATACTGTGAGTGTAGTCGACGAACATCATTCAAAATTTCAACTTCCCGTTCAGGTGCTTAAGTCCACCTTGAGATATGAGTTTAATTAGCTTGAATTTTGAATGATCGTCGGTTTGCTCTCTATATACCAATCAACAGTAGCGATCATTACAGTTATTTGAAATGTTTCTGATCATTGTCAGAGGGTCACTATTCATACATAAAGAGATAAAGGCTGTACACGAGTATAATCAAACAAGGGTTGCCCAGAGTTTGATTAGCTTGAATCTCTCTGATCCATGGTATCCACTAACCGTAGCGATCATTACAGTTATTTGGACTGTTGCTAAATTAGTTAAACAAAAGCTTAAATTATACAGTTATTTAGAATATTCTTGATCATTACAGTGAGATATGAGTTTAATTAGCTTAAATCTCTCTGATCCATGATATGAGAGCAATAATCCATCGAGAACTTGAGAAAGAGAGAATAAGAGAAGAGATAATAACATATGAGCTACAACATTGTCACACCCTCAAATTTCCACTGCGGAGTTTTACCGCGAGGTGCATGACAAACCAGGACCCATAGCCATAAGTATCATGAACGACTCTAAATGCCCAAACCATTTAGTTCGTTTTTAAGAAAAAGTTTCATAGTTTAACCAAGCAATTTAAAGTAATGCGGAAGCGTAAACAAAGTAAAACATTTGCAAAAGTCTGCGCAAGACAACGCGCCCAAAACCAAAGTTTAAAAGTACGAAATAATAAATATCCATAACCCAAGACACGAATGATGCATGCCCTAAAACGTGCTCCGTACCTAAGGACCTGCAAAGCATGCTAAAATGTGTCAACATAAAGTCGGTGAGTTCACTATATAAGTAAGCGATGTAAATAATAACGTAGGTTCTCAAAACCCCAAAAGTCAAGTGTACAACGCTGGTCCCTCAGACCCTGTAAACAATAGCTAATTCAAATGTCAGGGGTAGCTAGCCCACTCATGATAACTAAAACCGGCGAATACCGAACTACTAATGAACAAGTTCCCATAACCGGGATAAAGATGCCTTGCATCATTGTCCATCGACAATGATTATGTTTGAAGCTAATAGTTCACATCCGTGCTCCCAGCACGATGTGAGGTTTGTTAGACCTAATAGCGCTATCAACTAATTAACCCGTTTGCCCAACCGGCAATTGATTCGGTATTTTGAAGGACTTAAAAGATGTGTTTGGTTTAGTTCATCAAGGACATATATATGAATCAGTAAAAATAGATTCACCACGTGAACCATGCACCCCAAACCCGGGATGTGTAAAAGAAAGTTGTCTCAATACAGACTAGAAAACGTTACCAATGTAGTCTCAACCCGAGACGCATGCTTTGAGAAAAAGTAGTGAAACTCACCTTATCGCGTAAGCAAAGAATCCGAACAGCAAGTATTATATGCTATCGACACCCTAATAACAGTGTCACTACGTGAGTATAGGCGTAACATCATTACACCATATAACTCGTTTGTCCAAGGCGTTTTAATATTCAAAAGTGTGTATGCGACGCCTAGTGATTCTACATGCAATAGTAAACCCTACGGACTCGTTGGTGAATGAGTTGGTTATTATTAGTTTCTACAGCCCGTATGTGTCGTAAACATGTGTACTTCTGTTATATGTCAATTTTAGATCACCTAAGACCTCAAGTAATCACATAAGCACATAATACACAATCTGTGTTTTCAGGACAGATTGTGCGCCATCAAAACGAATTTATTTAAAATAGTAAACCAGTGAGTTATCCTCCCATATTTTTACTGAATTATCTTTGGGATTCACTTGGCAATACCTATTTTTGTTTTGTCTTAATTCCAAACACAAAAATTATAAAAATTCGTACAACACAGCAGTGTTCAGAAAATTTCCACAACAGGTCAGTTTAGTAGGAAAATTCTTAAAAATTGTGTATTCATCCAAACGAGATGAATCCACTTGGAAAAGCTCTATTTTTCCAGTATTGACCTACTGTAAAAATTTCATAACCTCACTCCTTGTAAATCCCAAGTTATGACCATTTAAAGTTAGCCCAATTTACAAATCCGAAAATCTGATATGACCCCTAATCAATTAAAATTCCAAAAACGACTCATCCGACGTCCAAAACACATGATTTTACCCATTATGAAAAGCTAAGACCAAGTGTGACCTAACCATGCCAAGAAAACGCTAAAATTATTATGTTAGAGCCGTATTACAGCTCCTACAAATTTGACTAACCATTCTGTCCAGATTTTAGTTTCGCCTAAATCATACTTTAATCGCCTACCGTGTGCACAAAAACTATTAACATTCATCAATCATCAACACAAAACATTCCTAATACCTATTTCATCAGATTCTATGATTAAACATGTCAAGATCAAAGCTTTAAGAATCAAAACACCAATTACTTGCGCAACAAGTATCCTACGATGTTACTAAGCGTTTATGAGTATGTTTAATCCATTTAATCTTCAAAAAGATTCATGCTTTAATGTTTTATAAACTCATTCAGACCTGGACAAACTTATTATATGATTTTTATTAATGAAAACACAAGATAGAAGCATAAGAAATCGTAAGATATACCCTTAGCTCTCTCAATCGATCAATCGCGCGCCTTGGAGCCTCCCAATTGATGATCTTGAGCCTTAGCAGAGGTTGTTTGAGTGAAATATTCGTGTGGGGCAGTAAGGGGGCGATTAGGGTTGAGTATGGGGGTTGCATGGGAGTTTAGGATGCTTAAATATAAGTTTGAGGCGGTTAAGACCCGTCAGGTCACTTCGAGCGGCCGCTCGGTGCCTGTGAGCGGCCGCTCACAGGTCCGGGTGGCGCGCTCTTGCTTCGTTTCGTCTCCCGACGCGTTATCCTTTGACGTTTTCGCTATTTCGGACCGTAACAAGTGTAACCCCATGCATTAAGACCCTAATCAACCTCATGCTCCACTTTTAATGATTTCTATTAACGTGTTCGGTTTAGGTTCACATAATCACGTATGGTTTTCACATAAGTTTATTTTTCACCAACGTCCGAGGTTCACTAATCATGCAATCACACATTGACTCACAATCATGCACGTATGTCTTATCTAACTAACCCTAGTTAAGTATAATGCAAGGAAATGTAACTAGAGTTTAGTTAAAGTGAGAACCTGAATTTTCGGGGTATCACAAACATCCCCAAGTTGAAAAGAATTTCGTCCCGAAATTCAGCAAGTAAACAGTAAAGCCAGCTAAAAATGTATGCTTGGTTTCCGGATGTCACATCATCCCCAAGTTGAAAGGAATTTCGCCCCGAAATTCACTTTGAGCGAGCTGCTTTATGTTCAGCATTTGATCTATGCACAGGTTCAGGTTCAGAAAAGAGGTGTGGATATTTGAGCCGCATCTGGTCTCTGCGCTCCCACGTGTATTCCGGTCCTAGACGGGAATTCCACCGTACCTTCACGATAGGTATAGTGCTTTGCCTGAGTTTCTTGACGCCCTGCTCAAGAATCTCCACTGGTTCTTCCACGAACCGTAACTGGTCGTCCACCTGGATCTCCTCCAGCGGTACTACCAGTGTAGTATCGGATAAGCATTTCTTCAAGTTTGAGACGTGGAATACATTATGCACTCCACTGAGTTCGTCTGGTAAATTCAGCTGATAAGCTACCGGACCAATCCTTTTAACAATCTCGAAGGGTCCAACATAACGGGGATTCAACTTCCCTCGTTTCCCAAAGCGTATCACTCCTTTCCAAGGTGACACCTTTAACAAAACTTTGTCCCCAACCTGGAACTCCAAAGGTTTTCTACGTTTGTCCGCGTAGCTTTTCTGTCGATCACGAGCAGCAGCCATTCTGTTTCTGATTTGCACTATCTTCTCAGAGGTTTCGTGCACGAGTTCGGGACCTGTTAGTTGGCTATCCCCAACCTCAGTCCAACAGATAGGAGACCTACACTTGCGGCCATAAAGTGCCTCAAAAGGCGCACACTGAATCGAGGTGTGGTGACTATTGTTGTAAGAGAACTCGATTAAGGGCAAGTGCTTGTCCCAGTTATTACCAAAGTCCACCACGCATGCTCGTAGCAGATCCTCTAATGTTTGGATGGTACGTTCACTTTGTCCATCCGTCTGTGGGTGATAGGCTGTGCTCATATCGAGACGAGTACCTAGAGCATCTTGGAGAGTAGTCCAAAATCGAGAAGTGAATCGCCCATCGCGATCAGATATAATGGAAGTAGGCACTCCATGCCTAGAGACTATCTCCTTGATATATAGGTTCGCCAGCTTCTCTAACGAGTCCGTTTCTTTTATTGCCAGGAAGTGGGCCGATTTGGTTAAGCGGTCCACGATAACCCAAATCATGTTATGGCCCGCTGTTGTTTTTGGAAGCTTCGTAATGAAGTCCATGGAAATCCCATCCCATTTCCACATCGGTATCTCTGGTTGCTGAAGTAGACCTGAAGGTTTCTGATATTCAATCTTAACCTTCGCACAAGTCAAGCACTTACTAACATAAGTGGCTATCTCTGCTTTCATGTTTGGCCACCAGTAGAGAGTTTTGAGGTCCTGATACATTTTGATCCAAAGGAAATTCAGGTTAGCCAGACGTTTGTCAAAAGAACATTTTTTATAATAATTATATTAAAAAAAACAAAAAACTAACTCAAAAGATCAAAAAAAAAAAAAAAAAAAAAAAAATTGATCCGAAGAGCCTCGCTTAGGCCTAAGCGAGGCGCTTCGAATTCAAAATCAGCTTTTTCTGCCCCCTCGTACTGACCTCCTCTGATTGAATTCAAAGCGTCTCGCTTAGGCCTAAGCGAGGCGCTTTGAGGGGGTGGAAATAGAAGGTGGGGGTGCCAATAGACCGAGCCTAATTAAAAAGAAGTAGAATAAAATAAGAGTAAAACATCATAATATATAAATTAGAAAGAAGAAGAATAAAATAATATTATAACTACTATTAACACCAATTGAAAATGTATATATAAATATAATATATAGAATTGGTGGGTACCCAAGTAATCAAGACAATTGTTTGTTAGTCGTTAAAAAAAATTGATCACTAAGTCATCTATTTCTTTACAACGGTTTAATTGTTAATTTGGGTTTACCATTGTAGCTGTTAAGGTTGGCATGATTTTAATGCTATATTTTCTAGAATAAATAAAATGGTAAAGAGGATTGAGTGTCAAGGGTAGATAAACTATAACAAGACTTGATAAATTAAGATAACCCATCGTGAAACATTTTCATTATGGTTTAGTAGACTTTTGTACTTTATTTTATGATACCTATTGCAGCGTACAACTAACAAATATTTTTATACCTTTCTAATTAAACCCTCCACTTCTGATTAAACCCCCTAAGCTAAGCGTCTTGCTTTGGGCAAAGCGAGGCGCCTGGGTTAATTTTTTCAGGGAATCTCAGGCTTTGTGTCTAATCAGCCTGCCAAGTGCCTCGCTTTGGCCAAAGCGAGGCGCTTGGCAGGCTGATTTTGGTTTGAGACTGATCGGACGTTTTCCACACGTGATGAGTTGGTGGACTGGGTACAAGATACGAGAATGATAAATAGTTACCTAATCGTTATAAAAAGATCAAAGAAAAGAGGGGATCGTTGCGTGAAGGTATATATTTTAGTCAATATTGTTTTTAATATATTAACAAATACGTACTTTATAAATTTTTATTTAAAAAGTCACGAAAAACTTAACGTATAAATTAACTACTAAGAACACGTGTTTTATCCTTGGTGAAGGTTAATTCCCTACGGGCGCACCAGTGGTCTTCGGGTCACACACCTTTAGGATTACGTTTCTCCTTTGCTAATGATTACGTTTCTACTTTATAAATTTTTATTATAACCTCTTCTCTTTGATCTTTTTATAACAATTACGTAACCATTTATCATTTATATACGTACTTTATAAATTTATTGTTATTATTATGACAATAATAATAATAATAATAATAATGATAATAATAATAATAACCGTAATAATAATAATAATAATATATAAATGGTTTTTGGTATCGGTATTGTGAAGGTATATATTTTAGTCAATATTGTTTTTAATATATTAACAAATACGTACTTTATAAATTTTTATTTAAAAAGCCACGAAAAACTTAACGTATAAATTAACTACTAAGAACACGTGTTTTATCCTTGGTGAAGGTTAATTCCCTACGGGTGCACCAGTAGTCTACGGGTCACACACCTTTAGGATTACGTTTCTCATTTGCTAAGAGTATTGTTAATTTTTACTAAATAAACTTTTTTTATAATTTATTATTTAAAAAAGTTATAAAAAAACGTATTTTCTAATAAACTTATTTTCGTGAAGGTTGTGCTTCAATGCAGTCTTGGGGGGGGGGGAGCATAAGAGTGTGGCTCTTTTGAGGAAGACGGGTAGCAAAAAAATTGGCTGCCCGTTTGAGTTGAGAGGGGTGCTTCAAGCTCGGACACAGGTCTGGAGGTTAATGGTGAAAAACCCGGAGCACAACCACACTCCCCTTGAGCACTTAGAGGGTCACGCGTATGCTAGAAGACTTTCTGTAGATGAGAGACAACTGGTCGGGCAGATGGCAGAGAATGACATTCCCAAGCGTAACATCTGGAGAATGCTCGTTTCAAAGAACCCGGAGAAAAAGACTACCATGAAAGATGTACACAATGCGGCTCAGATTATCAATGCTGAAAAGGGAATTGGTCCCAAATGTTCAATGTCGCAACTCGAATCCTTTATGTCGGATAGAGGATTCACCTACTAAACGCGCGCAAATGAGACCATGAAGGTCCTCACAGATATTTTCTTCGTTCACAGACATTCATTTACTATGTGGTGCGCATTCCCGCATGTGCTGATGATTGACGCCACCTACCAAACAAACGTGTACAATATGGCGTTTGTTCAGGTTGTGGGTATGGTGTCGACAAACCAGTCGTTTTCGATTGCCCATGCGTTTCTTTCTTCTGAAAAGATTGGTAACTTCGTTTGGTTGTTGGAGATGCTAAAGAACATGCTGGTAGGCTGCATGGAGCCGCGAGTAATTGTGACCGACAGGGACCTTGCGCTAATGAACGCGTGTGATCAGATTTTCCCAAAGGTGTACAAGTATCTCTGCCGGTTTCATATTTCGCAGAATATCAACAAGAACAGCAAGAATAAGTTAACGGATAAGGAGTGGAAGGAATTTGTGCGAACGTTTTGGTGGTTGTGTGACTCTTCGACTGAAGATCTATACGAATATAATTTGTCACAATTTCAGTCATATCTGGAAAATATGGATCGTCAACGTGAGTAGTTTTACATAATTACATACGTACTTGTTTACATAAACACGCCTGACAAGTTATGGTTATATTTTTCAGAGGTTTTTGACTATACGAAGAATAACTGGCTGGACACATATCGTCATAAGTTTGTGTCTACATGGACTAACGAAACGCTGAACTTCCGCCAGACCACAACCAACAGAGTTGAGGGCATGCATTCAAAAACAAAAACTTACTGTCCAGGCAGTCGCAACTCGTTGTTGTCAATTGTGAAGTCCGTCGATAATATGGTTGATAAGCAATATAGAGACATTAAAAAAGGTTTTGAAGAGAGCCAAATAAAGGCGATGAACCACCACAAGAAGCAGCCATTGCTTGATAAGTTACTTTGGAAGGTTAGCAAACATGCTCTTGACCTCATATACAGCGAGTTCGGACGTTTGAAAACGTCCATGCGCACATACCATAACACTTGTGGATGCCAGCTTTTTAAAAGTTGTGCTTTGCCATGTGCCTGTCGTCTCGAGAAGTTACAAGCTGATGGTAATTAATACTAGTGACGATATGATTTTACTACATAATTTATTACATGGTTTAACTTTCTAACACATGTTATCGTTTTCAGGTCATGAAATCCATATGTTCTCGATAGACGTGTTCTGGAGGAAGCTTGACTTCAAACCTGCGAAGATTGGTTGCGAAGATATAAATGTAGATGAGGTGTGGGCAACATTAAGGGAAACGATTGACACAAAACCAATTTTTGCCCAATTAACCTACCTAGACAGATTTGCGCAAGTCGTCACAGGAAACTACTCCCCCAACAAACCGCCTGTTGTGCAAAAGAAAACCCGTGGTCGTCCAACCAAGAAACAGCAAGAACAAAAGCGAGAACAATTTGCGAGAAAGAGCTTGCATATGCCGGATGAAGAATGTGGGCCTGACCAGGAGCTTGACTTTCCCCGGCATAGCTCTTTCATAGCATCACAAGAGGAGTCCGTACGACCTTCCCAGTCGCATCCTGGCATTCCTTACCAGCCTCACCGTCACAGCTCTTACACACCGTCAACATCCCAGCCGAACAGCATTTGGGACAAATTCGATTTCCGGTTGCTTCCGCGGACAATAAAGGCAGAGAACCTAGTAAAGAAATATGGGGATAAAATTCCATCTGTGTTTCACCCATATATATCCAAAATAAAGGATGTGAAACCAGATGGTCATTGCGGGTTTCGAGCGGTAGCTGTGGGGTTAGTGTTGGATCAACACGAGTTTATGAATGTCCGGACCCAAATGCTAAGAGAGTTGCGCAATTACCCTACCTTTTTGAAGGACATCTTTGATCCACATGACGAAGGGTATTATAATCATCTAGTAGAGACACTGTTTTGAAACCCGGACCTGCCGGTCGGACTGGTCTGACCGGGAAACGGGACCTAAGCCGGTCCGAGCCACGCTAGTAGACCGGATGTGCAAAGAACCGAACGTTGGACCATTAAATCCATGGTCCGACCGGAAAACCGGCCGATTGAAGGGGTTGGACCGGATTTTATTACATTTCTTCAAATTTTACCCTTCAAATCAGATTCCCCCAATGCTAGTTTGAGGTTCTGATTGATGGATCTAGTGGCCGGAATGTTGGACTTAGAGATGATAGATAAAGAGAGGTTTGAACTTGGAAAACTCCAAGTGGAAAAGAAGGTGCGATTTTTACGAAGGTTTGTTGTTCAAATGAAGAGCAGGTAAAAAATAAGAGAGAGAGAGAGAGATCTTGCACAGAGAAGAAGGAAAATGAAAATGATAGTACTTTGATTTAGGTTTTGAGAAAAAGAAACGTGAATACAGCTCACACAAAGTTTCATGTTTTAACCCTTTAGAATGAATATCTATATTATCTTATTAAGGAGGAGTGATGGCCAAGATTGTAATTTTGTCAAGCATCCAACTATTAAAGCAATATGTACAATTGAATTATGCTTATATAATGAGGGTATAATTGGAACTTTATGGACATTTAAGACACTTAGAAGGGTAGAATGGTAAATTTAGCATAATACATCACCTCACATCCTAAAATCTTATCCCAATTATACCCTCATGTCCAACTTTTAGAACACAAAATACAACCTATGATGCATCTTAAATGTGAGACCTTTCAATCCCTTATAATCATCAACCTCTCATAATCATCAATCTTTCATCATCATTATCATCAATTCATTAGTAACTCATTCCTCTTATATATCTATATATCATCTATGTGGAGTCAACAACAACAAGAATCACCACATAAAACACCAAACCTAATTCTTTGGTTTCTCGCCTCAAAACCCTTCTATCATCACAAGTTCCTTACCGTGTCGTTCATTTTATTTATCATTTTTTTTCACTATGGCATTTCATTAAAGCTTGGTATGCAAACATTATTTCCTATCCGTATATTTCATTTTATTTATTGTTTTCTTTTTTTCTCTTTGGCATTTTATTAATGCTTGATACGCAAACATTATTTCCATTGAAGCTTGATACGTAAGCATTGTGATGTTAATTAGTATTTTTTTTTTTTTAGGAATCTTGATTTAGTTGGTCAAATAGTTTTTTAACCATAAAACTGGGTTAATGGAAAAAAAAATGAGTTCGTGGATTTATGGTGATTGATGATAATTGACAGGTGGGATTAATAGTCTCTAAATGGCAAAAGATGGATTCGAGATCACCGGGGATAACGCGAAAGGTCTCATCATCTCCTTATACTCTTATAAAGGATTTCCTAAAGCAGAGGTGATTTTTGTTTTAAGTATCAATTTTTATACGTATCAACCATTTTGTTACCTGTTGTTTATAAGACTCAATACGTGTTATCTTTTTATGTTTTTATTCCCTTGATTTTGATTCTTGACTCTTTAGTACTTTTCTATCATCATGAGTTCTATGTTTTCTTTTGCAAATATCTATATTTATATCTATATCTATATCTATCTATACTGTATTATAAACCATTTGAGAAGGATTCCAACCAAATTTAAGTAAATACTATATATTATGCTTATGGTACAACAACTTAATGAAGTTAGTAAGAGGGAAAAATTGTCTTTTCATATAAATATTAAACTGAATAATGAATAATTATTTTATATACATTATGATCACATTCATTTTGCATTACTTGAAATTAAGATTATTGAATTACTTTAATTCTTTTCATTGCTTTGTAACCATAGAAGCCTAAGAGTTGTATGATTATTGAAACAAATTAAAATAAAAAAAAATATCAAGTTTTGAGAATACAAAAAAAAACATTAATAAATATTAAGATCAAATGTAGTATTTACATTAAACAGTAAGTTCTAAGAATATATAAAAAACCATTAATCTATATTATCTAAGGTAGTTACATTTTTTCTAAATTAGTAAAAAGAGTTGTGTGTTATCTAGGTTGAGTTCAAGATTATCCTTAGGGATTTTAGCACTCATTATTTATCCCAACTAGACAAGTGTGTGGGATGAAAATTTCTATGCTCGTACCTACCACTTGTTCTTAAATCTTCGCTTGGAGTAAAGATTATCACTAACCTTGAGTAAAGGAGGCATTTTTTGCTACCGCTAAAAGGATTTAGTTTATATAATTAATATGTCTTTGTTATAAACATATATATTATGGTGACTATACATATTCTAACTTTCATATACCATTAAGTTTGTATATTAATGTTATGTCTCAATAAATAGAGGCTTATTGTATTTGGTATAACTCATTGATTTAAAAAAATAGTATAAAGAGTTGTGATATAATTAATCTTTCTTTGTAATAAACATATTTATTATGGTGACTATTTATATTCTAACTCCCATATAGCATTAAGTTTGTATTAATGTTGTATCTCTATAAATATAGGTTTATTCTATTTGGTATAACTCATTGATAAAGAGCTCTCTCATTTTTCATCTTATCTTTCTCTTTATAATCTTTGTTCTTATGTTTACATACCTTGTATAGTGGTTGCTAGGAATAACCATTGAGAATACATGAAATGGTAGCATGTTGCGATAAACTTTAACAACTCATGTTCCTCATTGAGATATAGCTTAAACAAGAAACACGCAGGACGTGAAGCAGAGTGTATTACAAGGGAAATTGTGGACAATGATGGAAAATTCGTGCATCATGACACATGTCAATGACTTAACACAAATAAAAGCACTCTCGTATTGTAATATGATTAAGCTCGTTGTTTGTTTGATTTTGCATGTATGTTGGTGACAATGGAATCTAGGACAGTTTGTGGTAGTTTGATGTTGTAATTTGAATCTCTAATCTAATTCACATCCATTCGAACTAGAACGTCACAACACGAATGGCTTCCATGTTATTGTTACAAAACCAAATGCATTAACTTTCCTTGTATTCATTACATTTATTACGAGTAAAAGTTACTATAATTTCCTACATACGCTCTCTTCGTCATGTCATGTACAGAGAACAAAACAAAAGCAAGACTAATTATATTGAAGTTAACAGGTTATTAGGTTAACAAAACAACAATAATAAATACACGACAATACTAACTCTATGTAAATGCTATACACATTGCGTAGATTACCAAATAAAATTAATATTTTATTTATATAAATAAATGCTTAGAAAGTCCGCAAGTTTTACTGTATATAATATTAATATATCTTATTAACGTAGTTTAAAGCAACTATAACCCTCTAATTACTCTACATTTTTTCATAAATTGTTAACTCTTACAGCTTATAACTGTTTGATAATCTTCATCTTTTTTTTTACAACTCATAAACTAAAATACTTGGTTAGATATATTATGATAAGCATATGTAGTGGTTGCATTGTAGGTGATGGCCTAAGAGGTAACCTAGCCCACATTGGGTCAACATACGACATGGGTGGGACAATTCAAACATCGACCTGGATGGTAAACATAAACAGGCATTCAACCAAATTGGCTCAACTTCTTCTTCGTTAAACAAAAATGCAGACATCGAAGTTCATTATTTGTTTTTCACATAATTATTAACTTATGTTTGAAACAAAACATTAATAGAGATTAAAAGGTTGGTATCGGTTTCCAATGAAAGAGTCCGTTGGCATAAGCCGTACAAGAGTTAATAAATTGTGTAATATACATAGATGATCCTTTGGCTACTTAAGCAAAAATTTAATTTTAGCCTTTTGGCAAGAATAATTTATATGTTTGACCCTCATGATAAATTAGTTGCAATGTCTAACCAAATCAAGTTAAGCAAGCCAACTCGATTTTAGACCAAGCCGAGCTCGAGTTTAAGATTCCAGCTTGATTTTAAATTAGAGTCAACCCAAGCCAACTCGGTAGGAAGTGCAAGTCAAGCTCGAGCTAGCCTTAGCTCGACTCATCCTTTAAGTGTTGTGTTCCCGCCGCATCGCGCGGGCACCCCACTAGTATTTCTAAATATGTCACTTTTTATTAAAAACAAAAGAGATAATAAATAAATAGAGGTATCTTAAGTAAATAATAATATAAAGTATATTTTATAATATTCATAATACCACCGGTTCGTAAATCCGGTCAGACCGGTTCGACCGGTCCAACCAGTGAACCGGTAAGGAGACCGGTTTGATGTCCGGTCCGGTTATCAAAACATTGCGTAGAGAGTATAAAATTTGTAGGGATGGGAAACGCACCACGTGAGAATTGGATGATGGTTCCAGAGTCGGCATTTCTCGCTGCACAGAGGTGGGGTGTTGTTGTTCATACACTCGACATTCGTGGCAGTGATACAGTTTTCCCTCTATTTATAGGCCCAGATTGTTCTGAAAAACCTATTTTAAAGGTAGCAGTTTGCTTTATTGATGACCATTACATCAACTTAACGCTTGAGGGATCGTATCCAATGCCTCCACCGAATCCAGTTTGGATCGCTAACAGAAATGAAGATGGCGCGAAATGGGAAACTGAATACATTGATCAAATCAATGAGTACAAAGAACTAGTTTTCCCGAAGCCGGACGAAAATCCGGATATACAAGATATAGGTTAGATATGTGAAATTTGTAAAAATATTATAATTGTATTGATTGTGTTTATGTTATTGAGAATTAAAAAAATTCGTTCTTGGCAAATGTATTCATCTGAGTAAACAAAGTAAGTATGTGTCCCGGTTTTAAAAGAACTTGCATTTATTTTTTACAACAAAAAAAATAATTAAAAATCAAAAAATCATTAAAAATCAACAAATCCCTAATAGTATACAAAACATAGTATACAAACTGATGAACTAACAAAGATGATATTAATAGACATTATTAGCGGGCCGGTCAATTCGAAACCGCTACGGGTGGATAGCGGGCGGGACAGTTCGAAACCGGTACGGTTCATTACCGGGCGGTCAGTTCGAAACCGTTACGGATTGCTAAGGGGCCGGTCAGTTCGAAACCCGTAAGGGTGGATAACGGGCCGGTCAGTTTGAAACCCGAACGGGTCGATAACGACCCTATCAGCTCGAAACCGGTACGGTTCGTTACCGGGCGGTCAGTTCGAAACCGGTACGGATTGCTAAGGGGCCGATTAGTTCGAAACCCGTAAGGGTGGATAACGGGCCGGTCAGTTTGAAACCCGTACGGGTGCATAACGGGCCGGTCAGTTCGAAACCCGTACGGATGGCTAACGGGCCCGTCAGTTCGAAACCGGTACGGTTCGTTGCCGGGCGATCAGTTCGAAACCGGTACGGATTGCTAAGGGGCCGGTCAGTTCGAAACCCGTAAGGGTGGATAACGGGCCGGTCAGTTTGAAACCCGTACGGGTGGATAACGGGCCAGTCAGTTCGAAACTTGTACGAGTGGCTAACGGGCCGGTCCGTTCGAAACTGGTACGGTTTGTCACGGAGCAGTCAGTTCGAAACCGGTACGGTTTGTCGCTGGGCGGTCTGTTCGAAACCCGTACGGCTTGCTAAGGGGCCGGTCAGTTTGAAATCCGTACGGGTGGATAGCGGGCCGGTCGGTTCGAAACCCGTATGGCTGGCTAACGGGCCGGTCAGTTCGAAACCGGTACGGTTTGTTACCGGGCGGTCAGTTCGAAACCGGTACGGTTTGTCACCGGGCAGTCAGTTGGAAACCGGTACGGATGGCTAAGGGGCCGGTCAGTTCGAAACCCGTAAGGGTGGATAACGGGTCGGTCAGTTTGAAACCCGTACAGGTGGATAACGGGCCGGTCAGTTCGAAACCCGTAGAGATGGCTAACGGGCCGGTCAGTTTAAAACCGGTACGGTTCGTTACCGGGCGGTCAGTTCGAAACCGGTACGGTTTGTCACCGGGCGGTCAGTTCGAAACCGGTACGGATTGCTTAGGGGCTGGTCAATTTGAAACCCATACGGGTGGATAACGGGCCGGTCAGTTCGAAACCCGTATGGCTGGCTAACGGGCCGGTCAGTTCGAAACCGGTACGGTTCGTTACTGGGCGGTCAGTTCGAAATCGGTACGGTTTGTCACCGGGCGGTCAGTTTGAAACCGGTACGGATTGCTTAGGGGTTGGTCAATTTGAACCCCGTACGGGTGGATAACGGGCCGGTCAGTTCGAAACCCGTACGTCTGGCTAACGGGCCGGTTAGTTCGAAACCGGTACGGATGGCTAAGGGGTCGGTCAGTTCGAAACCCTTAAGGGTGGATAACGGGCCGGTTAGTTTGAAACCCGTACGGGTGGATAACGGCCTGGTCAGTTCGAAACCGGTACGGGTAGATAACTGGCGGTCAGTTCAAAACAGGTACAGTTTGTCACCCGGCGGATAGTTCGAAACCTGTAAGGGTGGATAACGGGACGGTCAGTTTGAAACCCGTACGGGTGGATAACGGGCCGGTTAGTTCGAAACCCGTACGGGTGGATAACTGGCGGTCAGTTCGAAACCGGTACGGATTGCTAAGGGGCCCGTCAGTGGATAATGGGCCGGTTAGTTTGAAACCCGTACGGGTGGATAACGGCCCGGTCATTTCGAAACCGGTATGGTTCGTTACCGGGCGGTTAGTTCGAAACCGGTACAGATGGCTAAGGGGCCGGTCAGTTCGAAACCCGTAAGGGTGGATAACGGGCCGGTCAGTTTGAAACCCGTACGGGTGGATAACGGGCCGGTCAGTTCGAAACTTGTACGGATGGCTAACGGGCCGGTCAGTTCGAAACCGGTACGGTTCGTTACCGGGCGATCAGTTCGAAACCGGTACAGATTGCTAAGGGGCCGGTCAGTTCGAAACCCGTAAGGGTGGATAACGGGCCGGTCAGTTGGAAACCCGTACGGGTGGATAACGGGCCGGTCAGTTCGAAACCTGTACGGGTGGCTAACGGGCCGGTCAGTTCGAAAATGGTACGGTTCGTTTCCGGGCGGTCAGTTCGAAACCGGTACGGTTTGTCACGGGCATGGTTTTAAAACCCGGACCGGACCGGCCGGTTCGACCGGTCACACAAACAGACCGTAGTTGCAGAGGACCGGGCGGTTCGACCGGAAACCGGGTGGTCGGACCAGGAACCGGTGCTATTGGACCGGACCGGACGTGTGTGTTATTATTATTATTTTTGTAAAAAACCTTTGAACAACCATAAGCTACTTTCTTCTCTGTTTCTTTTTTTCAGCCAAAAGACCAAATGAAGTTAATGAACTTCTTTCTTTAATCTTTCATCATCGATCGTCTTCATCATCAATTCATCATCATCATCACCGATCTTTCTTCTTTCATTGCAGGTACTATCAGCTTCAAAGCCTTCTATCACGATCTAACACAAGAGCAGAAGGCATGAGAAAACAATTAATCAACGAGACAGCTTCGATTTATAGAAGTGATTTTTGTTACTAAACCAAGTATTTGATCTGTTCAAAAACTTTTTGAAGTTTAGCTATGGTAGAGGCTATGCAGGAGTCAAAAGGAAGATAAAAACCTTTAACTATAATCCTAATTATAAATTGGTTATATATTGGGATAAATGTTGGGCTTTATTATAAAGGAAGTAAGTATAAATGGGCTGATTAACCATACATAAATTTTACTACACATATATAAAAACAACTATGGTAATGTTTTTTATTTATATTTTAAATTATAAATTAATTATCCGGTTCCTAAATCCGGTTGAACCGGTCCGACCGGTCCAACCAGTGAACCGGTAAGGCGTCCGATTCGACGTCCGGTCCGGTTCTGAAAACATTGGTCACGGGGCAGTCAGTTCGAAACCGGTACGGTTTGTCACCGGGCGGTCTCTTCGAAACCCGTACGACTTGCTAAGGGTCCGGTCAGTTTGAAACCCGTACGGGTGGATAGCAGGCCGGTCAGTTCGAAACCCGTACGGCTGGCTAACGGGCCGGTCAGTTCAAAACCGGTACGGTTTGTCACCGGGCAGTCAGTTGGAAACCGGTACGGATGACTAAGGGCCGGTCAGTTCGAAACCCGTAAGGGTGGATAACGGGCCGGTCAGTTTGAAACCCGTTCGGGTGGATAACGAGCCGGTCAGTTCGAAACCCGTAGAGATGGCAAACGGGCGGGTCAGTTTAAAAGCGGTACGGTTTGTCACCGGGCGGTCAGTTCGAAACCGGTACGGATTGCTAAGCGGCTGGTCAATTAGAAACCCGTACAGGTGGATAACGGGACGATTAGTTCGAAACCGGTACGGTTCGTTACCGGGCGGTCAGTTCAAAATCGGTACGGTTTGTCACCAGGCGGTCAGTTCGAAACCGGTACGGATGGCTAAGGGGCCGGTCAGTTCGAAACCCATAAGGGTGGATAACGGGCTGGTTAGTTTGAAACCCGTACGGGTGGATAACGGCCCGGTCAGTTCGAAACCGGTACGGGTGGATAACTGGCGGTCAGTTCGAAATAGGTACGGTTTGTCACCCGGCGGATAGTTCGAAACCTGTAAGGGTGGATAACGGGCCGGTTAGTTTAAAACCCGTACAGGTGGATAACGGGCTGGTCAGTTCGAAACCCGTACTGGTGCATAACTGGCGGTCAGTTCAAAACCGGTACGGACTGCTAAGGGGCCCGTCAGTTCGAAACCCGTAAGGGTGGATAATGGGCCGGTTAGTTTGAAACCCATACGGGTGGATAACGGCCCGGTCATTTCGAATCCGGTACGGTTCGTTACTGGGCGGTCAGTTCGAAACCGGTAAAGTTTGTCTCCGAGTAGTCAGTTCGAAATCGGTACGGATGGCTAAGGGGTCGGTCAGTTCGAAACCCGTAAGGGTGGATAATGGGCCGGTCAGTTTGAAACCCGTACGGGTGAATAACGGCCCGGTCAGTTCGAAACCGGTACGGGTGGATAACTGGCGGTCAGTTCGAAACCGGTACGGTTTGTGACCGGGCCGTCAGTTCGAAACCCATAAGGGTGGATTACGGGCCAGTCAGTTTGACACCCGTACGGGTGGACAACGGGACGGTCAGTTCGAAACCCGTACGGGTGGATAACTGGCGGTCAGTTCGAAACCGGTACGGTTCGTTACCGGGCGATCAATTCGAAACCGATACGGATTGCTAAGGGTCCGGTCAATTCGAAACCCGTACGGCTGGCTAACGGGCCGGTCAGTTCGAAACTAGTACGGTTCGTTACCGGGCGTTCATTTCAAAACCGGTACGGTTTGTCACCGGGCGGTCAGTTCGAAACTTGTACGGATGGCTAAGGGGCCGGTCAGTTCGAAACCCGTAAGGGTGGATAACGGGCCGGTCAGTTTGAAACCCGTACGGGTGGATAACGACCCGGTTAGTTCGAAACCGATACGGGTGGATAACTGGCGGTCAGTTCGAAACCGGTACGGTTTGTCACCGGGCGGTTAGTTCGAAACCCGTAAGGGTGGATAACGGGCCGGTCAGTTTGAAACCCGTACGGGTGGATACCGGGCCGGTCAGTTCGAAACCCGTACGGGTGCATAACTGGCGGTCAGTTCGAAACCGGTACGGTTCATTACCGGGCGGTCAGTTCGAAACCGGTACGGATGGCTAAGTGGCCGGTCAGTTCGAATCCCATAAGGGTGGATAACGGGCCGGTCAGTTTGAAACCCGTACGGGTGGATAACGGCCCGGTCAGTTCGAAACCGGTACGGGTGGATAACTGGCGGTCAGTTCGAAACCCGTAAGGGTGGATAACTGGCGATTAGTTCGAAACTGGTACGGATTGCTAAGTGGCCGGTCAGTTCGAAACCCGTAAAGGTGGATAACGGGTCGGTCAGTTTGAAACCCGTACGGGTGGATAACGGCCCGGTCAGTTTGAAACCGGTATGGGTGGATAACTGGCGGTCAGTTCGAAACCGGTACGGTTCGTTACCGGTATCCATTGTATAATCTGTATATGACGTACAACGATTTATGAATGTTCTTCAAACTCAGATGTTTGTACCGAAAACCATAAACGAGCAATTACACGTACTGAAACGCGTAAAACAAAGTCTGAAACTCCAGGATATCGATTACAAACGCAAAATCTGTATATAAAAAAATGGTATCGATAGTTGAGTCCTTGTATGACGTACAATGATTTATGAATGTTCTTCAAACTCGGATGTTTCTATCGAAAACCACAAATGCGCAAGAAACGAACCGAAACACAACAAACAAATTTTTTTTGGATTTAATACAACATTAAAGGATAAGAAATGAATTAAAAAAATTTTATAATCGACCAAAACCATTTAAATTGAATTAAAACATTTTTTTAAAAAAAAAACCCTGAAGCGCCTCGCTTTGGCCAAAGCGAGGCGCCTGAAGATGACTTTCAGGATTCAAAGCACCTCGCTTTGGCCTAAGCGAGGTGCTTCGTTTTGGCTTTAAAAGCCAAAGCGAGGCCAGAGCCGCCTCGTTTGGCTCTTCTTCTCCACACACACATGCTGCAACACACACACACACACACACACACATACACACACACCGGACCCCAAGGCGAACGAAGGCTCGGGCTCGTATTTTCGGTCAAGGATCCTCCCACACACACCGGTAAGTTATTGTTTAGTGTTTTTATTGATCTGGGGCTCGATTGGGGTGGTTCCGGTTGGGTGGTTCGATGGGGAAGACGACCAAAGTGGATCGCTTTGGCCTAAGCGAGCCGCTTGGTTTTTTTATAAGTCCCAAATACTAGATCTTGTTAAGTGCAAGAGATTGTTATCACTTAGAAACACCTATGGATTAGGTGTTTTAAGTGATTAATCTTCTACAATCAAAGAAACTAGATGAATATGATAAAAACCGACACACAAGATGAATAATAAGATGATTCCATTACTGATTTGTTACTGAAGAACCATGGAATGACAACAAGTACGCACCTATTCAAAATGTGCTACAAAGATAATCCAAAACCCTAACCCTAGAGCTGTACACAAGCTTTCTATATATAGGGGGTCTGATGGGCCTGCGCACTTAAGCTAAGTGCGCAGGGCCCGTGTATTAAGTGCGCAGCTACTAGGGTTTCTTCTAAACTATGCCATAATTACATAAACAGCCCTTTAACTTACAAACTACACAACAAGCTATCAAATGTCTTTGTTCTGGTAACTGTGGTCTCAATATAACCCAACAATACTCCCCCTAGACCACAACTACCAGTTCTTCAATTTCAATCAATCTCTACATCGCTTGGCTCCCCCTCTGCCTGACCCGGGGGGTCTTGAATGAACATGGCGGCAAGATCTTCTTCAACCACAGGTGGAGCTTGAGTAGACTCAGCTGCAGGTCTTTCTGGATCAGTTGCTGTTGCAGGTTCTTGTATCTGCACCTCTGAAGCGGTTTCGGCTTCAGTTTGTGTTACTTCTGCAGCAGCAGCTTGGGCAGCTTTCTCCTTTTGTTCTTTTTCCGTGTCCGCTGCGTTAATCCTGTCTACTATGTCAAGTAACTCCTGTTTCAGCTTCATCGCCCGATCCACTGCTCTCCTGAATAGGACAACTTCCTCAAATAAGACATTTCCAGCACCTACATTGATCTGATTGGCGAACAGCATATTCAAGTTCGATAGATTAAAGGCAAACACATCTACCGGATCAAGAATCCTCATGGCCTCTGAATCATCCTTCAACTTGATGACGGCTTCACCAGTCTTACTGTCATAAAACCACTTCTTGAAATCTCTTAACATGACAGGAAGCTCAGGACGTATAGGAACTCGTGTGACGACCTGGGGGGGGGGGGTCAATCACATAAGTAATCATTCCTTGTCCTGTGGCAGGATCGATTCGCCTCTTGGAGATCCGTCTCCTCGGATTTTGTGGCTTGAAGATCTGAAAATCATTTTCACACTCCTTCTCAATGAACCAAGCAAGCATGGAACCGGTGGTGTCATTGGTGTGGTTGATGAAAGGGGCTCTACGAAGTTCCCTGATGTCCCAATGAGGGAGAGACTTCAATTCAGTTCGACCTCTAAAATACTGGATAACTCCCCCTCGTCTCTTTATCGCGAACAACCTTTTCACCTCGTCGTACTTCCATGAGATGATCCTCTCTTGATGAGCTTCTCTTGTATGATGGATGTTCTGATGCAGAGCTGGAATAGTGATAGGCCTTCTGGGGAACCATGTTGATCTTTCTGGGTCCAACTTATGACCATCCGACGTCTCGTACATCCTTTCCTCTTCATTACCCATCTCTACAAACTTTTCAGGCATCTCATCCTCGCTGATTTCATCCACATCGCTTTCTTCAGCTATTCTCTCTTTCTCTTTCTCCTCCTCAAGAAATTTCCCAAAATCAAATAGTTCATCAGATGTCGTGCTAGGAGCACTGGTCTGCTGTTTCTGCAGCTCCTGAATCATATCAAACATCTTCATCTAAACCTGAGTCTGAAACTTGATCAGATATCATTGATCCTTCACAACTTTCTCCAAATTCTTGTTCTTGTGCTTTAGCTTTTTGACTTTTCTTTTGAGCTCCTGATTGTTGTGCACAGAACTCTTTAGGGTACAAATCTCCCTAGCAGCAGTCTTTCCAACCTCCTTGACCAACTTCTCGTACAGTTC
Organism: Ambrosia trifida; assembly: GCA_028751855.1. Taxonomy (NCBI): domain Eukaryota; kingdom Viridiplantae; phylum Streptophyta; class Magnoliopsida; order Asterales; family Asteraceae; genus Ambrosia; species Ambrosia trifida. The sequence continues at coordinate 63,954,069 of CM054125.1, forward strand.
CTGGTGCACCGGTTTGCGGCGTTGTGCAGCATGAGTTGAGGAGGAAGGTTCTGTTGGCCTTTGTGCTGGTGCTTTAGGGGCTGGAGCAGTAGTTGTGGATGGTCCTTGTTGATCTTCTCCCCCGAACATAGATTCTATAATCACCTCTACCTCAAGATCATCCTCAGTCATCACCCGAGGGATCTCAGACTCTGGTAGCTGTTCCCTCCGTTTCTTTCTTTCTACCCTTTTGTACTCAGCAACTTGTCGTAGGGCCTCATCAGTCTCAAGTTGTCACGGTGTCTGTGATTCTCTGCCCTCTTGTAACAGACCAGTTGGCCTTTTCCTCTTGGTGGCCTTTGATGGAGCTGCTTCAGTTGCCACCCTTTTGCCCCTTGCCTTTTCTTGAGCAATCTCTTCAGCAGTTGGTTGGGCTGAAGATGGTGCAGGGGCAGTGGTAGATTGCTGACGAGCTTCTGTTACATCCCGCTTCCTCTTCTGAATCTTGTTGTAGAGTTCCTTGACCATAGGATAGCGCTGCGCTGCATACATGTTCTCTAGCACAGGCTCCCAATCAGCAGTATTGCACTCAGTGAAGAATCGTGCACCTTTGGTGAAGTAGTACTGGTCACCAAGAGGCAGATTTTCGTGCTGTGCATTAATCATCATCTGCACAAATCTGGGGTACATAGCCCATTTGCTGGAGTCAGTCTCAGCATTCTTCACCAGATAATCGAAGATCATACCCGACAGATTAAACGGTTCGTTCTTGCAGATCTTGATCATAGCAGTCGACCATTCTGTGCTAAGAGCATTGTAACCTCCTTTCCTGTGACACAGAGACATGATCAACATGTGACTGATGAGTCTCCAGTCTCTGGTGTAACACCCCAACCGATGGCGGAAACATCGGGATGTCACGTATTGATGATTGTTTCAGTAGCACATGGTATAAATTGAATTTTAAATAATTTATTCATAACATAAATATCCAAAATGAAATGATGTCTAGAAATCCAAATACATGATAACAAATAAAGCAACAACTTCAAATAACTTCAAACAAAAACTTCATGATAAATCCTCATGCATACTCAAGCCTCAGCTTCATTGTTACCTGAAACATCTTAATTTTGAAAATATTTTTGGGTCAACAAAAGTTGGTGAGAATTACATAGGTTTTGATAATTGAATAAAACTTGTACAATTCAAGTGTCATGGCAAGTCTAGTCCATATGTGAAAACATACTAGAAGTAAATCGAGTGCATAATCAACCCTTGTGACTGTTATATTGTGGTACATCCCATACGCTCATGGTTCACTTGATTATGTTATGCGATAACAATCACCCACGCTACCTTTGTAGGAGGCACGTATCCGGGTGGGATTGTCAGTCCAATAGATCTATCATTGTATACCGTCGGCTGATCAATGTTAATGATTATGCTAGAATATTGTGCTTACCCTAGTCATGTTTAAGACATAATGCAACATAGAAAAACACATAGACACTTTATGATTGAATTGCATATAGAATGTTGTAACATGTTTCACCCCAAAATGGTGATAAATAGAAAAGGGGCTATGTAAAACTCACCTTAGCAAAATGTTATGTCTCGTGAAAATAGAGTATGTGTTGCCCAACAACGCCAAATATTACCCTATAATTAAGGTAATAAATATGTCTAAGTTTTTCTAGTCTACAAATATATTCTAGGGCTTCGAATTGGGGATAAGTGTTCGTTTGATTAATAAATAAAATGTTTGATAATTGAGAGAAATTTGATAAATAAATAAACAAAAGTCTCTTTTATAAAATTTAAATTAAAGTTGGTCACAATAATAAGTTTTAAGTATGAAAATAATTTTTATAAAATTATTTCCTTAAAAATAGAATATTAAATCTATTTATTACAAATTGTTAAAATATAACTTTAATATTTAAAAATACAAAAGTTAAAGAATTATTAAATTAAAAATTGTATTTCTGTTCCAAATAAATAGAAATAATTTATATAAAATTTTGGTGCAAAAATATTGAAAAATGAATTTATTATGATTTATTTATGATTAAAACAATCAAAAATTGATTAAAAATATTAAATAAATGATTTTTCAGAAATAAAAATCATTTGAGAAAAGTTTATTGTTATAAAAACTCAGAATAATTTTTGTGGATATTTATAAAATTGTTTTGATATTTTTATAGAATTTTATAAATAAAATAGAATAAACTTGGATTATTTGTTATATATATTAAATAAATAAATTTTTGAAAACTAAAAATTGTATGTTAAACTTTTTCACTAGGTTAACATAATATAATTTTTGTAGAATTTATAAAAGAGTTTTAGTATTTTAAAATGAATTTTTAAAAAATATAAAGGAATATATATATATATATATGTTTAATTAAAAAGAATGTTTGTTGATGCCGTGGTTCGAACCCGGGCCCTTGGCCGGTTCGTGTGTTTTAAATCACAAGCCCAGACCAACTGGCCTGGACCCTGAGAACGTTTAATCTATGGTTATTTTAATTATATAATATAAGTGAATTTGATTTATATATTTTTTTTAAAAGAAAAGATTAAAAACGGTTTACACGGGACTCGAACCCGTGTGCTCGGGTTTGATAACAACAGACACAACCACTTAATCAGGATCAGTGGTTGTGTTGAGTTTGTATCCGTTTAAAATAAATAAACAGTTCTGCGTTTATGTTCTTCCCCAATTCGAGCATTCGAACCCTAAAATTTTCAATTGGTTGATTCACACAACAATAACCCAATTAATCAGAGGGTTATTGTTGTGTGAATGCCGTATAACAAAACCCACATGAGAAACATCACTTACTAAAACGTATTGTATACGAATTGATCAGTCAAACCCGAAAGTCAACTTCGAACCAAAAATCAAGAACAGTTGAATTGAATTAGAAATTGGGGATTGAGAGAGAGTATTCGGCGATGTGAGAAGGTTTGGGGAGGTCCAGTTTATAGGGATAGGGTCTGGGTGAATGAATTGGTAAGTTTGACCCTCATAAAGACGATGACGCGGATGATTGGCCATAATTGGAACGAATTGATGATGATTGCACGTGTGTTGTACGTGTAATAGACCGGAAATCATTAAATTATACCAAATCTGGATCAAAACGCGTTCAAAATGGTTTGATTTTGGTAATTGTTGTCACAGTTGACTTTCCAAGTCAACTGTGAAGAGCTGAAACACGTGATATAATAAATACACGCTGGGATTGAAGCAAGATGTGTGTGTAGCTCAGTTGGTGGGGTTGTTTGTGTGTGTGACCCGGCTTGGGGCGCGGGTTCGATTCCCGGCCCAAGCATTATTTTTTGACAATTTTTGTATATATATATATATATATTATATATAAGTAATATAGTATTAGGGTTCCAAATGCGCCACAATAATAATTAAAAGCGAATAATAAAAATGAAACTTGACGTTTTTATTCATGATAATAGTAACGTAAAGTATAAATGCGAAATGTTACATCTGGTCAGCTGGCTCTTTTTGATGTCTCCTCTCTTGTCGAACTCTCCTTTGTATCCAAAGTTCTTGAACTCACAGTGAACGTCGGCTTTAGATAGAAATCTGACTGTTCCTGGCTGGTCTTGAAGTCTCAGCATGCTTCTAATAGTATCTTCAGTGATGATTACAGCCTTGTTTCTGACTGTAGCGTTGATTCATTTGACGCGATCAACGACCTCTACTCGAGCAGATCTTCAAAAATCTTCAATGTGAGAGAAATAAACTAGTAAACTATGCTCCACAGCGTATCCGATTCTGCTTCGTCTGATCCAGGTAACCACGTCTTTGAACTTTATGTCGTCGGTCTCAAGATTCATTAGCTGATTATGCATTCCTCTTGGATCTCAATCAAGTTCCATCTGTTTAGATCATGTGCACGAAAAACAAGTTAGAGCTCTTGATTGTGAGTAGACGACCAAACGACTGATCTTAGACTTAGACGAATAATGTACTTAGACTATTTTTTAAGTTTTTCATGTGTTGTGTTTTGTACAGTCATAAGATTGTGTTTGATTGATTTGTTTTATCAGTGTGCAAGATACATTTGATTTTCCAGTTTATGATCATTAACGTCCAGGTTTAAGTGCACGGGTAAACAAGTCTAAATACGCAATCCGGTCAAGTGTCTTGGATAGTCAAGTTAATGGTCACATGTGGTTCAAGTACGCATGACACTTTGTCATCAAGTTCTCAGTCAAGTACGCAGCCAAGTGCTCAGCCTAGTGCTCAGCCAAGTGATCACCCAAGTGCTCAGCCACGTGCTCACACAGTGGGCTAAGCACTTAGGAAAATGCACATTCCAAGATCTGGGATGCACGAGAAACCTAAGTGCGCAGGTCAGTCATGAATTGGGCATGGTAACCCCTAGCCATGACAGACCAATCTGCGTACTATCCAAGTACGCAGATACTTAAACTTTCGTTTAAGATTTTAAGTGCGCAGCCCAAGTACGCGTATCATTAGGGTTTCAGAGGTTTGAATAAGGATGAGACAAGTGCGCGGTTTCTTAAGAAACAAGTACACAATGTTCATCCCTAAGTACGCAGAATTCAAACTTTAAACCAATCTTCAAAAACTGAAAACACGACAGATTTCTTTTAAACTTTAATATGCTCCCTGTAATCACAAACACAAGACAATTAGTACACATAATCTACCTTTTCAAGAGTGAAGATCAACAATAATGAGAAGAATGGAACGGATTAATGGTGATTAAGTGCAATTAGAGGCTGATTAGTGTTTAAGCTTTGAATGATGAATGATGATTGAAGATGAAGATTTGGGTAAAGAAAATTAGGGTTTGTAAGAACACAGTAACTGTTGATAAAAGAAATTTTACACAGTATATATACATAAGCCATATGGGCCTGCGCACTTGGGTTAAGTGCGCACGGCCCATCAAGTACGCAGCAGTTCAGATTTCAGCCCAATAAGAGTTCAAAAGCCCAATTTCATTTTAATAAGTGGGGATTCACCAAATCTCACCTTCTGCAATCAAGATCATACTAACCATACCTGCCAGAGCACGTTTCAACTTCCCGTTGGATAGTTGCAGCCTAAGAAAAATTGTCGGTATGCTTGTCCTTAAATCCATGCCTTTTCTCTTTCAACATGTGTTTGGTGATGATGTTTATCATGTTTTCGGTAATATTGACGAAAAATTTGTGGACCCCACTTGTGCTAGGTATGAGCCTACCGATCCTCAAGGTTTATCGAAATATAATGATGAGAGCTTCAGGTCTATGTTACCATAAGCAAAGAAGATGATCATTATCTTGATCAGATGATGAGAGCTTCAGGTCTATGTTACCATAAGCAGAGAAGATGATCATCTGATCGTTTGGTGAGCTATCTAAATATGTTTGCACGTCACTAACATTGCGTGTCTTTTGCTGCTCAATTGATTAATTTTCCTAGCCCCGCATTGGTAGCTTGCACTCTTAGGTGTCTTTTGATTTACCTATGCACAAAATTTTCTGTGTCTTTTGATTTCTCAACCTGTGTATGACCGGACTCAGCTTGTGCAGACCTATAGCACAGTGGGAATCCAGCTTTCCGTGCAGATCTTTACTGTTAATCACCTATTAGCAGTTTACTTGATTCCAGGCTGAATCTACCGACACATCGTTGCTTGAGGCCACAACATCCTCTGGGTCCTATTCACATGCTGACAAAGTATGATTACTTTCTATCATTTCTTGAATTAATTTTTTTGAAATTTTGCAGTAGGGATGGACTGGTTTTACTTTCTCCTCCAAAAATCTTGTTTGAATCAAAAAGAAGATTTTTTTTATATATTATGCACAAGTAAAGTTTTTTTTTTTTAAAAAAAAATCATTCAAAATTTATCATCTCCAACCATGTTACCAACTGATGAAAACGGGTTTTGTCAAAAGATTTTGTGAAGATATCTGCCTTTTGATCAGCAGTATCTATTGGCAACACCTGTATATATCCTTTGTCGTGAGCATCGCGAATGGAGTGAATCCTAATTTCAATATGTTTGGTTTTAGAATGATCTATTGGATTCTTCACGATGTCACGACAAGCATCATTATCAATGAAAATAGGTGTGTGCATGACATTCAAACCGTAGTCCAAAAGCTGATTTTGGATCCATAACACCTGACAACAACTGGATGCTGCTGTGTATTCAGCTTGAGTAGTGGAGATGGATGTTAGTTTCCTGTTTTGCATCTTATATACTTGATTTTATGATCTTGGATGAACATGAGTATGCACAACTGTAACAACCGGCAAAATTAAGGTAATCCCGTACTAATTAATTAAACGCAATTAACGTAATTAACCATAATTATGTGCTGATTATTTAATTGAGGCCTTAGAAGGATAGAAGTTCCCAAATAATGCATAGGAATGCATAAGTTTAATAGCAAAGCGTGATAGGATCATGCGCAGGCAAAACTATCCGGTATGGACACTGGCGATTACCCGGTAAAACTTAAATAAGCGAAACGAACTCCGGACACCCGGAATATAAAATAAATAATATTTTCACAAAATATAATGAGTTTTGGAAACCCAAAGCCATACGTGAAAGCTTATTGTACAAATCTCCCGGTAACGAATAAAGTGCGCGTACCGCACCCGATACGCGCGTAACACGTAATTTCACCCGGCAAAAGCCGAAATAAATTATCAGTAATTTAATTGGGCAAAATTTAATGAATAATTAACGGTATTTTAATATTTAGGTAACCCACGGTTAAAATTCAAGAAATACCCGGGCGGTACCCGAAAGAAAGTAACTTAAACATATTATGGAGTAGTATTTAGCAAAGTGGACCCCACCAACCACCCTATAGGGGCCGGCCAAGGGCCCACATGAGTAGAGATTACTTGAGTTTTTCTTGTAAAATCCATAATTTTATTACTAATGATTAGAATGCATGTAAAGTTATTGGGTAGAAGATTAACCAACACATCTCTCCCTCTCTCTCTAAAAACTCGGCCCAAGCACCCTCTAAATCCCCAAGATTTTCAAATATCTTTCACAAATCTTCCATAATATTACACTAAGATCTCTAACCAATCCTAGCAAGATACACTTGATCCTTTGAAGATTGAGTAAGATAATATAATCACTTGATGAACACTTGAAGAAATCACAAAAACTCTTCCCCTTTCTTCTCTTGTTGGCCGTGAGTTTGCACCTCCCCACCAACACTTCTCTTTCAATTTTCATACCTCTAAATCATCTCTAGATCATCATTATTCAAAACCCCTTTTGTGTGTTCAAGAGTTTGGAGCATAACCCACTTGGAAGAACACATTAAACCTCACCCAAATCCAAGATCTTTGTCTTCCCTAGCCTTGAGCTAGTAGTAAGTCTTACATTGTTTTATTACTTGAATGTTCATGTTTTGTGCTATGAAAGCAAGTTGTACATTATTGGGTAATAAAATGGATTTTATAAAAATAATGGGTTTTGTTAGAATAAAAATGGAAGAATAATAATAACATTGATGAATCTTGGATTTATGTTAATAAATGTAATGTTTGAAGAAATGATGATGAAATGCACATACACTTGAGAAAAATGATGATTTGGGTATAATTAATGAGAAGGACTTGAATGAGATGAAGATGATTTTAATCATCATAGGATGACATATTAATGTCAAAAAGATATTAAAATGGGTTAGAAAGTCATAGGTGAAAAAGTTCCATCTTCAAAGTCCACTCACTTGGATGAGTGAAAAATGGGTATTTTGGATGAAAATATGGAATAAACATGTTAATGACATCTAGGATGGATTAGAAGATCATTAAAAGTAAAAAGAAGTAAAAACAACTAAGCATTAAGAAAATGGTTCTTCAAAGTCCACTAAAGTGGAAGAAAAATATTAACTTTGAAAGTTAGGGTGAAAAACGCAACAAGTATAAGTTAAAGGACTAATATGGCAACCTTGGAAGTTGAGGGACTAAAATGAATATTTTGGAAACTATTAGTCCAAAAACACAATAATGGAAAGTTTGGTGTCAAAAGTGTGAGTAATAATTTTACAAGGTTGATTTGGTAAATACTAGTAACATACTTGGGCATTTTGTGTAAAAAGTATATTTTTATAAAATGGACGTTTTATAAAAATAAATGGAGTAACGCAAGTATTTTATAAAATGAGATTTTATAAAATAAAGACTTGGGAAGACTTGTACAAAAATAGGATACTTTTATATAAATGGGGATATAAAAGTATCGGAAACATTTTTGGGTAACAAGTTGGACAAGTTGGGCTAAAACATACAAAGTGTATTTTTCCAAGAGATAAACGTTCAGAATCGGAAGTAGGAACAATATTTCCATGAGGACGCGCAACGGAAATAAATATGAAAAACGATAACTAACGAACTTAGTTACACGAACCAACGTAAACGGTCATATAAGAAAAATGCCATTACGACAAGATAAAATATACATATATATTTTAAGGAAATAAAATATAGATAACAAGGGTGAAACGTGCGAAACACTTTCCTAAGTGTAGAAAGAATATTCGTGGGAAAGGAAAAACACAACGTAACAAATTAAAAACGCTAAACGACACATGAACTTAACAAGTAGTATCCACGCGATGGTATATGTACATATACTCGTTTTCGACGAAATTCTAGTATATCTATTTGAATGGGAAGATAGATATGCGAGAAGGAAAACCGAAACGAGTAGGTGAAATATATCTACGCACGCGTGAATACCGACAAGATCCTAGTACATTTATTTAAATGGGAAAATAAATGTATGGTGTGGTAAGTCTAGTCGGGCGTTAAGATTATGTTACCAAACGACAAGAACTTAGCATATTTATTTAAATGGGAAAATAAATATGTGGCAAAGTGTGTCGGGTCGGATAATAAGAAATCACATTATATCGAGCGAAACGACCCTAAGTATAATTATTTAAATGGGAAAATAATTATACGTTGGGTAGAGTCGTGTCGAGTATAATATTGTACAAGTCATAAAGAATATTAATGAGAATAATATATGACTTGTAAGGAAAGGGTAATCCATCGCCATTGAACCTAGGATACGAAACTATTAAACGGGAATTGGGATAAGGACGTGGTCGGAAAGTTGGGTGTACAACTTGCCAAGGCACATACACCATAGGTGTAGTGACTTATACGCCTAGAACCTTTGTAGGTGCGGGATCACAAACTTTACTATTTTCTTCTTTGAGCCGAGCACAGTTACAGGTGAGTCTCACGGCCTCATTTCTAAAGTATTTAACGTTTTTACGGGGGAAAGATATGTTGGGATTGTATGACGGGTTGGATACTTGAGTAAAGATCGCCACTCGGGGTTGAGACCTCCCCACTATAATCATTAATTCAGGAAAGAGAAACCAAAGGAATATTTGGATAGTACTATTGGTGCCTGACAAGGCCCACCCCTAAATCGATAGCGTCGATTATGCATCGGCGTATGCCTGGGGTGCACGTATTCTGAAAATCAAGTCGTGGAAATACCGAGTAACGACTTGGGGCGGGGGCATTATTAATTGTCTTGGTTTGGTTATAGGCTCAAGTAAATTGTAGGACTTTGCAACTCCTATAAATGTCATAACAAGGATATTCCCACTTAATAAAGTTTATTAAATCAAAACCTGTGAACTCACCAATATTTATATATTGACGATTTTTAAACATATCTTTCAGGTAATTGAATGATGGAAGTTAGCATGGCGAGCAGGGTCGGGGGTATCTCCAAGTCGGGCGTTGGGAATGTCGAAAAAGGGTCTCACCTCTTTATTCCATGGACTTAGGGATAAAGGGAGGAGCCTCCTTATTAATTTCAAAAACAATTTATAATTATGTACGGATAATTTGACATGATTATTAGCATTGAATAAATGCCCGTTGTTTAATTACTATTGTGGTTTGCATTAATCTTGGCTTAATACTTTTGAACCGTCGCGCCACGTGTTTCCGCCATAGGCGTGGTGTGACAGAAAGTGGTATCAGAGCCAAGGTTATAGCGAATTAGCATTTTTAAAAATCTAAACTATAACCGGATTTGGTTCAAAGACTTTCAAAATAAATGCGAAACGCAATAAAATAAATTTTTCCAACGACCATTTGGGTATATGGAGATTCCGACCAAGCTAGCCATGGTAAGTATACGTATTATTTTGTGTTAGAAGGTTAGGAAGAGTACCGTAGATATGTGCCTTAACTACCTAACGAATAATACTTAAATATTAGTACGGTTATTTTGCCAGGATGTCAGACGCAGGGAGCGTAGCACCGAGCTACGACAGTAGCCTTCAGATCATCCCAGCACCGCCAGCAGAGCCGATCGAGGTGGTGATACTTGATCCCGAGGATGACGAGATGGAGGTTGATGCCGCCATGGAGGGCGCCGACGGAGATAGCTCCGACGAGACAGACCCGAGCGAGGACCCAGCGTGGGCCCCCGCTGGAGGCGACATGGCCTCCGTGGCCGACCTACCGATGGCCGAGGCTGACTTGCCTCTAGTGCCATTCCAGGCAGCACCACTGCCAGCACTCCCCATCCGAGCCGTCAGGGACTTCCCTGTAGGCTGTGCAGGTCCTTCGAGGCCTATCCCTACACAGTCGGAGACTGTTGAGTCTCCATACGACCGACGCGCACCTGTCGATCGTGAGCCCTTACCCACCCCACCTATCCCCGTTCCCTCAGGCATGAGACTCGTGCCTGTCTGCCGAGGACACAACGGGTGGATATCTGATGACTCCGATGATGAGTCGACTGCATCGGTAGAGCACATTGCTGTGCCGATCTGTAACACCCCAACCGATGGCGGAAACATCGGGATGTCACGTATTGATGATTGTTTCAGTAGCACATGGTATAAATTGAATTTTAAATAGTTTATTCATAACATAAATATTCAAATTGAAATGATGTCTAGAAATCCCAAATACATGATATCAAATAAAGAAATGACTTCAAATAACTTCAAAATAAACTTCATAATAATCCTCATGTATACTCTAAGCCTCAGCTTCGTTGTTACCTGAAACATGTTAATTTTGAAAATATTTTTGGGTCAACAAAAGTTGGTGAGAATTACATAGGTTTTGATAATCGAATAAAGCTTGTACAATTCAAGTGTCATGGCAATTCTAGTCCATATGTGAAAACATACTAGAAGTAAATCGAGTGCATAATCAACCCTTGTGACTGTTATAATGTGGGACATCCCATACGCTCATGGTTCACTCGAATATGTTATGCGATAACAAACACCCACGCTACCTTTGTAGGAGGCACGTATCCGGGTGGGATTGTCAGTCCAATAGATCTATCAATGTATACCGTCGGCTGATCAATGTTAATGATTATGCTAGAATTGTGCTTACCCTAGTCATGTTCAAGACATAATGCAACATAGAAGAACACATAGACACTTTGATGATTGAATTGCATATAGAATGTTGTAACATGTTTCACCCCAAAAATGGTGATAAATAGAAAAGGGGCTATGTAAAACTCACCTTGATTTGTTATAGCTTAGATTCACAGTTTGCTGTAGATATGATTGAGGGAACCCTAAGAATTGTCCTAAATAGTTCACGAAATAAAAATTATGATTCCTTTGAATAAGAACTATAATATAATACAAACTTATAATTTATCATCATGTTATAATTATACCAACGTCATGTCTTGTTTTGATTACAAAATTATGCAGTTAACATAAGTACATATTTAAATATGATCTTAAAATTATGTATCCATTAAATATCAAAACGTTGGTAATTTGTATAATATATTGATAACATACTATAATCATGTTTATAACACTCTTAGTTTTCAAAACACTGACTTTGTAGTCATATTTTGTTCACCAAAATCTTTTGTAAAGCAAACTTATGCAATAGTCTATATAAGCTTATTTTACATTTTAGAATAAAAATTTGCATTTATCTAATCAAATCGATTTGTCGCTAAAGCTACTTTGTTTAGTGACAAATTCCCACATATTGGGTACGTAACCCTTCATGTATTACCCATCTTTTCCGTTCACCGAAATCCTAGACCCAAATTACTGATATTTAGTTACGGACAACAATAAGATGGCTGACTAGAAGATTATACCTTCTCAACTCGAGTAAAATTCGACCATGAATCATCAGGAGAAAAACTTCGATCATGTAAGTAGCGGCGGCTAACGAGGCAGGGGTGTTCAAACTCGTAGTGCTAACAGCAATTGCTTGTGAGCAGAAGGCGATGATTGTAGCTATCAAAACGAACACAAGAGAGGGTAATGCTTGTGATAGCGAGTTGTGCGGCAGTTGTCGACAAACAACGAGCGAAGGCGGCATAACAAGTTTTATAAATAGAGAGGACAATAAGTAAGGGATAGGACTCGCCGAAGGTTTCTGAGATCGGGAGGAGAGGTCTCAAGTTATAATGATAGACACGGTTTGGGACAGATTAGTTTGAAGGTCCGAAATCAGTGGATCTTAATAGCCCATCAAATACGTAATCTACGGGTGAAAGCGTATAGGTTTTAAATAGGGTAGAGGATTTGAATTGGTCGGGTTTTATTCTTTTAGTTGTTGAAGAAATCTAAATATATAACAAAAATAAGTGGGCTTTGGAAAAAAAATCCAAAAAGGAATCTTTGTAGTAATATTTGAACGGCGATTAATATGACCACTGTGTAAATTTTTTTTTTTTTGCTTATTATCAATTTTGGTAAACATACTAATCCCGCATATTATTATTAACACGATTCGTGATTTATGATGGCATTGACTTTCATTCAAGATTGATAGTAATTATATTTAGTGTAATTGAATTATCAAAAATAAATCAACTTTCTCTTAATCTTTAACCAATTTAAAAATATAACAATAATAAAAGAAAGAAAGCTATTATTATCATTAATTAATTTTTTTTAAAGTACATCACATTTTTTTTACTCGTTATTATTGATACAAGCTTTATCTCCATTGATATTTCAAAATTTAAATTCAATTGTGTATATTAATATTATTATAAATCGATGACTAAGATTCACCATAAATACTGTGTTGATATTTTTTTATAAAAACTTGAGTTATTATAATTCTGTCCAAAGCGTTATGTTAAACCTCGGTTTATGTGGGTTTGGATTGTTGTCACTTTTGGTCCTAAAGATATTTTTAAATTATTGGAGAAATCATGAATGTTACAGTCTCCCCTACTTTTAGGAACTTCGTCCCGAAGTTATTGTTAGAGTATAGTAAAAGCTTATAAGTAACATAATCAAGGTTTTGAGTGACATTGGTCTATGATAACCGTCTTATAGAGCACTAACTTGAGTTTCAGGAATGGAAAACATGAATGCACAAGATGACTATTAAGGTTAAATGGATCACTAATTAACTAGAGTTTTTAATTGGGCATCTACCGAAGATCTTGATAGAATTTCACACTACCTTAACGTACCTGTAAATTCATGATTACGTTCCGGACCGCAATCACCAATTTACCTTACATTACGGTTTTGTGTCATTCTATGACTCTAGACAGACACAATGCAAAATAACCTTGTGATTGAATTGTATACAATGTATCCAAAAAATGAGTCCAACTGTTGAGCAAGAAAAAGACCTCTACCAGTCAGTGAATAGGAACCTCTACCGATTGTTGAGCAGGTACGATAGCCTCTACCAGTCGTTGAGCAGGTTATTAGAACCTCTACCAACTGTTGAGCAGGCATGATGACCTCTATTAATCGTTGAGCAGGTTATTTGGTATTCTACTAACTGTTGAGTAAGTACTTCATCCTCTACTAGTTGTTTGATTAAGTGTAACAATTGTTTTTGGTTTAACACATAAGTTGCAAATTGATAATACATACATGTAACCAAGTTTGTAAATGCATCAAGTATCAAGTTTAGCATGCGAGTTGTAATAGAGTTGCCCTAGACAAGGTTAATGGGTCTAGGTGTGATTATAGCAAATAGTCCATATTAAGCTATCCATGTTTTCAAGTATTGTGAATAATCATATGTTCAAATATAGTAGATAATAAAAAAATTCTCATGTATCACTAATAATCAAGTTTCATGCAACAAGCAATCATGATTTTAGAAATAAATAAATAAATAAATAAATAAATAAATAATCAAGTACCAAGCTTTCAATGGTTTGGTTATCATGAAAATCAAGCTCAGGTTTGAAAAGACGAAGATTATACATTTAATCATTGAGAGTGGTGAAAGTCCATAGTATAATTAAGTTGTATAGAATAGTGGATGTAAAAATAGTTGATAAAAGTTAGTTTATAGGTAAAGAAAAGGAAGAAGATAGTCAGACATGTTCGTGATAAATTAAAAAAAACGTGGATAGTCAACATAGATTGAGGCAAATGAGATTGCGGGCTGTGATCTGAAGAGGATATCATTCCTTATTTAAAGACGAATTTTAAATAAATCTGGCGTAATTGATTTATTGAGGATGCAACCAATCGAGCGGAGTTGTATATTTCAAGGAGTTGAGAGATTTTCTAAGTTTAATTGAGCAACTGGTACGAAAACCCCTGATCATTTGTTTGGAAATAATTTTGTTTGTGTAAGTATGCCGATCAAAATGCAATTAAAAAAAATAGGGGTGGGGGGTAGGTTTGTATAATTAGATGAGATTTTGTAAAATAAAAAATAAAAAATAGTGGTGGTTTGTACAGTATGTGAAAATTTCGATGAAAACAGTAGTCGGTGGTTTTGTAATAAGGGTCATCCTTGTACAAAAATTTGGGTATAGAAATTTAGGGCTAAATCAATAGTTTTTCAATTTAATAAAGTTCAACTATTTGAAGTTTAATTAGTAGGTTTTCAAATAAAAGGAGCACAAAAACTAAGGAGATCATGAAACATAGGTAATTAGATAGCGCGTTGTAACAAATACGGGGAGAACCATGAGGTTCGAATTCATGTTTATAATCAAACGTATGAGAAAACGTGGAATCTTCACAACGTAAAGCATGATTGTGGTAAACGCAAAGTCGTAAAAGTTCAAACCGATTTAAAACCATAAGGATCAATGGAGAATTCGAAGGGTTAAATTTTCCCGTGGTTGGAAAGATATTAGTTTCAAAATTGGTTTTCGGCAAAAGCAAGGATGGCTAATTAACACACTTTTTTTTTTTTTTTTTTTTTTTTTTTTTTTTTTTTTTGCAAATAGTACAAACTAACTAGATTTAGATTAGAATATTTCGGTGAGTCAATGATTTCAAACATGATGTCGGATTTCAAAAATCAAGATTTTGTTGAGACATTTTGTTTAATAGACTTCGAGTAATCCATAAAAGAAGTGATTCTTAATAGATTAAAACATTTTTATCAAAAATCATTTGTTACGCCAATAAATTGTTGCACAAACATTTGAAATTTAGAAAATAAGTTTGTGGGATAAAAGGCTTTTGACAAAAATATTTATTTGCTATAGTTTGTAAAATTCTCAGGTGATGAATATTTGAAAAAAAAATTTAGTACTCTTTAGTGTTGGTGCTAGAGTATCTCCTATAAACGGTTATGAGATCATAGTTTGAACAAGGGTTTTAAAATCTTGAATATGATGAAATTTTATGGTTGAGGGTGCCAAAAAAAAAAATGTAGGGAGAGGTTTAAAATCAAAATTGGCTAGAAGGTAATACGATTTAAGAAGTAAAATATGTAATAGGTTGTAAAGAGAAATATATGATTTGGGTTAGATGTTGAGAATAATTAAACAAGCGGGTAATATTACAAGTTTGTAAAATGAAATATAATTGTGAGATCCACAAAAGATTCATGAAATTTAGGCCAACGAGAGGATTATATAAGGAAGAAAATAGGATTGAATTGCAAAAATTTTGAGATTCAAATCTTAGAATTTAAATGAGAATGAGGGGGTATGAATGGGAATGAAACACAAAGATTGTATTCGTTTATCCACGTATAAACGAAAATGTTGACTTATCAAGACATATCAAATCTAAGCCTAAGGAATTTGCCCTTAATAATCTAGGAGTATATTAGGATTGCAGCAAGTGAGAAAGAGTAGACAAGACCAAGCTAGGGTAAGAATTAGGAGGAGGATAGAGATAGAGATAAGGATAAGGTAGAGCTGCAAGCAATTGAAGCAAGTACTGGTTGAAGTCCTAAGGTTATAGACTAGATTATTTTTCTAATAACCTAATTCCCTATAACCAAGGCTCTGATACCAATCTGTAACACCCCAACCGATGGCGGAACATCGGGATGTCACGTATTGATGATTGTTTCAGTAGCACATGGTATAAATTGAATTTTAAATAGTTTATTCATAACATAAATATTCAAATTGAAATGATGTCTAGAAATCCCAAATACATGATATCAAATAAAGAAATGACTTCAAATAACTTCAAAATAAACTTCATAATAATCCTCATGTATACTCTAAGCCTCAGCTTCGTTGTTACCTGAAACATGTTAATTTTGAAAATATTTTTGGGTCAACAAAAGTTGGTGAGAATTACATAGGTTTTGATAATCGAATAAAGCTTGTACAATTCAAGTGTCATGGCAATTCTAGTCCATATGTGAAAACATACTAGAAGTAAATCGAGTGCATAATCAACCCTTGTGACTGTTATAATGTGGGACATCCCATACGCTCATGGTTCACTCGAATATGTTATGCGATAACAAACACCCACGCTACCTTTGTAGGAGGCACGTATCCGGGTGGGATTGTCAGTCCAATAGATCTATCAATGTATACCGTCGGCTGATCAATGTTAATGATTATGCTAGAATTGTGCTTACCCTAGTCATGTTCAAGACATAATGCAACATAGAAGAACACATAGACACTTTGATGATTGAATTGCATATAGAATGTTGTAACATGTTTCACCCCAAAAATGGTGATAAATAGAAAAGGGGCTATGTAAAACTCACCTTGATTTGTTATAGCTTAGATTCACAGTTTGCTGTAGATATGATTGAGGGAACCCTAAGAATTGTCCTAAATAGTTCACGAAATAAAAATTATGATTCCTTTGAATAAGAACTATAATATAATACAAACTTATAATTTATCATCATGTTATAATTATACCAACGTCATGTCTTGTTTTGATTACAAAATTATGCAGTTAACATAAGTACATATTTAAATATGATCTTAAAGTTATGTATCCATTAAATATCAAAACGTTGGTAATTTGTATAATATATTGATAACATACTATAATCATGTTTATAACACTCTTAGTTTTCAAAACACTGACTTTGTAGTCATATTTTGTTCACCAAAATCTTTTGTAAAGCAAACTTATGCAATAGTCTATATAAGCTTATTTTACATTTTAGAATAAAAATTTGCATTTATCTAATCAAATCGATTTGTCGCTAAAGCTACTTTGTTTAGTGACAAATTCCCACATATTGGGTACGTAACCCTTCATGTATTACCCATCTTTTCCGTTCACCGAAATCCTAGACCCAAATTACTGATATTTAGTTACGGACAACAATAAGATGGCTGACTAGAAGATTATACCTTCTCAACTCGAGTAAAATTCGACCATGAATCATCAGGAGAAAAACTTCGATCATGTAAGTAGCGGCGGCTAACGAGGCAGGGGTGTTCAAACTCGTAGTGCTAACAGCAATTGCTTGTGAGCAGAAGGCGATGATTGTGGCTATCAAAACGAACACAAGAGAGGGTAATGCTTGTGATAGCGAGTTGTGCGGCAGTTGTCGACAAACAACGAGCGAAGGCGGCATAACAAGTTTTATAAATAGAGAGGACAATAAGTAAGGGATAGGACTCGCCGAAGGTTTCTGAGATCGGGAGGAGAGGTCTCAAGTTATAATGATAGACACGGTTTGGGACAGATTAGTTTGAAGGTCCGAAATCAGTGGATCTTAATAGCCCATCAAATACGTAATCTACGGGTGAAAGCGTATAGGTTTTAAATAGGGTAGAGGATTTGAATTGGTCGGGTTTTATTCTTTTAGTTGTTGAAGAAATCTAAATATATAACAAAAATAAGTGGGCTTTGGAAAAAAAATCCAAAAAGGAATCATTGTAGTAATATTTGAACGGCGATTAATATGACCACTGTGTAAATTTTTTTTTTTTGCTTATTATCAATTTTGGTAAACATACTAATCCCGCATATTATTATTAAAACGATTCGTGATTTATGATGGCATTGACTTTCATTCAAGATTGATAGTAATTATATTTAGTGTAATTGAATTATCAAAAATAAATCAACTTTCTCTTAATCTTTAACCAATTTAAAAATATAACAATAATAAAAGAAAGAAAGCTATTATTATCATTAATTAATTTTTTTTTAAAGTACATCACATTTTTTTTTACTCGTTATTATTGATACAAGCTTTATCTCCATTGATATTTCAAAATTTAAATTCAATTGTGTATATTAATATTATTATAAATCGATGACTAAGATTCACCATAAATACTGTGTTGATATTTTTTATAAAAACTTGAGTTATTATAATTTTGTCCAAAGCGTTATGTTAAACCTCGGTTTATGTGGGTTTGGATTGTTGTCACTTTTGGTCGTAAAGATATTTTTAAATTATTGGAGAAATCATGAATGTTACAGTCTCCCCTACTTTTAGGAACTTCGTCCCGAAGTTATTGTTAGAGTATAGTAAAAGCTTATAAGTAACATAATCAAGGTTTTGAGTGACATTGGTCTATGATAACCGTCTTATAGAGCACTAACTTGAGTTTCAGGAATGGAAAACATGAATGCACAAGATGACTATTAAGGTTAAATGGATCACTAATTAACTAGAGTTTTTAATTGGGCATCTACCGAAGATCTTGATAGAATTTCACACTACCTTAACGTACCTGTAAATTCATGATTACGTTCCGGACCGCAATCACCAATTTACCTTACATTACGGTTTTGTGTCATTCTATGACTCTAGACAGACACAATGCAAAATAACCTTGTGATTGAATTGTATACAATGTATCCAAAAAATGAGTCCAACTGTTGAGCAGGAAAAAGACCTCTACCAGTCAGTGAATAGGAACCTCTACCGATTGTTGAGCAGGTACGATAGCCTCTACCAGTCGTTGAGCAGGTTATTAGAACCTCTACCAACTGTTGAGCAGGCATGATGACCTCTATTAATCGTTGAGCAGGTTATTTGGTATTCTACTAACTGTTGAGTAAGTACTTCATCCTCTACTAGTTGTTTGATTAAGTGTAACAATTGTTTTTGGTTTAACACATAAGTTGCAAATTGATAATACATACATGTAACCAAGTTTGTAAATGCATCAAGTATCAAGTTTAGCATGCGAGTTGTAATAGAGTTGCCCTAGACAAGGTTAATGGGTCTAGGTGTGATTATAGCAAATAGTCCATATTAAGCTATCCATGTTTTCAAGTATTGTGAATAATCATATGTTCAAATATAGTAGATAATAAAAAAAATTCTCATGTATCACTAATAATCAAGTTTCATGCAACAAGCAATCATGATTTTAGAAATAAATAAATAAATAAATAAATAAATAATCAAGTACCAAGCTTTCAATGGTTTGGTTATCATGAAAATCAAGCTCAGGTTTGAAAAGACGAAGATTATACATTTAATCATTGAGAGTGGTGAAAGTCCATAGTATAATTAAGTTGTATAGAATAGTGGATGTAAAAATAGTTGATAAAAGTTAGTTTATAGGTCAAGAAAAGGAAGAAGATAGTCAGACATGTTCGTGATAAATTAAAAAAAACGTGGATAGTCAACATAGATTGAGGCAAATGAGATTGCGGGCTGTGATCTGAAGAGGATATCATTCCTTATTTAAAGACGAATTTTAAATAAATCTGGCGTAATTGATTTATTGAGGATGCAACCAATCGAGCGGAGTTGTATATTTCAAGGAGTTGAGAGATTTTCTAAGTTTAATTGAGCAACTGGTACGAAAACCCCTGATCATTTGTTTGGAAATAATTTTGTTTGTGTAAGTATGCCGATCAAAATGCAATTAAAAAAAATAGGGGGGGGGGGTAGGTTTGTATAATTAGATGAGATTTTGTAAAATAAAAAATAAAAAATAGTGGTGGTTTGTACAGTATGTGAAAATTTCGATGAAAACAGTAGTCGGTGGTTTTGTAATAAGGGTCATCCTTGTACAAAAATTTGGGTATAGAAATTTAGGGCTAAATCAATAGTTTTTCAATTTAATAAAGTTCAACTATTTGAAGTTTAATTAGTAGGTTTTCAAATAAAAGGAACACAAAAACTAAGGAGATCATGAAACATAGGTAATTAGATAGCGCGTTGTAACAAATACGGGGAGAACCATGAGGTTCGAATTCATGTTTATAATCAAACGTATGAGAAAACGTGGAATCTTCACAACGTAAAGCATGATTGTGGTAAACGCAAAGTCGTAAAAGTTCAAACCGATTTAAAACCATAAGGATCAATGGAGAATTCGAAGGGTTAAATTTTCCCGTGGTTGGAAAGATATTAGTTTCAAAATTGGTTTTCGGCAAAAGCAAGGATGGCTAATTAACACATTTTTTTTTTTTTTTTTTTTTTTTGCAAATAGTACAAACTAACTGGATTTAGATTAGAATATTTCGGTGAGTCAATGATTTCAAACATGATGTCGGATTTCAAAAATCAAGATTTTGTTGAGACATTTTGTTTAATAGACTTCGAGTAATCCATAAAAGAAGTGATTCTTAATAGATTAAAACATTTTTATCAAAAATCATTTGTTACGCCAATAAATTGTTGCACAAACATTTGAAATTTAGAAAATAAGTTTGTGGGATAAAAGGCTTTTGACAAAAATATTTATTTGCTATAGTTTGTAAAATTCTCAGGTGATGAATATTTGAAAAAAAAATTTAGTACTCTTTAGTGTTGGTGCTAGAGTATCTCCTATAAACGGTTATGAGATCATAGTTTGAACAAGGGTTTTAAAATCTTGAATATGATGAAATTTTATGGTTGAGGGTGCCAAAAAAAAAATGTAGGGAGAGGTTTAAAATCAAAATTGGCTAGAAGGTAATACGATTTAAGAAGTAAAATATGTAATAGGTTGTAAAGAGAAATATATGATTTGGGTTAGATGTTGAGAATAATTAAACAAGCGGGTAATATTACAAGTTTGTAAAATGAAATATAATTGTGAGATCCACAAAAGATTCATGAAATTTAGGCCAACGAGAGGATTATATAAGGAAGAAAATAGGATTGAATTGCAAAAATTTTGAGATTCAAATCTTAGAATTTAAATGAGAATGAGGGGGTATGAATGGGAATGAAACACAAAGATTGTATTCGTTTATCCACGTATAAACGAAAATGTTGACTTATCAAGACATATCAAATCTAAGCCTAAGGAATTTGCCCTTAATAATCTAGGAGTATATTAGGATTGCAGCAAGTGAGAAAGAGTAGACAAGACCAAGCTAGGGTAAGAATTAGGAGGAGGATAGAGATAGAGATAAGGATAAGGTAGAGCTGCAAGCAATTGAAGCAAGTACTGGTTGAAGTCCTAAGGTTATAGACTAGATTATTTTTCTAATAACCTAATTCCCTATAACCAAGGCTCTGATACCAATCTGTAACACCCCAACCGATGGCGGAAACATCGGGATGTCACGTATTGATGATTGTTTCAGTAGCACATGGTATAAATTGAATTTTAAATAGTTTATTCATAACATAAATATTCAAATTGAAATGATGTCTAGAAATCCCAAATACATGATATCAAATAAAGAAATGACTTCAAATAACTTCAAAATAAACTTCATAATAATCCTCATGTATACTCTAAGCCTCAGCTTCGTTGTTACCTGAAACATGTTAATTTTGAAAATATTTTTGGGTCAACAAAAGTTGGTGAGAATTACATAGGTTTTGATAATCGAATAAAGCTTGTACAATTCAAGTGTCATGGCAATTCTAGTCCATATGTGAAAACATACTAGAAGTAAATCGAGTGCATAATCAACCCTTGTGACTGTTATAATGTGGGACATCCCATACGCTCATGGTTCACTCGAATATGTTATGCGATAACAAACACCCACGCTACCTTTGTAGGAGGCACGTATCCGGGTGGGATTGTCAGTCCAATAGATCTATCAATGTATACCGTCGGCTGATCAATGTTAATGATTATGCTAGAATTGTGCTTACCCTAGTCATGTTCAAGACATAATGCAACATAGAAGAACACATAGACACTTTGATGATTGAATTGCATATAGAATGTTGTAACATGTTTCACCCCAAAAATGGTGATAAATAGAAAAGGGGCTATGTAAAACTCACCTTGATTTGTTATAGCTTAGATTCACAGTTTGCTGTAGATATGATTGAGGGAACCCTAAGAATTGTCCTAAATAGTTCACGAAATAAAAATTATGATTCCTTTGAATAAGAACTATAATATAATACAAACTTATAATTTATCATCATGTTATAATTATACCAACGTCATGTCTTGTTTTGATTACAAAATTATGCAGTTAACATAAGTACATATTTAAATATGATCTTAAAGTTATGTATCCATTAAATATCAAAACGTTGGTAATTTGTATAATATATTGATAACATACTATAATCATGTTTATAACACTCTTAGTTTTCAAAACACTGACTTTGTAGTCATATTTTGTTCACCAAAATCTTTTGTAAAGCAAACTTATGCAATAGTCTATATAAGCTTATTTTACATTTTAGAATAAAAATTTGCATTTATCTAATCAAATCGATTTGTCGCTAAAGCTACTTTGTTTAGTGACAAATTCCCACATATTGGGTACGTAACCCTTCATGTATTACCCATCTTTTCCGTTCACCGAAATCCTAGACCCAAATTACTGATATTTAGTTACGGACAACAATAAGATGGCTGACTAGAAGATTATACCTTCTCAACTCGAGTAAAATTCGACCATGAATCATCAGGAGAAAAACTTCGATCATGTAAGTAGCGGCGGCTAACGAGGCAGGGGTGTTCAAACTCGTAGTGCTAACAGCAATTGCTTGTGAGCAGAAGGCGATGATTGTGGCTATCAAAACGAACACAAGAGAGGGTAATGCTTGTGATAGCGAGTTGTGCGGCAGTTGTCGACAAACAACGAGCGAAGGCGGCATAACAAGTTTTATAAATAGAGAGGACAATAAGTAAGGGATAGGACTCGCCGAAGGTTTCTGAGATCGGGAGGAGAGGTCTCAAGTTATAATGATAGACACGGTTTGGGACAGATTAGTTTGAAGGTCCGAAATCAGTGGATCTTAATAGCCCATCAAATACGTAATCTACGGGTGAAAGCGTATAGGTTTTAAATAGGGTAGAGGATTTGAATTGGTCGGGTTTTATTCTTTTAGTTGTTGAAGAAATCTAAATATATAACAAAAATAAGTGGGCTTTGGAAAAAAAATCCAAAAAGGAATCTTTGTAGTAATATTTGAACGGCGATTAATATGACCACTGTGTAAATTTTTTTTTTTTTGCTTATTATCAATTTTGGTAAACATACTAATCCCGCATATTATTATTAAAACGATTCGTGATTTATGATGGCATTGACTTTCATTCAAGATTGATAGTAATTATATTTAGTGTAATTGAATTATCAAAAATAAATCAACTTTCTCTTAATCTTTAACCAATTTAAAAATATAACAATAATAAAAGAAAGAAAGCTATTATTATCATTAATTAATTTTTTTTTTAAGTACATCACATTTTTTTTTACTCGTTATTATTGATACAAGCTTTATCTCCATTGATATTTCAAAATTTAAATTCGATTGTGTATATTAATATTATTATAAATCGATGACTAAGATTCACCATAAATACTGTGTTGATATTTTTTATAAAAACTTGAGTTATTATAATTCTGTCCAAAGCGTTATGTTAAACCTCGGTTTATGTGGGTTTGGATTGTTGTCACTTTTGGTCCTAAAGATATTTTTAAATTATTGGAGAAATCATGAATGTTACACGATCCCACCAGCAGACCAGGAGGAGCACGTCGCTCCGATGATAGGGCATGCCACCGCTACACCAGCCACCCTACCCGCCATGCCCGAGCCCGTACCACAGGATGGGCCAGCTTCTACTGGGCACATCCTTGAGGGCAGCTCAGCCCGCAGTTCTGAGCTGTACCGAGCAGGTTTGGCAGCTCACGCCACTGCTAGCCCTCCCACCCCTACCACTGTGATATCCGCACCAGAGTGGGTCGCTGTCACCCAGCCTCTCATGGTCCCACTCGCCGAGCTTATAGTCCCCTCACCCGTATCCATGACACTACCCATCACCACTTTTCCCACACTACCACCCCTACCCGAGATGCTCCCTACACCACCACCTGCACCATTCACTATGGATGCAGGAGCCCCATTTTCGATACCCCCATTCGCACCATATGCACTAGGTGCGGGAGACCCGTACCAGGTACCACCCTACTGCTTCACCGGACTACCGGGCTTTGCCCCACCCTTCACACCCCTACCCATACCCGATATCGTCGGCCCGTCTCAGCCGACGTATACTGACATCCCCGGGCCGTCGCAGCCCCACGGGATGGCCCCACTGTCAGGACCAGCATGGTCCACGGTGATCTCACTGGAGAGAGATTTCCAGACCCTCACCGACACGGTGCAGCGCACCGTGAGCCAGATGGAGCAGCAGGCCCAGCTCATGTGGGCCAGGATCATTGATGCCAGGGATGCACTGGCACATTATGCTGAGGAGTTGCTGAGCATGGACGCTCATTGTGGTATTACGGGCGACGCACACTTTGCGCATCGCCAATTCTTGTACGATCGCATTATGGCGATCAGTATGACCATTAGCATGTGCGCACCCCAGTATCAGTATCCGCCGCCGCCGCCACCACAGTAGCGATACATTAGAGACGCTTGGGAGATCACTTACGGACATAGTAGTAGTAGTAGTAGTATGATAGCACAGTATGGGTTATAGCACCCATCTGCATTTTTTGCCTAGCCGAGCGGGATTGTGCCGGTATATGACATTATGTTTCTAGTATATTTCAAAGGAGCAATGTATGAGGAAGGTATCCTCGGTTTTTGTTATTATGAACAAATCATTGTACTCATGGTATTGAAATCTAATGAAAATTTTGTTATGGTAAAACATGTGTTGTGGTTGTCTACGATTATTATTACTTGTTCTGTTTATATTGTGATTGTGTGATGTTGTTATGGTGATTGTTGTGTTCGTATGTTGTGTTGTTATTTATACTTTATGTGTGACGATATTGTATGAAGGATCGCCAAAATTAACCTTTGATATTGATTATTGAAGAAAAATGGCACCAGCCACCAGAAGCAACAGTGGAAATGAAAGACTGTCCACGACACCCGAGGAGCTTGAAACCCTAGTTTCGGGACGTATCGCCCAAGCTCTCGCAGAACACAATGCCACGCGCACCGAAAGGTCGCGAGATCGAACCGGGAGCGACAGGCGCGAAACCTCCCCTACTGGTAAGAAGACTTCGGGTATATACGACAGGAGTCTTCGTAAAACTACTACCTCATATAATATGTTGCTTTATTATTGCAGAAACGGCCTCACGAGAACGTGGCTGCACGTTTAAAGCTTTCCTGGACTGCAAACCGCTCAACTTCAGCGGCACTGAAGGTTCTGTCGAACTAGTCAAGTGGTTCGAGAAGACCGAAGCCGTGATTCGTATTAGCAGCTGTACCCCGCGACAGGCTGTCATGTACGCCACTAACCTGTTTCTGGACCAAGTTCTAACCTGGTGGAACAACCAAGTGCAGACACTGGGAGATGATGCTGCTTACTCCTTGTCATGGTTGGAGTTGAAAGAACTAATGATCGCCGAGTACTGCCCGGCAAGTGAAGTGCAGAAACTAGAGACTGAGTTCTGGAACCTCGCCATGGTTGGATCGGACGTAGCTGGATACACGTCCAGATTTCATGATCTCTCCCGGTTAGTGCCTCGCCTGGTCACCCCGGAAAGCAAGAAGGTGGAAAGATACCTCTTCGGACTGGCACCACAAATACGCGGCATGGTCACTGCTTCCAAACCTACAACCATGCGCGAAGCTATCGACCTCGCCTTAAGCCTCACTGAAGACGCCATCCGAATGGGCACTCTAATCCGGAAAGTATCAGGGTTGAAGCTTACTGAGTCCAGCAGTGTTGAGGGTAAGAATCTGGGTACAAGTTCAGTCGTTGGGTCAAGCGAACAGGGAAATAGGCCAAGGTTTGGGAAGCGTAAGCGCGATGAAAGGAAAAAGGATGGATCATCAGGTTCAGGGAAGAAAGGAAAAGGGTATGTGGCCACTGGGCGTGGAAATAATGGAAAGCAAGGTTACCAGGGCAGGAACGAAGTGATCTGCGGTAAGTGCCGTCGATCGGGGCACAAGACAGAAGACTGCAGATCGGGAGCGCCAAAGAACGGAGGAGCGAGGCCCTGTTTCTCATGTGGATCGCTCGATCATTGGAAGAGGGACTGCCCCAAACTTAACAACCAAGCCCGTGGGCGGGCATTCGTGATTGGTGCCGGTGATGCACGACAAGACCCTAATGTGGTCACTGGTATGTTCCCTCTAAATGGTCATTATGCTTCAGTATTGTTTGATACTGGCGCTGATTTTAGCTTCGTATCTATCGAATTTAAAATATTACTTGGTTTAAAGACTAGTAAGCTAGACACACCATACTCTATCGAACTAGCTAACGGTAAGACTATAGAAACTCGAGAGGTAGCGAAGGATTGTAAGTTGGATCTCTGCGGTCACGAGTTTGGCATTGATCTATTGCCAGTCGTACTGGGTAGCTTTGACATAGTCGTTGGCATGGATTGGCTATCCGCACACCGCGCCGTCGTCATGTGCAATGACAAAGTAATTCAAGTTCCCCTCGCAAGCGGTGAAACCCTATCGATCCAAGGGGAAAGGCGTGGAACACCATTGAGAATTATTACCAGCATGAAAGCCAGGAAGTGCCTAAGGAAAGGTCTCGTCGCATTCTTGGCGCACGTAGTAGACAAGAATGCCGACGAGCGAAAGCTAGAAGACATTCCGATAGCCAGAGACTTTCCAGATGTGTTCCCAGAAGATTTGCCGGGATTGCCACCACCCCGACAAGTCGAGTTTCGCATCGACCTTGTTCCAGGAGCAGCACCTGTAGCGCGATCGCCATATCGCCTAGCTCCTTCTGAGATGCAGGAACTGTCTGGTCAACTGCAAGAGTTGTTGGACAAAGGTTTCATAAGACCAAGCTTCTCACCCTGGGGAGCTCCCGTCTTATTTGTGAAGAAGAAGGATGGCACTTTTCGAATGTGCATCGACTATCGAGAACTGAACAAGCTAACTATTAAAAATCGCTATCCTCTTCCCAGGATCGACGATTTGTTTGATCAACTTCAAGGATCCAGTTTCTACTCCAAGATTGATCTAAGGTCCGGCTATCATCAGTTGCGTATTCAGGAAGAAGACGTGCCAAAAACAGCATTCAGGACTCGTTACGGGCACTATGAGTTCCTGGTTATGCCATTCGGGTTAACCAACGCACCAGCTGTTTTCATGGACTTGATGAACCGCGTGTGTAAACCATACCTGGACAAATTTGTCATCGTCTTCATTGATGATATCTTGATCTACTCACGCACTAAGGAAGAACACGAGGATCATCTTCGATTAATCCTCGAGGTACTACGCAAAGAGAAGCTCTATGCTAAGTTCTCGAAATGTGACTTTTGGATTCGAGAGGTTCACTTTTTAGGCCACGTGGTGAATGAAAAAGGTATACATGTCGATCCCGCCAAGATCGAAGAAATTAAGAATTGGGACGCCCCTAGAACTCCTACTGAAGTACGACAATTTCTTGGCCTTGCGGGTTACTATAGAAGGTTCATCGAGAACTTTTCTAAGATAGCACAGTCTTTAACCATGCTAACCCAAAAGGATAAGAAGTTTGAATGGACGGAAAGGCAGGAAGCAGCGTTTCAGTTGCTGAAAGATAAGTTATGTGGCGCCCCGATACTATCACTCCCCGATGGTACGGAAGACTTTGTAGTTTACTGTGACGCCTCTCACCAGGGATTGGGTTGTGTATTGATGCAGCGAGAGAAGGTCATAGCCTATGCTTCCAGACAGCTAAAACTTCACGAGAAGAATTACACCACACATGATCTGGAATTAGGAGCCGTGGTATTCGCGCTCAAGATATGGAGACATTATCTGTACGGAACCAAGTGTACAATCTTCACTGATCATAAAAGTTTGCAGCACATCTTTGACCAAAAGGAATTGAACATGCGACAACGGCGATGGGTCGAATTATTGAACGATTACGATTGTGAGATAAAATACCATCCCGGGAAGGCAAACGTTGTAGCCGACGCCTTGAGTCGCAAGGAACGGGTTAAGCCATTGCGTGTCCGAGCTTTGGGTCTAACCATCCACACGAACCTGACTGACCGGATTCGTGAAGCTCAAACTAACGCTCTTAAACCCGAGAATGTCAAAGGTGAAAGATTGCGGAAGATGGTTGATTCACTGGAGTCAAAAGCGGATCAAGCTCTGTATTTCATGAATAGAATTTGGGTACCAGTGTACGGTGGATTGCGTGAACTGGTATTGGCCGAAGCCCACAGTTCGCGATATTCGGTTCACCCTGGAGCAGACAAGATGTTCCATGATCTAAAGGAATTTTACTGGTGGCCAAATTTCAAGAGGGATATAGCGGCGTATGTTGCGCGATCTTTGACTTGCGCGAAGGTCAAGGCCGAGCATCAGAGGCCATCCGGCTTGCTCCAGCAACCGGAAATACCAGAATGGAAATGGGAAAATAAATATGTGGCAAAGTGTGTCGGGTCGGATAATAAGAAATCACATTATATCGAGCGAAACGACCCTAAGTATAATTATTTAAATGGGAAAATAATTATACGTTGGGTAGAGTCGTGTCGAGTATAATATTGTACAAGTCATAAAGAATATTAATGAGAATAATATATGACTTGTAAGGAAAGGGTAATCCATCGCCATTGAACCTAGGATACGAAACTATTAAACGGGAATTGGGATAAGGACGTGGTCGGAAAGTTGGGTGTACAACTTGCCAAGGCACATACACCATAGGTGTAGTGACTTATACGCCTAGAACCTTTGTAGGTGCGGGATCACAAACTTTACTATTTTCTTCTTTGAGCCGAGCACAGTTACAGGTGAGTCTCACGGCCCCATTTCTAAAGTATTTAACGTTTTTACGGGGGAAAGATATGTTGGGATTGTATGACGGGTTGGATACTTGAGTAAAGATCGCCACTCGGGGTTGAGACCTCCCCACTATAATCATTAATTCAGGAAAGAGAAACCAAAGGAATATTTGGATAGTACTATTGGTGCCTGACAAGGCCCACCCCTAAATCGATAGCGTCGATTATGCATCGGCGTATGCCTGGGGTGCACGTATTCTGAAAATCAAGTCGTGGAAATACCAAGTAACGACTTGGGGCGGGGGCATTATTAATTGTCTTGGTTTGGTTATAGGCTCAAGTAAATTGTAGGACTTTGCAACTCCTATAAATGTCATAACAAGGATATTCCCACTTAATAAAGTTTATTAAATCAAAACCTGTGAACTCACCAATATTTATATATTGACGATTTTTAAACATATCTTTCAGGTAATTGAATGATGGAAGTTAGCATGGCGAGCAGGGTCGGGGGTATCTCCAAGTCGGGCGTTGGGAATGTCGAAAAAGGGTCTCACCTCTTTATTCCATGGACTTAGGGATAAAGGGAGGAGCCTCCTTATTAATTTCAAAAACAATTTATAATTATGTACGGATAATTTGACATGATTATTAGCATTGAATAAATGCCCGTTGTTTAATTACTATTGTGGTTTGCATTAATCTTGGCTTAATACTTTTGAACCGTCGCGCCACGTGTTTCCGCCATAGGCGTGGTGTGACAACAACAAATGTGAAGGGACTCATAAAATGAAACAGAGGGTGGAGGAAGTTTGAGAGAATATGCAAACTTAATAATATTATCCACACAAACAAATGATTACATATGAGGGGTATTTATACATACATACTTGGCGGTTACCAAACCGTTTATAACTAATCTTAAACTAACCGACACAACTTAAAACATATAGACACAATGGTTCAGTTTTGATGCCTGTTGACTTTCTGAAGTCAACATAATTTCTTGATTATAATTTCCAACATTCACGCCACTAATCAAGAAATTCGATCTTGTTTACTCTGTTTGTTGTTCATCCTCGTATGTGCAGTCATGTTCTTCTTCTTTCGATCATCTTTTCCTTCTTGAACCGTTTCTTAAACCTCCTATCTTTGATGATGATCTGATATTAAACTTTGAGAAATTGATGTTAAAAGGATTATCACAATCCTTAACCTTTACGGTTTCTGCCATCTTGGCCTTTCTTCTACGATCATCATGATCGGACAAACAACTAGGAATTAACGCATACTCGTCTTTTCTTCCTATTGTATCAACATCTTCGGAGATTAACGGTGCCTTCCTCTACACTCGTCTTCTGTCTCCGCACAATAAACATCTTCTGATTTCTCTAATATCGAATAAACTACGGTTCTTGATCGAAACTTTCGTTGTTTTCTGCCTTGCCGGAACTTCTCGCCGGAAAAACGATTTCTGCGTTTTTTTCTTTGAATCTGTTATGATTTCTTGACTGCATCTTTCTGATTAATATGATAACAATAACCAAGTGTGAATCAAACAAACAATCTCTGTTGTTCGATTTCGCTTATAATAACTTCCGATCAGATTTTTGCAAAACAGGGGATCGGACTTTTTTGTTCACAGGTTCTTCTTCTTCTTCGTCTCTATCTTCCCAAGAGCGTCTCGCTCTGATACCAATTGTTAGTTTCCTGTTTTGCATCTTAGATACTTGATTTTATGATCTTGGATGAACATGAGTATGCACAACAAATGTGCAGGGACTCGTAAAATGAAACAGAGGGTGGAGGAAGTTTGAGAGAATATGCAAACTTAATAATATTATCCACACAAACAAATGATTACATATGAGGGGTATTTATACATACATACTTGGCGGTTACTAAACCGTTTATAACTAATCTTAAACTAACCGAGACAACTTAAAACATATAGACACAATGGTTCAGTTTTGATGCCTGTTGACTTTCTGAAGTCAACATAATTTCTTGATTATAATTTCCAACAATGGAAACTGTGGTCTGCTTCTTGCTCTGCCAAGACACCAGCCTATTACCCAGAAATTGACAACCACCAGAGACAGATTTTCTGTCAATCCTGCAACCTGCATGATCACTATCAGAGTAAGCGATTAAATCAAAATTATCACTCTTAGGATACCATAAACCAAGTTTCGGTGTCCCTTTGAGGTAGCGGAAGACTCTTTTTACTGCAGTTTCATGCGATTGCTTGGGATTTGACTGAAAGCGTGCGCAGCATCCAACTGCCCACATAATATCTGGTCTGTTGGCTCTAAGATACATCAGTGAGCCAATCATTGATCGATATGTGTGTGAGGATTCACTGAAAGGCCTTGAAGATCTGGTACAAGTGTTGTTTGGGCCGCAAAAGGATTGTTGGACGGCTTGCAATCAGACATGTTGTATTTTGCCAGGATGTCTCTTGTGTATTTGGCTTGATGGATGAGAATTCCGTCTTCTTTCTGCTGAACTTCCAGGCCTAAGAAAAATGACAATTCTCCCATCATGCTCATTTCAAACTGAGACTTCATAATGCTTTCGAATTCCCTGAACAAATTTTCATCAGTGGAACCAAAGATAATATCATCAACATATATTTGAACAAGAATATAGTGTTTGTTGACTTCTTTGGTGAACAGAGTCATGTCGATCTTCCCTCTGGTGTATCCATTTTGCAGCAAATACGAAGATAAGGTCTCATACCAAGCTCGAGGAGCTTGATGAAGTCCATAAAGAGCCTTATCCAATTTGTAGTATTTGTTGGGATGATGAGGGTCTTCAAAGCCCGGCGGTTGACAGACGTAGACTTCTTCCTTGATTTTCCCGTACAAGAATGCACTCTTCACATCCATTTGAAAGACTTTGAAGTTCTTGTATGAGGCGTATGCCAAGAAGATACGGATGGCTTCAAGTCGAGCAACTGGAGTGAATACTTCCTCATAATCAATACCTTCCTATTAACGAAAACCCTGAACCACCAGACGAGCCTTGTTCTTGATCACCACACCACGTTCATCCATTTTGTTGCGAAAAACCCATCTAGTTCCTATAGGATACTTCCCCTCAGGTAGATCCACTAGCTCCCAAACCTTGAGCTTTCTAAACTGAGACAGCTCGTCCTGCATGGCTTCAACCCAGCTTGCATCTCTGACTGCATCCTCAATGCTGAAAGGTACTGTCTGAGATAAGAATGATGAGAGTGCGATATTGAGCTTATCTGCCTGATTTCTAGTGAGAACACCCTCAGAGATTGGTCCGATGATGTTCTCAACAGGATGATTCTTAGATGATTTAAATCCCATGTTCGGCTCTTCTTGAACTTGGGAAGGCAGATTTGAAAGGTGATCTACAGGGATTGATGAGCTGGATGGATCATTTACATACTATTGTGTTGAAGATGTTTCTTCTGAAATTGGAGTACTTTCAGGAGATTGTGTAGTTTCAACAGTTGCATCACCATTTGTGGATTGAAGAGGAATAATTGGATCAGCTACTAATAGAGAGAATCGGGTGGTGAAGGGTGCAACATCGTCTTCAGAAGAGTAAAGAGTATCTTCGAGAGGAGAAGGAGCGGCTGCTTGATTGTCAGATGTTTGTTCTTCAATGATACTGAAATTGTTGAAAACAACATCCACGTCAAAGAACCAGTCAGGACCGGCTCCTATGTTAGTGGAGTTGGATTCCTTCCAATCAACATAGAAAGATTCGAGAACCATCTTGGTGCGTTCGTTGTATACTCTATAAGCCTTTTGACTTGAAGAGTATCCAACAAAGAAGCACTCATCTCCAACTGCATCAAACTTCATTATGTTCTCATGGTTGTTTAGAAGAGTACATGAGCATCCGAACGGCCTGAAGTAATCAATCAGAGGTTTTCTTTTGAAAAGTAATTCATAACCTGTTTACCGCGTGCCTTAACAATTAAGACTCTGTTAAGAACATAACAGGCGGTATTCATAGCTTCTGCCCAGAAGATGATCGGCAACTTGGAGTCGATTAGCATCGTTCTGGCAGCTTCAATAAGTGTACGATTCTTCCTTTCAGCAACTCCATTCTGTTGAGGAGTTCTCGTAGCACTGTACTGAAGATGAATTCCTTTGTTGTTGCAGAAAGTCACGAAGCTTTGATTTTTGAATTCAGTCCCGTGATCGCTTCTGATTGATCTAACTTTTGTCTTCACTATGTTTTCAATAAGAGGAACAAACAGCATCAATATCTCGGCAGCTTCACTTTTGTATTCTAAGAAATACACCCATGTAAAACGAGAAAAATCATCTGTTATCACCAAACAATAAGATTTTTTAGCTAAGCTTTTAACACTAATTGGACCGAAAAGATCCATATGCAATAGTTGAAGAGGTGAGTCAATAGAGTTCACTGTTTTGGACTTGTGCGATTTCTTGTGTTGTTTTCCTTTGGCACACGCTAAACATTTTTCAGAAAAAGGAAATTCCTTGGAAGGAAGACCTCTGACAAGATTTAGTTTAGAGAGTTTGTTAATGTTTTTAAAGTTTACATGTCCCAATCGCCTATGCCATAACAGTGACTCTGACTCGCATGCTTTTGAAAGTAAACATGGCATTTGACATTCAGACTTGGCATCTCTCATATTTATCACATATGTGTTATTCTGCCTAGGAGCTTTTAGCATAATCATATTGGTGGGCGGTATGAATCCAGGCTTCAGAAAGATGCACTCCATGTCATTGAATAACACTGAGATTCCTTTGTCACAGACTTGTGATACGCTCAAAAGATTGTAGCACAATTCTGGAACATAATTCACATCTTCTAAAGTCAGTGCGTCGGAGATCACATCTTCTATTCCAACTATATTCCCGCCCTTTTCATTCCCAGCGAAGGAAACGAACTCTCCATCAATAAACCTATAGTTCTTGAGGAGTTCCTTCCGACCAGTCATGTGTCTTGAAGCCCCGCTATCAACATGCCATAGATATCTCATGAGTGTGATCAACCATTTCTGTAGTTTATTCTGAAATACAAATGAAAACATAAGAAATACACATATAAATACAAGAGACTCTATGTACAATCACGACTCAAACCTTTACTTAGTTAACTTTGGGAATCCAGGTCTGCTTTAGTTTTGATCTGTCATGATTTTCACCCAAAATTGACTCTTGTCTTTTCAAAATTTTTTGTGGTTTTAACAAAACTTTTTACTGTTTTTTGAAGGTTTTTAATCTGATCAGAAAAACAGTTTAGTGTTTTGACGTCATTAGATTTCAAGTGACATTTTTTAACCACATGACCCTCATTTCCACATCTAAAGCATTTTGAGTGCTTTGGCTTGATCTTTGGAGAGGGTCTGGATGATGATGGTTATGATGCTCTTTTCTTGATCTTGCTTGAGCATGAGCTTTCACTTGAACATGATTCATCAATGTTGTTGTTGCTTGATTCTTCGTTTGTGCTGCAGTCAGGCTCGCTGATGTCGCTTTCTGTATCACTCTGTGATTCTTCAGAAATTAAGTTATCTATTTCACTTTGTGATTCTTCAGAACATGAAATATCTATGGATGATGGAGTAAACTCTTGAATTTCTTTAGTGAGAAATTTCCCAAACCTGTTTCGTTTTAGTTCTGGTACAAACACAGATGGTCTATATACATTTTCATTATCAGAGAATGCAGCATTAAGATCAACACAAACTGGCATAACATTGTCAACACAAACATTTGACCATTGGATAGGATTCTTCCTATCATCAGGGGCCACAACGCCCTTTAAGTCAAGTTTGAAGTTAATGTAGTACAGTCATCCGGCCTAGATAAACTATTACAGTTATCCATCCTAGACAAACTATTACAATCATCCAGCTTAGTTAAATTATTACATTCATCCGAATTCAAAATAGTTTTAGACTTATCATTACTCCAGATGAACCAATTCACTGTAGAGTAATTGGCACCCGGGTGACCTAACCCCATTGTTTGTCCACCACAACTCTCATCATCGTCCACCTGATCCTGTTGGGTCACATCTGCACTGCTTTTACTTATATTAGAGTTTGACTCAGATTTGACACATTCTTTTTCAAAAAGATCATTTTTTGGATGAGGTTTTGGAATGGGTATATATTCACTTTTGCTCAAAGGTAAAAACAGAGATTTTTCAATTCCCTTTTTATCCTTATACCCAATTCCATCTTTGACGAATGATTGCCTTGAGCAATCTAAGATATCTGTATGAGCATGTTTGCTTACATTCCATTTGTCCACAACAATTTGGAGATGATTTGTTTCATTTCTAGATTTTTCTAATTTTTCTGTTAAGTCATTTATTAAAAAATCTTTTCGCAGGACAAATTCTTTTAGAGTTTGCATTTCAGCTATAGTTGCATTTAACTTTCGTTGATATGCTAACTCATTTTCTTTCATTTCAGTGTTGATTTTTCGGATGTCATCCATCTCTCTTAAAATTCTCCTATTGTGAGACAAACAGTAAGCAACAGCTGTAACACACCTTGGTGAGCACAGCTTTGATTTTATTTCAAAAGGAATACTTACCAGATCTCTTTCCTCAACTGTCTTGGGCACGTTCTGCGGCTTCTCATCTGCTTTGCTGGTGGAAGTCTTCTCGGCTACGAGTGCTTCCTCAGAAGCAGCTTCTTTTCCCTTATCGGCCACCAGCACTCCTTTCAGACCTGCATTCTCTAGCATTCCACCCTTTGGCATTTCAGCCAACGACCCTTCCAGAGAATTCACGCCGTGTGTGGATTTGGTACAGATTTTGGCCATCAATGCCTTGTTCACATCAGCTTCAACCGCAGCAGCCTCCTCTCCCCAATCAAAGTCCTCAACCACCAACGCCTTCTGTTGATTTGCTTCCCTTCCATCAGTTATTGCCACCATTCTTTTTGCCGGCTTGATCTCTGCTTGACTTAGAGTGGGGCACTCATACTTGAAGTGCCCAAGAGTCTTGCAGTTGTAGCATCTAATCTTAGACTTATCAAAACCCGCTTTTCCCATACCAACTCTTCGACCGGTTCTATCTTGAAATCTCTTCACCCACAGAGTGATCATAGCCATCTGCCATTTCAGATCCATTTCCTCCATATCATCCGGGTCAACTTGATACATGTCTTCAGGATTCATCATCTCACTCTTAAGGTCACCTGTCTTCAAAGCCTCAAAGCTAGTCATGAATGTGTTGAAGAGTTCAACATGTTCGTTAGCAAGCTTTGTAAGCTGTGGGTTGAGTGTCTTTGCAGCCGAGTCAGAGTATGAGACTGTCTTTCCCGAACTTGAACTACCACCACCCATTGCATCCACATATACATGTGACGAGCTTGAACCCATGTTACCAACTGGAGTCATTAGTGCCAGATTCTTCATAGCAGTGCTGGGAACGACTTTCGGAGCAGTCTGGTTAATTTCTTTTTTGGTGATATCCATTTCGAATGACTTCAGAGTGTTGATGAGGTCAGCCAAAGTAGATTGAGCATCTAGATACTCTTTTCTAATCAACATGCATTGTATGCTCCATTCTTTGGGCAGGGAGTTGAGCAGTTTCTTGATAGAGTTTCGGTTGTTGACGGGAATTCCTGCCTTCTTCATCTTGGTTAACATACTCATGAATCTTTCGATATGTGAGCTCAGGCTCTCACCACGAATGCTACTGAACATATCATATTCTTTCTGCACCATATCTTGCTTATATTGGCGCATTTCTTCATTCCCTTCATAGTACTCGTTTAATGCAAACCACAGGTCATGTGCAGTGTCGTATTCCTCAAACATGTTATAAACATCGTTTGATAAGGCCATGGTAAGGGCACCATAAGCCTTATGGTCTCTCTGAAGTAGCTGTTTGTCGACATCAGTGTAGGTAGACGGATCAGGGTTGAACTCTTCTCCTGTGGCAGTGGTTCTCATCGGAATGTGTGGACCTAGCTGGATAGAAGTCCATTGGGTGAAGTCTGTGACATAGAAGAACGACCTCATTCGGTTTTTCCAAGTTCCATAATCTTCTACACCTTTTAACTTAGGAACTCTAGTTGTCGTTCCAGTTTCAAGTTCTTGTTGGGTAATAGGATTTACAGTTGAGTTGTTATCGTTACCGGCCATGATTTAAGTTAATTTTATGAGATTTGTTTTCAGATTTTATAAGTAACAGTCCAAATAATGTCAAAGTCCTTAAGTACTCAATTAAGTACGTAGCAGTCAAGATCAAAGTGTGCAGCAGCCTGTAACAATATAAACAACCTGATCAAGATGTTTGTCTTCTGATAAGTGCGCAGTTTTGCAAGATACACGAGTAGCTGTTGTTTCTTGATAAGTGCGCAGGTCATTTAGCACTTGGGCATGGTAAGTGCTCAGTCTTGACTGATTAGTCTGCGTACTAAACAAAGTACACAGACACTTAAACTCTCGTTTAAGATTTTAGTGCGCAGAAACCCTAGCCAAGTACTCAAAACTGCACCTCTTCAGTAAGTACGCAACACAACCAGAGATCTCTGTTTTAGTGCGCAGAAACCCTAGTTATGTGCTCATAGACAGTGAAAACAATAAGTACGCAGAAACCCTAGTTGCGTACTAACACAACAAGGATTTAAGTGCTCAGAGAAGCACAAGTATACAGTATATGAGCTAAGTGCTCAAAACAAGAAATAAGTGCTCAAAGTATGAAATAAGTTCGCAACTCAAGAAACAAGTGCGCAAAACAGGCTATTGAAAAACACAAAAACTCAGCTGAATCCTATCCAAAACCTTTTCATTCCATTCTGAAATGCTTGGATGAAATTTCTACTTAAAATGAACAACTTTTAACTCTCAGAAACACAATACCCACGAAATTTTGAAGCAAATAAATGAGAAGAAAACCCAAATTTTTTTATAAACACAAAAGTTTATAAAAGTCTTAATAATAAAAACTAACAAGATGAGGGTTTTGGTATCTTTAAGTAGATACAATCTAGAGCACAAAGGCTCTGATACTAAATTGTAAGTCCCAAATACTAGATCTTGTTAAGTGCAAGAGATTGTTATCACTTAGAAACACCTATGGATTAGGTGTTTTAAGTGATTAATCTTCTACAATCAAAGAAACTAGATGAATATGATAAAAACCGACACACAAGATGAATAATAAGATGATTCCATTACTGATTTGTTACTGAAGAACCATGGAATGACAACAAGTACGCACCTATTCAAAATGTTCTACAAAGATAATCCAAAACCCTAACCCTAGAGCTGTACACAAGCTTTCTATATATAGGAGGTCTGATGGGCCTGCGCACTTAAGCTAAGTGCGCAGGGCCCGTGTATTAAGTGCGCAGCTGCTAGGGTTTCTTCTAAACTATGCCATAATTACATAAACAACCATTTAACTTACAAACTACACAACAAGCTATCAAATGTCTTTGTTCTAGTAACTGTGGTCTCAATATAACCCAACATTTTTATTACTATTATTATTTTTATTATTATTATTAGGGTTATTATGGTTATTGTTGTTGTTATTATTATTATTATTATTATTCCGATTATTATTATTATTATTATTCCGATTATTATTATTATTATTATTATTATTATTATTATTATTACGATTATTATGATTATTATTATTACGATTATTATTATTATTATTATTACAATTATTATTATTATTATTTGTACGATTATTATTATTATTATTATTACGATTATTATTATTATTATTATTATTATTATCATTATTATTACGATTATTATTATTATTATTACGAATATTATTATTATTATTATTATTATTATTATTATTATTATTTTTATTATCATCATTATTATTATTAATAAAAAATTATTGTTTACATAGATATGGATACAGAGTTTTTTGAGGGGGCTTATGGTGGTGGAGATGACGCTGGGTCGTCTGCGCCTCCGCAGAGGGGTCGACAGGCTCCACCACCGGACCCTTTAATGGGCCACCCGTACCTGGTGTTTGAGGACCATCATAAGGATGCGCGGCGCAATTGCAAGAAGCTGCGTCGAATGGTTGTCGA
The DNA here is from genome assembly GCA_028751855.1 of Ambrosia trifida. NCBI lineage: Eukaryota > Viridiplantae > Streptophyta > Magnoliopsida > Asterales > Asteraceae > Ambrosia > Ambrosia trifida. Next base: position 63,993,382 of record CM054125.1, read on the forward strand.
CCCTCAGATGTACATCAGCTGGGTTCTTTTGGAGAAGGTCGGCGAAACCGAGAGGGCGAACGACCTAGTGGGGTTTGACACTCCATGGCGTCGTCTCTTTGACATAGCCAAGGAGGATTCTTACCGGGAGCTAACGGTCGAGTTTCTGTCGTCGTTCGTGGTACTGGATTCGTCCGAGAACCCGAACCCAGGTCAGACTTTTCGCCCCATCCGATTTCGGTTGGCGAGGCAATGACAGGAGATGACCCATGAGGTATGTTATTTCAAGTTATTGTTATTTTATTATTATGTTCCCAAAAGTTGTTAATATTTACAATTATTTTTTGCAGGAATTTGTTGTTGCTTCGAGGTTGTACACAGCGGCGGAGATTGATACTGCTTTGTACCGGGACGCTCTCAAGATAGTGGATAGGCCGACCTTGGTCAGTTTTTGGAGGTACATCGCCACTTCGCACTTTGGTAAAAATATGGCGAAGGCGACGTCGATTAGGGAACCCTTGTACTATTGTTTGCAGCATGCGATCGCCACTTCTATCGCAGCACGGGGGAGCAGTTGAGAGAAGCTCAACCAAAGTGACCTTTTATTTTTATACTGTCTGATTATGCGGCAGCCGTGAAACCTAGCCGCGTCCCTGGTGGAGTACTTTCAGTGTGCGCACAAGCGCCAGGCTCACGCACATCTCCATGGCGGGGCGTTCATCACCGTCATCGCGTGTCGTTTGCGCCTCTCGCCAGAGATTGACCCCCATCTGTCGCCCAAGATCCCATCGGTGGAGCTCGGTGAGGCTAATGTCCGGAGCATGGGGATCCTGATGCAGGTCGAGAAGGGAGAACATCGGTTTCAATCTCTCGGCACCAAGAGGCCTTTAGAGCCGGCCCCCTTCCTATGCCCGATGATATACCGACCTACTTTGAGTTGCGTCCGGGAGAGCCTCTGCGGGTGGACCAGGCGGGTCACGACGACGATGCTGACGCTGACGACGATGACGGCCCCTCACCTCCGCCGCGACCACAGCAGCAGTACCCCCGTCATATATATGATGACCTCACTCCTGCTGTGCGTTACGTGGCCGATGACATTGATTGCCACATCGGCCAGGTACAAGAGGTTCAGCAGTGGACGATCGAGGCGATACAGGCACTGGCAGGGCATTGGGGGGTACAGTTACGCGATCCACCAGGGGGCCCACCACCACCACCACCGCCATAGTGATTATCTTTCTATCTTATTTTCATTAGACTTTTTTGCAGTTGTATTTTTTTTTTTTTTTGGCATGTATAAACTGATTACTATTATGCACTTGATCTTTTGTTTATATGTTGTCTGTTTTGAATGTTTAATTTTTTTTTGAACGGCCAAAGAATCAATTTCCGAGCACTCTTGGGCACCCTTTTGGCGAATCAGGTACTCGAGAGTATCCGGGCCACCAATTGCCACCGATTTCCTGGAAAACCCGACCACTCACCCGCCCGAAAGCACTACAGTGAAATAAGCGGTAAAACCGGTGGGGATCAGGACCAAATAAAAGTAACAACAAATTATAAATTGCAAGCCTGTAAAACCAATGAGATCCAAACAGTAAATATCCGATTATAAACGTTAAAAAATCACTCAACCCTTTCAATCCCAAACCAAATAAAACTTGCATGTTATGAACCAAAACGACGCCACCTTGACCATCAACCACCATATTCGTATCAAAATTCGCGAATTCGTTCAATCTTTCTTCGACGAGGTCTTCTCCATGAATAATTTATCCTGTCACAGTGACAATCAAACACTTTATTATTAGGTTAAAGTGGGATTACTTGATTAATTATAGTTTGATTAGGGCTATTACGTTATTTTTTAAATTTAAAAAAAAAATACAATAGATAAAGACCTAAATAAATAAAAAAAAGTTAAAAAATAAAAAAGTTAAAAAAAAACCACTTCAAAACAAACAAACCCCAAAAAAATCCAAAATAAACCCTAACCAAAACCCTCCCAACAAAAAGTTAAAAAAAAACACTTCAAAACAAACTAAAAAAATCAGAATATCCAAGTTCATCCCCCCTTGTTTCCAAGCGCCTCGCTTTGGCCAAAGCGAGGCGCTTGGCCCCCTTTTTTCAAACTCCCAAGACTGGTCAGTACGAGGTTGGTGTTGATGTGACTGAATCACCTCGCTTTGGTCAAAGCGATGCGCTTCATATGGGAGTTGAAATAGAAGCTGAGGAGTGCCAATAGACAGACCCATATTTTTATGACTCATTTTCGATATTGTATATTTTGATTCTAGAAAGGTGGAATATTCCTTGTTATTTTTTTGAAATCCGCTATTTTAGGGGAAAAAAAAACGTTTTATAAAAGTATATTGAAACGTATTTTATTTTACATATTTGAACGGTAAAATGAGGCAATATATAAAACAAACGTTTTATAAAAATACAAAGCACCATCACTCATCGTTGTTTCAAGCCACCCAGTCAATGTTCGTCCATTTCCATTTGAAGTTTAGGAAAAATGATTGGATTTGTATGGGAGATTAGATTTACTACTGAGGATTTACACTAATTACAAACAAAACAACCGGATAATTAAAATCTATAAAGACACGTAATCGCTTTCAGATTTAATCAATTCGACAGTTCAGTCAGATACAATCAGAGATTGAGAATTTTCTGTATGATTTGATTAAGAGAAAACCAGAGAGTTTTTGACCAAGATTATAAAATTTTATTCTTGAATTTGGCCCATTAACTGCCTTTTAGGTAGTTATTACAAGGTTTCAAATTGCCAAATTTAGACCCCAGTTTTGCCCCTTGGACCCCACCAGGAGTTGCCGCCTCTTGGACCCTGCTCCCAGGGGCACCGCCCGCGGACCCCATCCCTTAGGGGCTTCGCTCTTAAGTTCATAATAAATTCAAATAGGCGTGCATTTCGCACCCCCAGACCTATATGATATCTTATTATGAAGATATTGGTCAAACAATCAATCCAATTAAACTAAAATATCCAACATCAAGACTTGATGGATTTAGATTCCATGTTATGGAACAATTTCGTTTATTGTGTATTTGACATTTTGACCTAAATGATGATGAGTAACATATAATTATTGAGGTGACTTATCATGCAAAGGCTAAAAAACTGAGAAGCAGGACCGTCTCGATAGGCTTAGCAAACTAGGCAAAAGCCTAGGGCCCTCAAAAAATAAGGGCCTCTATTTTTTATTTTCTACTTTCTTCATGTATTACGTGTGTATTTAGGCTAAATTAACAAACTAATAACTAAAGACATAAAAGACCAAATAGGTAAAATGTCCAAACCCAAAACTTGAAAAACTAATGGTCAAATCCTATTTACTTGAAAAGCATCCTCAGCTTCTATCCTCCTTACTTGCGACCTCGCTAATTGCAACCGACATGGATAAAGATTAGCAGAGAAATTATGAGCGAAATTAAGGGTAATCAATCAGCGCCAATGGTTGCTCAATGTCTCACTATCAAGCAAAACAAGGGTTATCCATGCAAATACTTTTTTTCCCGGTAATTCTAATCTATATATGTGGTGCGATTTACGATTGAGTAACAAAAAAAAAATCAATTTGGCATTTTGATATTTGTGATATTTTATATCAATTCAAAGGGGCTCGATTTTCTCGTTCGCTTAGGGCCTCCAAAAACTTGAGACCGGCTAGAAGTGTAGGAAGCTATAAGATAGCGGCGTGTAGGAATGAGCTTGGTACTGAACTGTATCAAACCGATCCAAATACCGAAAATACTGATAAGGATGTTTGAGATAACTTGGTACCGATACCGACACAAAAAAAATAAAGTAAAATTATACAATAAAATCGATACCGCTACCGAATCGAAAATACCAATGCCAATTTTCACCAAAGCTTGGTACCGAAAATGAACCGGTATTGAAGTTAACGGGGTCGGTTCGGTATCATTGTTTAATATTGAAATGCTCACATCTACATGTGTCTAAGGAATAAACAAGTGGGAATGACAGTTTTATCTAAGAGAAAAACAAGAATGTGCACATTCTTCTCGCATGCCAAAAACATGCACATACAAGTAAAATTTAATCCCCCTATTTTTAAACGTTTGTAACTTTTTTATACATTATTTTTTTTAAAAATTATACAATAAAATCGAGCTTTTCTTATCTTTAATATATATAAGTACGTTACTGTTATACTTTTGAAAAAAAATCAAAAATCCAGTTGACACAATGGACATAATTTAAAACACAATGAGTATAAGACTAAAAACGCAATTAACAAGAGGGTATAAAACGCAATAAACAATAGACTTAAACATGATGGACCACATACTAAAAACACAATGAACATTAAACTAAAACACAATGAAAAGGAGATTAAAATACAATGTACACTAGAAAAACATAACCCAGTTATATAAAACACAATGGAAAACATAGTAAAAACACAATGAACAACAAACTAAAATACAATGGACATTAGGGATGGGCATTTTTTTTCCCGAGTACCTATACTGGTACCCATACTAGTACTCGTACTCGTACCGATTTTGGGTACTCGGTATAGGCATCGGTACTCACTTTTATTGACTTCGGTATTCGGTACTTTTGGTATCGGTATGGATACGGGTAAAAATGGTACGGGTACCGGATTCTATATACTAATGAATTTGATAATATGTATTACTTCGTATTGTGGTATTTATGGTATTCGTATTAATTTTACGTATCGTATCAATTTTATCAATTTGGTACAAGTATAGTATTGATCTTCCTAATGGTTTACCTACTTGGTACCCGTACGAATGCTCAAAAAAGAAAAATAACAAATTGGTACCAAAACGGGTACCATACCAAAGTACTGTTACTGATACCCGTATCGTACCTATATATTCGGTACGGTAATCGGTACCCACTTTTGTTCAAATTTGAAACCGGTATTTTCGGTACGGGTACGAATACAGGTGCGGGTACGTTACCAATCTTTGATACTCTTGTGATGAGCATTCACTTATAGGCTAAAGTACGCCCCCACAAGTCACTAGGAAATTTCAAATACTTGAGTTGGTTAAAGTTTCCTATAGAAACAATTCCAATGTTTTATATCATTGATATTTATGTTTGTTTATCATTTGAAGATTCCATTTAATCACTTGATGTTTCATATGCCATTATTCATTGATCATTCGCTTTTGAATCCCTTATCATCATTACTAAAACTTTTGTTCGATATATTATCGCATTAAAGCTTACACTATTTCACTTATGCTCATGATTCTTACACAATAAGGTATTACTCGTTTTGCGTTAAAACATTTTTACCCACGACTTAAGTTTTAAACTCTGTGTTTAACTTTGATCACATCCTGATTTTAGGAATGTTGCGTCATCATACAGTTAAAAATGAACATGTTTTTTCCAAACTTATTATTTCAACCTGTTTTATACCTTCATGTTTACAAACTTACTTGATCGAAGTCACAATATATCTTCATATACATAACACTAATATTGTTGCACCTAGTCTCCTAATCCATAGCCAACTGCCATTAGTTAGTACTTCTTAGTCAGACTAAACTCATACATAAATGCCTACCTACACGATACGCACTAGTACACTACTCTCTAAAACGATTAATTTGACAACTTATTCTATAAGTATTTTCACAAAGCCTATTCGCCAAATTAGAACACACTTTTCATACACCTTGTGCCTTGAAACAAATAGCCCGCTATGAGCCCAAAGAGATGCCTTAACGATCCTGCAAATAAATGATCTTTCAATGTATAAATTTCGTAGAAGTTTGAAAATTTAAAAGGTTTCAAGTTTACCCAGTCTTAACGGGTAACACTTCGATTTTCTCAACATTTCATAACAATTAAAAATTTCCGACTTTTCAACCCAAAAGTTAAAGAAATGTTTAAATACAGAAAATTTTATTTTCCAAAATTCGCCAGTGCATCTGGGATCATTTACAACCTTCACATAATTTTAAATATTGGTCTTTCGAAACACATTAGATTTACATCATGAAATGGTTTCATCTTGCATTTTATAAACTTGCATTACATATTTTACAAATCAAATGTAAATCTGCATGTTTTCATATAACGTATCCAATATATGTTTTCGGGATGAATTTGCAACTAATAATATACCTTATAACACTTTTCAAACTCGACTTCTCGTAAACACATGAAAATGTGTACCTACGAAATCTTTTCAAGTGAACCTGTTTTGAACTTAAAACATTCTTCGGTTTCCAAAAGGTTATCCTCATACCAGTAGACTATCCGTCTGTTCTGCGCACTTTCATTTACAGTAAATTTCATTATTTTTTTACACCATTCTATTTATAGTTACATTCGTACATTATCTTATTATTTTTGTATTATTCTTTTGTTGGTAGTTATTTTCACGCGTTATTCGCAACTATTCTCGCACTAGTTATTAGTAGTTATTCTTACAACACTAGTTTTGAGCATTAATTTAATTCTTTTACTTTCATTTTGTGCAAATTGTGCGATTTACTCGATTCACGTTATGCTATTCTTTCAATCGAAATTTTATGCTATACTTATATACTTACATGAACGCATATTTGGTATGCATATTTTTTTTTTGTGAGCAAAACCCTGTTATACTTTACATTATTTTGTTCATTATCATGACCAACGAACATACTAATTGATAGCTCGTATGAGATCTAAGCCAGTTCCCATGTACGACTCAGTTCAGAGTATTCCTCTAACTCAAGGGGAACGTTGTAATCCTCAGAGTTTATCAATATGGTTGTTTAGAGCCCAATGATGTGAACAAAAATTTACCGGTTAAGGGTGAACCCGAAAGGTGAAGAACCCCTAATCATATCTTATACTTACACATTAATCTCATTACGGTTAAAAGGTGAACCTGAAAGGGGAAGAACCTCTAACCGCATCTTATACTTGAGCAGTATCTACTACTTAACACATTTTGGTTGCACGCATTGTTTCTTGTATTACTTATGTTAGTGTTATGGAAAAGCATAGCACCCTAGTGTAAGGTAAATCGATGATTACGGTCCGGAACGCAATCATGGATTTACAGGTACATAGGGGTGGTGTGTGATTCTACTTAGGCTATTGGTAGACAATCAATACGAGTCCAAAGTGTCAGTAGTGTGGTGGGTTAGCTGCGGTACACACTATATATAAGCACGAGCGATACTGCGGGAGCGGACTAGGAGTCTAACCAAGAACCTACCCATTACTATCTTTGTCACACCCTCAAATTCCACGTGCGGGGTTTTACCGCGAGGCGCGTGACACACCAGGATCTCAGTCAACGATCACAATAAACATACAACAAACATGCATTCATATATATATAAAACCAAAGTATCATGCTTTGAGCCGTAAACCAGCAGCGGAAGCATTCTTGTTTACAACCAAAAGACATATCATTGTTTACAAAACATTATTTAATATGCTTCAAAATATTAGACGCTGTGCATGACTCCGTGCGCCTAGCCCATTGACTGCTACCTTAGCGACCTGAGAAAACATGCCAAAAATGTCAACATATAATGCTGGTGAGTTCACAGGTTTTCTTTTATAAAGTGTTGTTATAAGTTCGGTAAGATCATTTCCGTTACTACTATGTTATGAAAACGTTAGCTAGACGTTAAGTGTTGCTACTACTGCGGTTGGGAATCCATTACTAAACCGGTATAAGTGTTGAAGCCAGCCCATACGGACGGGATTACCGATGCCTCGGTAACCCCCAAAGTGTTAGAGACAATATGCAACCGCCCGGCTCCCAGCCGTCGGGTGGGGTTTGTAAGGCCTAATAGATCTATCCACATTTCCTCCGTTGTGCATCCCCGCACATTCATGGTTCCCCCCTGGGACTTTCTGTAAAAGCCGCATAGTACGTGAAATAACCATAGTATAACATGATCTATGATGAGTAATCAAAATAAGTAGCATGTTTCTCCCCCGAAAGCAAAACGGTAAAAGTGGGGCTGTGACACTCACCTCGGATTGCGTTACTTGAAAACAGTTAAGTAATTATGCTATGATAGCCCCAAATAGCGGCGACCTATCATAAAATGTGTATAAGTATCCGGACTACTAACCCGTGGGTTAACTAGTCCCCGAATGTCCAGACCATGACCATAAACGTTTGAAAACACCTTTGACTGTTAAACCGACCGTACCAGACAAGACCCGACATCCCATTGGTGACCCGACATCCCACGTGTTAGGTAAATACAAGACATCATGCAACATATGCAATTAAACACTTAATACGTGCAATAGTTCACCTAGTCTAGCATAATGTCCGGTTAACGCATAATCAGGTCCGAACACGTCTTACTAAGTCATTGGGTGTATCCCGGGGTTCCTATCATGTTCCTAGGTGTCAAATCATGTTCCGGGATGTCAAAACGCGTTTACGACAGCAGTACATGCGATTAGGAAAAGTCAACTAGTGAGTAGGAGGGAGGATATAGGCGAGTAGGGCCTATTCGCATGAAGCTATAGGCGAATAGGCTCCTACTCGCATGAAGCTTCAGGCGAGTAGGGCCCTATTCGCCTGATGCCCTGCTGTTGCGCGTTTTCGCGCGTTAAACCCTCCAAATTAGATCCGAAACATGTAAAAACACCCAATATCAAAACTAAACTATTAACCAACCCTTTCCAAGCAAAACCCCCAATTTATCTCTGCTCAAACGGGCTCGGTGCGATTATTTCCAAAAATGGCAAATACTAGGTTTCATTAACTAACCTTATCTTTCCCTATATGGAAACAATCAGATTTCATCTCCTACAAGTTGCAATTCATCATCTCTATGTTATATCATTATCCTAGCATGATTTCTAACCATAAACAAGCAAGGAATCACATCATACATCCTATTCTTCAAGAATTACCCAAATGGGTCAAAATGCATACTTGCACCTAAACATCATAACAAGGGCTTAAACTCATAGATAATCATCCTAACAACACTTACACATCAGAAGTACAACAAATTCATGGAAACATTCATGTTATAATCACCAACAATCATCATATGCACAAATACTTCACATATAGCAAGTATTATGGTGTAGACTTGTTTTAGAACTCTTTTCAAAGGGTTTTAAAGACACAAACTTAGCAAAACAAGGTCTGGACTTTTGGGGAATCAAAACAACAACTTTACAAAGGTGTAGGATGAAGAACACACCTTGGATTTTATCAAAGAAGGGTGTATAAGCTTGGTGATGGTGTGTTTTGAAGCAAAGCAAGCTCCAGAGGTGTTTCAAGGTGTGTGGGAGGCTTAGGGTCAGTTAGGGTTGCACAAATGGTGTTTGGGGAGTTAAGGGTTCTATTTATAGGTGTTTTGACCCGAGTTCAACAGTATAGGCGAGTAGCAGGTGGTTTCAGGCGAGTAGGGCTCCTACTCGCCTATATTCCGGCGAGTAGAGCCCCTATTCGCCCCTATGATCTCCTACTCGCCCCATGTATAGGCGATTAGGGCTTCCTAATCGCCCCTGTGATGCTGGAACGGGTTTTTGGCGCGTTAAACACTATTTTAACATATATAAACACGTATTCACATACCGATAAGTCACATAATGATTTCAAACATATAATGCATGATAACTAACACGTTTACATCCGTTCACCAATTCCCGGGACTCGAGACTCGTGTGTGCATTAAACCCGGCGATTCCACGAATCACCAATCCTTGTACACATGGTCATGGACCGACTCCCGATGATCCCGTGGATCATCGTAACGACTCCCGATGATTCCCAGAATCATCATACCGACTCGACTGACCCTGTTAAGTACGTAATATGTATGACTCGCTAAGGTAGACTTACTAGTTTAGTCAACGTTACTAACCTGAGTTTGCCGGGTGTCACATCATCCCCCTGTTGAAAGAATTTTCGTCCCGAAAATTGCCCAAGGCCAAAAAGGAAGAGACGAAAGAGAAGAAAACTTTTCCGGTTGCCTCATCATCCCCCTGTTGAAAGGAATCTCGACCCGAGATTCATTCAGCTTCAGCAGAGACATGCCTTGATTCGAACGCGCGTTTAGGAAATAAATGGGGATACTAAGCCTTCATTTGATCTTCCCGTTCCCACGTGAACTCTGGTCCACGATTTGAGTTCCAACGGACTTTAACAATGCGGATTTTACTCCGGCGAAGGCTACGGATTTTATAGTCAAGAATTTCAACCGGTTCCTCCACAATACGCAGACGATCATCCACCTTGATCTCTTCGAGAGGAACAACCAAAGATTCATCCGCCAAACACTTCTTCAAATTAGAGACATGGAAGACATTATGAACATTACTGAGTTCAGCTGGCAGATCAAGCCTGTATGCTACCGGTCCAATCCGTTCCAGAATTGCGAACGGTCCCACATACCGAGGATTCAATTTGCCCCGCTTCCCAAAACGTATAACGCCCTTCCACGGAGATACCTTCAACAAAACCCTGTCGCCAACCTCAAACTCCAAAGGCTTGCGACGACGATCGGCATAGCTCTTTTGACGATCCCGAGCTGCTGCCATGCGGTTACGGATTTGTACGATCTTCTCGGAAGTCTCGTACACAAGTTCCGGGCCGGTGAGTTGACTCTCACCCACCTCAGCCCAACAAAGAGGAGACCGGCATTTCCGCCCGTAAAGAGCCTCGAACGGAGCTGCCTTGATGCTAGAATGGTAATTATTGTTGTAGGAGAATTCCACCAGCGGTAGATGGCTCTCCCACCCCTTGCTAAAATCGATCACACATGCCCGGAGCATGTCTTCTAGTGTTTGGATTGTCCGCTCACTTTGACCGTCAGTTTGCGGATGATACGCTGTGCTCATGTCTACCTGAGTACCCAGAGCCTTGTGCAAGGACTTCCAGAAGTTAGAGGCGAATCGGGAATCACGATCAGAAATAATAGAGACAGGCGCCCCGTGCCGAGAGACCACTTCCTTGAGATATAACCGTGCCAGACGCTCGAGACCATCGGTTTCTTTGATAGCGAGGAAGTGTGCAGACTTCGTCAACCTGTCGACAATCACCCAGATCATGTCACAACCACTGGGCGATTTCGGGAGTTTGGTCACAAAGTCCATCGTAATCCGCTCCCACTTCCACTCGGGAATTTCAGGCTGTTGCAGAAGGCCAGATGGCTTTTGATATTCGACCTTGACCTTGGCACAGGTTAAGCACTTGCTCACGTACGAAGCCAGATCCGCCTTCATGTTCGGCCACCAATAAAGTATCTTTAGGTCTTGATACATCTTATCGGAGCCAGGGTGAATAGAATACCGGGACTTGTGAGTCTCATCAAGAACGAGCTCTCGCAAGCCCCCAAATAAAGGGACCCAAATACGTTCAGCGAAATAATGTAGGCCATCGGACCTGAGCTCAAGGTGGCTATCAGCACCGTGCTTGGTTTCAGCTTTAAGGTTTTCCTCCTTCAAAGCTTCCTGCTGCGCTGAACGGATTCAATCAGGTAAGCCGGAATGGATGGTGAGCTGAAGAGCTCGAACACGACGAGGTTTAGCCGTTTCCTTCCTGCTCAAGGCGTCTGCGACCACATTTGCCTTGCCAGGATGGTATTTAATAGCGCACTCGTAATCATTAAGAAGCTCGACCCAGCGACGCTGTCTTATATTCAACACCTTTTGATCAAAGATATGCTGGAGGCTCTTGTGATTGGTGTAGATAGTGCACTTGGTACCGTACAAGTAATGCCTCCAAATCTTTAAAGCAAAGACTACAGCACCCAATTCCAGATCATGGGTGGGGTAGTTTTTCTTATGAACTTTGAGCTGACGAGAAGCATAGGCGATGACCTTCTCGCGCTGCATCAGTACACAACCGAGGCCTCGGATAGAAGCGTCACAATAAACCACAAAATCGTCCGTGCCCTCAGGCAAGGACAAGATAGGAGCAGAACAGAGTTTAGCCTTTAACATCTGGAAGGCCGACTCCTGCGAATCACCCCAGTCGAACTTCCTGTCCTTCTGGGTAAGCGAGGTGAGGGGTTGAGCGATCTTCGAAAATCCCTCGATAAAACGACGATAATAACCTGCAAGGCCCAGGAATTGCCGCACCTCAGATGGCGTCTTTGGTGCTTCCCAGTCTTTAATGGCTTCAATCTTAGCTGGGTCAACGTGAATTCCTTTCTCATTAACTACATGACCAAGGAATTGGACTTCACGCAACCAGAAGCTACACTTAGAAAACTTGGCGTACAACTGTTCCCGCCTCAGGAGTTCCAAGACAAGACGCAAGTGTTCCTGGTGGTCCACCTCGTTCTTGGAATAGACTAGAATATCATCAATGAAGACAATCACGAACTTATCGAGATAAGGCTTACAAACACGGTTCATTAGATCCATAAAAATGGCCGGTGCATTGGTGAGACAAAAAGGCATGACCAGAAATTCAAAATGGCCATAGCGAGTTCGAAAGGCGGTCTTTGGAATGTCAGCTTCTTGAACCCTCAACTGATGGTACCCCGACCTCAAATCGATCTTCGAATAGAAACTAGAACCCTGAAGTTGGTCAAATAAGTCATCGATGCGAGGAAGAGGATAACGATTCTTGATGGTAACCTTGTTCAATTCCCGGTAGTCGATACACATCCGTAGGCTTCCGTCCATCTTCTTGACAAACAAAATAGGGGCTCCCCACGGGGACGAACTAGGTCGAATGAAACCCTTCTCTAACAGCTCCTGCAACTGGTTTGACAACTCCTGCATCTCGGGAGGTGCAAGACGATATGGGGCTCGAGCAATAGGGGCCGCACCTGGAGCAAGTTCAATACCAAATTCGACCTGACGATAAGGCGGAAGACCAGGTAAGTCTTCAGGAAATACATCGGGAAAGTCACGGACAACAGGAATGTCTTCAATCTTCTTCTCCTCTTCAGACGAAACCGAAACAAGTGCCAGGATGGCAGAATACCCCTTCCGAAGATACTTATAGGCTTTCATACACGAAATGATACTCAATGGGACCCCACTCTTCTCACCGTGCACCAAAAGAATTTCTCCATCAGGGAGAGGAAGTCGAATGACTTTATCAAAACAAACGATCTCAGCATGATACAGAGACAACCAATCCATACCCACGACAACATCGAAACTACCAAAGGACACCGGCATAAGATCAATAGGAAAGGAATAACCCGACAACTCAAGGTGACACTCCCTAAGGACGTGTGTCGCCGCGACTTTCTTACCATCAGCCAATTCTATCAAGTACTTAGCCTCTAAAGGTGTAGGTACCCTATTAAGCAATTGACTAAACCCAAGAGATATAAAACTCTTATCGGCACCGGAATCGAATAAAACCGTAGCATAGCGATTATCGAGAAGAAACGTACCAGTAACAGTGTCAGGATCCTGTCGAGCACCGCTCGAACCAATCACGAAGGCGCGAGCATTCCTGCCTCCGCCCCCATTGTTTCCATTACCCAACCCGTTCTTCCCGGCTTCACCCTGTTTCAACTTGGGGCAGTTACGCTTGTAGTGACCAAGCTCACCATAGTTATAGCACCCCTGTTTCCCCTGATTTCCCTGGGGAGCAGCGACTTGAGGGGCTGGGGCTGGTGTGACCGACGGGTTTCGGTTCCCCAGAGGGTTGGACCTACAATCCTTGGCTTGGTGCCCAATCTTATGGCACCGACGGCAACGGTCCTTATCATCGCAAGGACCGGTATGATGATAGTTGCACCGATCACACTTTGGCAACTTCCCAGCATAAGCCCCCGGTTGTCGTTCAGACGACGATCCCCCAGTATCAAACTTCCTCACCTGCTGAGGCTGAGTCGAACTCGAGCCTTTCCCCACAGCTTCCCACTTCCGCTTGTTACTATCAGGAGCCTTCACAGTAGCGCCTCGAGGAGGCAAGACCCCTTCAGCCACCTTCATGTTGGTCAGCCTGTGAGCCGACCGAACCACTTCAGAATAAACAGTGAGATTACCCGCAACAACCAACCCTGCAATCTCCGGTACCAACCCAGCGACATAATGTTCAATCCTTCGGTATTCGGGTGCGTGCAGATCAGGGCACAACACCGCCAACTCATTGTGCCTAGCAGTGTAAGCTTCAATCTCGGACCCCACCATCTTATGATTCCGGACTTCGTGCTCAAGTTTCTGGATTTCATCCCTCGGGCAGTACTCGTTTTTCAGCAACCGAATGAACTCTGCCCAGGGCATAGCGTGGGCTTCCCCAATACCCATAGTCTGGGTGGTGGAGTTCCACCAAGTCAGAGCTTGACCCTCCAGGGTCGCAGAAGCATATTTCACCCGGTCGCCTTCCGGGCAGCTGCACATCGAGAAAACCGATTCAATTTTCTCCAACCAGCGGAGCAGTCCCACTACCCCTTCTGTGCCACTAAAGTTGTGGGGCTTGCAATCCATAAACTTTTTGTAGGAACACTGGGGTGGAGGAGGATTGACAGCACCACCACCCATAGCATTATGAGCGGCTTGGAATGCAGCCAGAGCGATATTCACGTGCTGCTGCATCAGGTTATCCAACTCCGCTTGGGTCATATTAATGTTCCCACGGCCACCGCCGCCACCACGGCCGCCAGCACGACCGCCAGCACGGCCGCCTCTGCGACCTCCACGAGCTCTCGACATCTTCTGTCACAACATGAAACAAAAGATTTAGGCCTGCCCGTGGTATAACCCATTAGGAATTTCAAGAAACTAGACCGAGCCCAGTTCGGGTCCATCCGTTCAAGCCCAAAGTCCGCCAGGGATCCCATGCATCACAGTTTATAATCTCGTGTGCACCCGACATGATAAATTGTTCTACATGGTCCTCCAGGCGTGCCTTAAGTTTGAAGTTCAAGTCACCGAACACTAGCGCCCAATCATGGTATTATCATAAGTATAAGTACAAGATAGTATGCATAAGAACGAGCTTGTTCATTAGGGCATAGAAGGGAGATGTCCAAATCCCTGGACAGATCTCAAGAGTACGCCGAAGCTACCCCAATGTACACCGCCACCAAGAAAGTTCAATAGTATATCGTTCGCCCTCGAATCATAGTAAGGATGAGTCAAGAAATAGGGTGATAATGAGTAAACAGATGACGTAGCGTAGAAGATGATGATACTGACACCCCCGACAAATCATGTTGTTACCCACTTGTTAAGACTCGACTAATTGTGACCGTCTAGTGTGTGCGACTCAGTTATAGACTAGACTCTACATGCAGTCCTAGTTCACTATAACCGTTGGCTCTGATACCAATCTGTCACACCCTCAAATTCCACGTGCGGGGTTTTACCGCGAGGCGCGTGACACACCAGGATCTCAGTCAACGATCACAATAAACATACAACAAACATGCATTCATATATATATAAAACCAAAGTATCATGCTTTGAGCCGTAAACCAGCAGCGGAAGCATTCTTGTTTACAACCAAAAGACATATCATTGTTTACAAAACATTATTTAATATGCTTCAAAATATTAGACGCTGTGCATGACTCTGTGCGCCTAGCCCATTGACTGCTACCTTAGCGACCTGAGAAAACATGCCAAAAATGTCAACATATAATGCTGGTGAGTTCACAGGTTTTCTTTTATAAAGTGTTGTTATAAGTTCGGTAAGATCATTTCCGTTACTACTATGTTATGAAAACGTTAGCTAGACGTTAAGTGTTGCTACTACTGCGGTTGGGAATCCATTACTAAACCGGTATAAGTGTTGAAGCCAGCCCATACGGACGGGATTACCGATGCCTCGGTAACCCCCAAAGTGTTAGAGACAATATGCAACCGCCCGGCTCCCAGCCGTCGGGTGGGGTTTGTAAGGCCTAATAGATCTATCCACATTTCCTCCGTTGTGCATCCCCGCACATTCATGGTTCCCCCCTGGGACTTTCTGTAAAAGCCGCATAGTACGTGAAATAACCATAGTATAACATGATCTATGATGAGTAATCAAAATAAGTAGCATGTTTCTCCCCCGAAAGCAAAACGGTAAAAGTGGGGCTGTGACACTCACCTCGGATTGCGTTACTTGAAAACAGTTAAGTAATTATGCTATGATAGCCCCAAATAGCGGCGACCTATCATAAAATGTGTATAAGTATCCGGACTACTAACCCGTGGGTTAACTAGTCCCCGAATGTCCAGACCATGACCATAAACGTTTGAAAACACCTTTGACTGTTAAACCGACCGTACCAGACAAGACCCGACATCCCATTGGTGACCCGACATCCCACGTGTTAGGTAAATACAAGACATCATGCAACATATGCAATTAAACACTTAATACGCGCAATAGTTCACCTAGTCTAGCATAATGTCCGGTTAACGCATAACCAGGTCCGAACACGTCTTACTAAGTCATTGGGTGTATCCCGGGGTTCCTATCATGTTCCTTGGTGTCAAATCATGTTCCGGGATGTCAAAACGCGTTTACGACAGCAGTACACGCGATTAGGAAACCTTCATGCGATTAGGAAAAGTCAACTAGTGAGTAGGAGGGAGGATATAGGCGAGTAGGGCCTATTCGCATGAAGCTATAAGCGAGTAGGCTCCTACTCGCATGAAGCTTCAGGCAAGTAGGGCCCTATTCGCCTGATGCCCTGCTGTTGCGCGTTTTCGCGCGTTAAACCCTCCAAATCAGATCCGAAATATGTAAAAACCCCCAATATCAAAACTAAACTATTAACCAACCCTTTCCAAGCAAAAACACCCAATTTATCTCTGCTCAAACGGGCTCGGTGCGATTATTTCCAAAAATGGCAAATACTAGGTTTCATTAACTAACCTTATCTTTCCCTATATGGAAACAATCAGATTTCATCTCCTACAAGTTGCAATTCATCATCTCTATGTTATATCATCATCCTAGCATGATTTCTAACCATAAACAAGCAAGGAATCACATCATACATCCTATTCTTCAAGAATTACCCAAATGGGTCAAAATGCATACTTGCACCTAAACATCATAACAAGGGCTTAAACTCATAGATAATCATCCTAACAACACTTACACATCAGAAGTACAACAAATTCATGGAAACATTCATGTTATAATCACCAACAATCATCATATGCACAAATACTTCACATATAGCAAGTATTATGGTGTAGACTTGTTTTAGAACTCTTTTCAAAGGGTTTTAAAGACACAAACTTAGCAAAACAAGGTCTGGACTTTTGGGGAATCAAAACAACAACTTTACAAAGGTGTAGGATGAAGAACACACCTTGAATTTTATCAAAGAAGGGTGTATAAGCTTGGTGATGGTGTGTTTTGAAGGAAAGCAAGCTCCAGAGGTGTTTCAAGGTGTGTGGGAGGCTTAGGGTCAGTTAGGGTTGCACAAATGGTGTTTGGGGAGTTAAGGGTTCTATTTATAGGTGTTTTGACCCGAGTTCAGCAGTATAGGCGAGTAGGGCTCCTACTCGCCTATATTCTGGCGAGTAGAGCCCCTATTCGCCCCTATGATCTCCTACTCGCCCCATGTATAGGCGATTAGGGCTTCCTAATCGCCCCTGTGATGCTGGAACGGGTTTTTGGCGCGTTAAACACTATTTTAACATATATAAACACGTATTCACATACCGATAAGTCACATAATGATTTCAAACATATAATGCATGATAACTAACACGTTTACATCCGTTCACCAATTCCCGGGACTCGAGACTCGTGTGTGCATTAAACCCGGCGATTCCACGAATCACCAATCCTTGTACACATGGTCATGGACCGACTCCCGATGATTCCCAGAATCATCATACCGACTCGACTGACCCTGTTAAGTACGTAATATGTATGACTCGCTAAGGTAGACTTACTAGTTTAGTCAACGTTACTAACCTGAGTTTGCCGGGTGTCACAATCTTTTCATTAGATCATTGTTTAATAGCTAGCCTTTCAATAAGAACATTTTACATAAGCTTTAATTAGTTTTGTTGCAGCCTTCCTTGTTGACACCTCTATAGAAAATCTTAAACTTTGTATACTCTTACTTACACTCTCTGTTAGTCGAAACCTTGTTGCATGTCCTTAGTAAAGTTCGGTCAGGAATCTTTCTAAAGTAGGGGAGACTACCTTCATTAGTGCCTCTGCGTTCACCCGTTACACGTTCCCAAAACCTTTCTCATTTAAACTCTTAACTTTCTAACATTGGGTCAACTGTCAAGGATTTTGAGCCTTTTACTTTGGGTATTAGACAACTATTTTAAATTTTGTCAAATCATAAATGATGGAATTTTCTTTTAAAAATCCAGTTGACTATTACAACGCCTTTTGTTTCATGGAAACCTTCACTTGAAAGTAATTTCGGGACGAAATTTTCTAAAGTAGGGGAGACTGTGACAACCTGCACCCTTCACTTTTCATAAATGTGCATAATTGGTTCCTCAACTATTTCAAAATTTTCATTTTTAACCCTCGTATTTTAATAGGACCAAAATTCACAATTTAATAAAACTTATAATTTTTATAAGTAAAAGTATGCACGTTTTATACTCACATCTACACCCGAGCACGTATGTTTCAGACCTTGATACTCAAAGCCCTTAATTTTCGGTCCTAAAACAACTTAGAAACAGAATGAAAACAAGTCTATAAGTTAAAATTGATTAAATTAGAAAAATTATTTTTTTTAGCCCTCGCGGTCCGCTAAGAAAGTCTCAGTCAAAGTCCTAGTCAAAGTCCTAGTCAAATAGTCAATTCATCTTAAAACCTTACTTTATTGTGTTGACCAATTTTAAAGCCTAATTGAATCCAAAACTAATATAAAAACTCACCTATGACCCATTACACTTTGCACCTCTAAATCGAATGTTTCAATTCGATTAAACTCTCCCTCATACCTTTCTTCTAGAGTATATTACTTCTACATTTGAAGCTTTGATTATAAGCTCTTGTAATTGGCGAATTGGAAGCTTGATATTTTTCCTATTCGGTTTCTTTTCTTCTAAATTGGACTAGTTTCGTTGTTGAATCTTTGGATTGCTCGCATTTTCACGCTCGCTTAGTCATCTAGTCATTTGGCAAAAGTGAGTATTTCCTATCCCCTTTTTGCTTTTATTCATTTTTGGGGTGTTACATGTACACTTATACAAATTACAAATACAAGTTCACATTTTTACAATACAATTCTAGTACTATGTGCATTTGCTTACAAACGTGCTTTATGCTTAGACATTACATGTAGAATACATTTGTACTTAGTGAAATCATTAACATTGTACGAGCCGACCCTAACATTGGATAGCGCTATTGGATTGACAACCCACCTAGGTGATTCTCCCCCCTTTTCATCGGAGAATCCATGGTCATTGTTAAGTTATTATCCATTTATTGGATAAGTACACCACCGTTCATTTTAGTACATTTATACAGTCACATGATTGATTTCGCTCATTTGTATGATACATAGTTTACATAAATGCACTGTAGCTTTGCACTTGAATTGTATAACATTTTCCAACTACTATATATATTAAAACTAGGAATGCTCACCAACATTTCATATGTTGACAAAACTCATTTTGTACATGTTTCAGGTACAGTTTGATCTTAGTTTCATAGCATTGGATTTTAGTGCTTGCTTTTAATAATTTATTTCAAATTTCATGTTTTGTTCAGACTTTTGTATTTTTCCCATTTCATCCATGTAAGACAATTTAAATTATTCAAGAATATATTTACATTTTAGTATCATGTGCTTTTGAACAATCGTCATTACGTGACACCTCGATGATTCCGCTATCGGTTGGGGTGTTACATACCAATCCTGGAAAACACCAAAAGTGGGTAGCAAAATTGTCTCAATATGGTACGCTTTGATTCGGTACTAGTATTTTCAGTACCGATAGCGAATGCTCAATGTTGTCTTTTGCTGTAAGATATTTTGGTGATTTTAAATTTGTCTTGTAGTAATAGGGGCATATTCGAGGTTCATATTATCAACATCTACATCTACATCTATATCTACATCTACACTCTACACTATATAATAAAAGAAAACACATGAGGGACACATGACACTCCCTCATAAATTCTCTCATTTTCTTATTTAACTTAATACAATAAATTCAAATTTAATTATAATAATTGATTTGCAAAAGCATATTATAAATTTATTAAAATGAATTTTATTAATTATATTAATAATCATAGTTGTAACTAAAATCATTAATAAAAGAAATCACATGATTCTTTTTACAATATTTGATCTTATACATTAGATCTACATCTACATCTACATCTACATCTACATCTACACTTCTACACTATATAATAAAAGAAAACACATGAGGGACACATGGCACTCCCTCATGAATTCTCTCATTTTCTTATTTAATAATACAATAAATTCAAATTTAGTTATAATAATTGATTTGCAAAAGCATATTATAAATTTATTAAAATGAATTTTATTAATTATATTAATAATCATAGTTGTAACTGAAATCAATAAAAGAAAACACATGATTCTTTTTACAATATTTGATCTTATACATCTACATCTACATTTACATCTACACTATCTAATAAAAGAAAACACATGAGGGACACATGGCACTCCCTGATGAATTATCTCATTTTCTTATTTAATTTAATACAATAAATTCAAATTTAATTATAATAATTGATTTGCAAAAGCATATTATAAATTTATTAAAATGAATTTTATTAATTATATTAATAATCATAGTTGTAACTGAAATCATTAATAAAAGAAAACACATGATTCTCTTTACAATATTTGATCTTATATATCTACATCCACATCTACATCTATCTATATAATAAAAGAAAACACATGAGGGACACATGGCACTCCCTCATGAATTCTCTTATTTTCTTATTTAATTTAATACAATAAATTCAAATTCAAATTTAAATATAATAATTGATTTGTAAAAGCATATTATTAATTTATTAAATTGAATTTTATTAATTATATTAATAATCATAGTTGTAACTGAAATCATTAATAAAAGAAAACAAATGATTCTTTTTACAATATTTGATCTGTTATTCTAAGTTTAAAATTAAGTTTGTTACAATATTTGACAAATGATTATTAAGTTTTTATTTTTTATTTTGGTCATTGTTTTAGATGTTAAACTATGCTCAACAAATACATATTAATTTTAATACTTAAAATTCAAAAGTCAAATAAACAAATTAAGAATAACACAATGCAATTAGTTAAGCTTTTTTTGTGAGACTTTCATGTTGTTTAAAACAAATAAATCAATCAACATTAATCGATTTCTATCTATAGTAATAAAAGACAGCACATGGTGTACATAGAACTCCATCACAAAGTCTCCCATTTTATTATTTTAAACAATACATTTATTTTAATTTTTTTCTTTATTTAATAATTATTACTTATTCAGTTTTTATTTGTTACAACTATAATTATTAGTATAATTACTGGAATTCAGTTTAATATATATATTCTATGTTTTTTGTAAATCAATTAATATAATTATATTATAATTCAAAATTAGAAATAAATTATTAGACATAATTTGAAAATGTTTATGAACTAACAAAAGTAATCTTTATTAAAAAAAAATTTTAAAGATAGCGTATTTATGTGTTATTAAATTTAAATTTTGTACCTTAAAAACGTGTTTTTAATATGTGGTCTGTCACTCTAAGTTTAAAAGTATATTTCTTACAATATTCTGAACAAACAAAATAAAACAAATCAATTCACATTAATTACATATGTGATTTACTACAAAACTAAATATGTTTGGCTATTTTCGTATTATAATACCTTCATATATAAAATACATTATTTGAAATCTTCATTGACTTTGTTTTTTCAAGTTACTTCAATAGAGAAATGCAATATCTAAACAGTCTTTTCATTACTAATTCGTTTCAATCTTTATTTCCATGCTATTAATTCACACATTTTTTTTATAATACAGTATAATTGAACCAATAAATGTCATTATGTTTAAGGGCCTTGATGTTAGAAAAAAAAATGATTATACACTGAAGGTTAGAAATACTATGGCTTTGGAATAAACTTGATGTCAAATTCCAAAATGAACAATACTCGACTGGGATGGTTTAACGGATGAGCGGATAATTTTAAATTAATTTCATTTTTTATATCCTAGCCTAAACAGATTTACCTTTATTACTTTTTGATTTTTTTTTGTTTTGTTGTACCTGCAGTCTTATAAGGTAATAGCCACCGGTATGAAAGATATATTTTGGAATGTTTGAAAAAAGTTTTATGTGAATAAAAATGTTTTTTACAATAAATCATTTAGGGACTGATGAATATTTAATATTTTTTCGGTTGTAAAGGCAACTTTTTTTATTTTAAATAAAATATGTAATCTTCTTAATTATATTTTAAATTTATATATAATATATATATAATTTAAATTATTTAACCCGTGTATCACACGGGTACATAACCTAGTAGTATTATATATGTTAAGTTTCCCATTTCATCATCCGTTTTATGTTCTTCATGTAGCATTCAGACCGAACGACCATCATTAGTTGGTTAGCATTATATTTTTCATTGTAACGTTTATATAAATCCAACACGCGAATCCAATTAGAGTTAACGCGTCATTATTTTTCATTGTAAGTTTACTTGTAAGTTTTTGTTTGTTGAGTGTTGCAATCATGTGTATTACTTTTGGTTTATCCAGGGGACCATCCATCTATGTCAATATCATTTATAAAAAAACATGTAAAGATATAAAATGTTGTTTTATAGAAATATGTTAAAATTTAAACTTGAATCCAGAAACAAATCGTGAACGATTGGTCAAAGGTCAAACCTATACCCAGTTCAACCTCATGTTTTCATCTGTGGGGAGGTTTTGTCATGTTTCACTCTTTGATGAAAAGTTACCGCGCGTTGCGACGGGTACGTATGTTTTATTGCCTCATAGATGTTGTCGGGATTTGTGGTGTTTATGGGTGATCAATTACGATGATGTGAACTAAGTAGTAAGCAATAATGTATAAGTAGGGTGTAACTCATAAATATAGGTTATTTATGAAGCTTTTAAACGCCATCGAAAGTAGATTTTGTGTAATATATATATTTAAAACCCACAAAGTATGTAATCTACATCTACACTTCTACATCTACATCTACACTATATAATAAAAGAAAACATATGAGGGACACATGACACTCCCTCATGAATTCTCTCATTTTATTATTTAATTTAATACAATAAATTCAAATTTAGTTATAATAATTAATTTGCAAAAGCATATTATAAATTTATTAAAATGGATTTTATTAATTATATTAATAATCATAGTTGTAACTGAAATCATTAATAAAAGAAAACACATGATTCTTTTTACAATATTTGATCTTATACATCTACATCTACATCTACATCTACATCTACATCTACACTATCTAATAAAAGAAAACACATGAGGGACACATGGCACTCCCTGATGAATTCTCTCATTTTCTTATTTAATTTAATACAATAAATTCAAATTTAATTATAATAATTGATTTGCAAAAGCATATTATAAATTTATTAAAATGAATTTTATTAATTATATTAATAATCATAGTTGTAACTGAAATCATTAATAAAAGAAAACATATGATTCTTTTTACAATAATTTGATCTTAGATATCTACATCTACATCTACATCTACAGCTACATCTACATCTACATCTACATCTACATCTATCTATATAATAAAAGAAAACACATGAGAGACACATGGCACTCCCTCATGAATTCTCTTATTTTCTTATTTAATTTAATACAATAAATTCAAATTTAAATATAATAATTGATTTGTAAAAGCATATTATTAATTTATTAAATTGAATTTTATTAATTATATTAATAATCATAGTTGTAACTAAAATCATTAATAAAAGAAAACAAATGATTCTTTTTACAATATTTGATCTGTTATTCTAAGTTTAAAATTAAGTTTGTTACAATATTTGACAAATGATTATTAAGTTTTTTTATAATTATTATTTTGGTCATTGTTTTAGATGTTAAACTATGCTTAACAAATACATATTAATTTTAATACTTAAAATTGAAAAGTCAAATAAACAAATTAAGAATAACACAATGCAATTAGTCAAGTTTTTTTTGTGAGACTTTCATGTTGTTTAAAACAAATAAATAAAATAAATCAATCAACATTAATCGATTTCTATCTACAGTAATAAAAGACAGCACATGGTGTACATAGAACTCCATCACAAAGCCTCCCATTTTATTATTTTAAACAATACATTTATTTTAATTTTTTTTCTTTATTTAATAATTATTACTTATTCAGTTTTTATTTGTTACAACTATAATTATTAGTATAATTACTGGAATTCAGTTTAATATATATATATATATTCTATGTTTTTTGTAAATCAATTAATTTAATTATATTATAATTCTAAGTTCGAAATAAATTATTAGACATAATTTGAAAATGTTTATGAACTAACAAAATTAATCTTTATTAAAAAAAAATTTTAAGATAGCGTATTTATGTGTTATTAAATTTAAATTGTGTACCTTAAAAACGTGTTTTTAATATGTGGTCTGTCACTCTAAGTTTAAAACTATATTTCTTACAATATTCTGAACAAACAAAATAAAACAAATCAATTCACATTAATTAAATATGTGATTTAATACAAAACTAAATATGTTTGGCTATTTTCGTATTATAATACCTTCATATATAAAATACATTATTTGAAATCTTCATTGACTTTGTTTTTTCAAGTTACTTCAATAGAGAAATGCAATATCTAAACAGTCTTTTTATTACTAATTCGTTTCAATCTTTGTTTCCATGCTATTAATTCACACATTTTTTTTATAATACAGTAAAATTGAACCAATAAATGTCATTATGTTTAAGGGCCTTGATGTTAGAAAAAAAATGATTATACACTGAAGGATAGAAATACTATGGCTTTGGAATAAACTTGATGTCAAATTCCAAAATGAACAATACTCGATTGGGATGGTTTAACGGATGAGGAGATACTTTTAAATTAATTTCATTTTTTATATCCTAGCCTAAACAGATTTACCTTTATTACTTTTTGATTTTTTTTGTTTTGTTGTACCTGTAGTCTTATAAGGTAATAGCCACGGTATGAAAGATATATTTTGGAATGTTTGAAAAAAAATTTATGTGAATAAAAATGTTTTTTACAATAAATCATTTAGGGACTGATGAATATTTAATATTTTTCGGTTGTAAAGGCAACTTTTTTTTATTTTAAATAAAATATGTAATCTTCTTAATTATATTTTAAATTTATATATAATATATATATAATTTAAATTATTTAACCCGTGTATCACACGGGTACATAACCTAGTAGTATTATATATGTTAAGTTTCCCATTTCATCATCTGTTTTATGTTCTTCATGTAGCATTCAGACCTAACGACCATCATTAGTTGGTTAGCATTATATTTTTCATTGTAACGTTTATATAAATCCAACACGCGAATCCAATTAGATTTGACGCGTCATTATTTTTCATTGTAAGTTTACTTGTAAGTTTTTGTTTGTTGAGTGTTGCAATCATGTGTATTCCTTTTGGTTTATCCAGGGGACCATCCATCTATGTCAATGTCATTTATAAAAAAAAACATGTAAAGATGTAAAATGTTGTTTTATAGAAATATGTTAAAATTTAAACTTGAATCCAGAAACAAATCGTGAACGATTGGTCAAAGGTCAAACCTATACCCAGTTCAACCTCATGTCTTCATCTGTGGGGAGGTTTTGTCATGTTTCACTCTTTGATGGAAAGTTACCGCGCGTTGCGACGGGTACGTATGTTTTATTGCCTCGTAGATGTTGTCGGGGTTTGTGGTGTTTATGGGTGATCAATTACGGTGATGTGAACTAAGTAGTAAGCAACAATGTATAAGTAGGGTGTAACTCATAAATATAGGTTATTTATGAAGCTTTTAAACGCCATCGAAAGCAGATTTTGTGTAATATATATTTTTAAAACCCACAAAGTATGTAAGTAAATGCATTGTTTTTGTGAAAGATGTTAACATTTTTTCATAACCATATATAGTAACTCCACTTTAAAAACATTTTTCTTAATACATGATGTGTGGTCATATGGCACAAGTCCATCTATACTACAACTGAAAAGCATCTTTCTAAATAAACATGAAATTGTGGTTGATATCATCGCGGAGGTGAAATCGTGTAGTTTTTTGTGGTACAAATATAGACATAAGGATATTATAGATATAGATTAATGTTAATTGAAGGTTATGATAAAAGAATATGTATAAGTAGGTTTTGCATGAAGGGTAGAAAGGAAAAAAATTATATGACATTTATGTCATCATAAATTCATGTAAAATGATATGTGAAGAGTGAATGAAGGCAATGAATGTAAAAGTAACAATGCATCAAGGGGTAATATGGGAAAGATTTATATGACATTATAGGTTTAAAACATGTGTCTTTTCAAATGTCATCTTAACTTTGACCAGTGGCGAAGCTTGACCCGAAGGTTCGGGGGGTCGGAAGTCACTAGTTTCGGGGGGGTCGAAAACCAGTTTCGGGGGGTCGAAGCCCTATATTTTCAAAATTTTCAATACGAATACTATATAATCGGAACTTCTGCACGAAAATCCAAGGGGGTCGGCCGCCCCTCCCCGCCCCAACTATCCCGCGCCACTGACTTTGACAATTTGGACATATTTGTCCATGTCTCCTCCTTTATAATGTAGTATAGATATAGATTAGAGATATAGATTAATAAAACTAATATTATACTAAGGCTTGACGAACCTGACGAGTCTCACATGCCAAGCTCAAGCTTGGGTCAGGCTCAATAAAGCTCAGCTCATTTCGAGCTTTTTCTCGGCTCATTTGCACGTTGCACCCGTAATGATTACATAACAAACGTCCATCCAAACTAAATTATCGTATATGTTTATTTTCCAAGTTTGATGAACAGTGCCACCCTAAGTGTGACAACCTGCACCATTCACTTTTCATAAATGTGCATAATTGGTTCCTCAACTATTTCAAAAATTTCATTTTTAACCCTCGTATTTTAATAGGACCAAAATTCACAATTTAATAAAACTTATAATGTTTATAAGTAAAAGTATGCAAGTTTTATACTCACATCTACACCCGAGCACGTATGTTTCAGACCTTGATACTCAAAGCCCTTAATTTTCGGTCCTAAAACAACTTAGAAACAAAAGGAAACAAGTCTATAACTTAAAATTGATTAAATTAGAAAAATTATTTTTTTTAGCCCTCGCGGTCCGCTAAGACAGTCAAACAGTCAAACAGTCAAAGTCCTAGTCAAAAGTCCTAGTCAAAGTCCTAGTCAAAACCCTAGTCAAAGTCTCAGTCAAAGTCCTAGTCAAATAGTCAATTCATCTTAAAACCTTACTTTATTGTGTTGACCAATTTTAAAGCCTAATTGAATCCAAAACTAGTATAAAAACCCACCTATGACCCATTACACATTGCACCTCTAAATAGAATGTTTCAATTCGATTAAACTCTCCCTCATACCTTTCTTCTAGAGTATATTACTTCTACATTTGAAGTTTTGATTATAAGCTCTTGTAATTGGCGAATTGGAAGCTAGATATATTTTTCTTATTCGGTTTCTTTTCTTCTAAATTGGACTAGTTTCGTTGTTGAGTCTTTGGATTGCTCGCATTTTCACGCTCGCTTAGTCATCTAATTATTTGGCGAATGTGAGTATATCTTTTCCCCTTTTTACTGTTTTACTATTTTGGGGTGACTCATGTACTTACTATCAATTTTCTAATTCATCTTACCAAAATAGCAATTCTTATGTGTGTTTGCTTGTGTCATTTCGTGTATCTATGACCTGTCAAATCATTAACCATTGCGGCCTGGCATTTCAATGAATAGTACTATGGTATATACCCTTGTGACTCTGTTGAGAGTCCTCGTCATTGTTATGTATTACATTACTACTAGCGCATACTATATATATCTGCTTTCGTTTCATAGGGTTGATTTGACTCAGATACCAGTTATTACATTTTGCAAAATAACACATGAATTGCTAAATTTTCCTTACTACATGTATCAAACGGGTATGCTCACCAATACATTTTTGTATTGACCAAATTATTTTCGTACATGTTTCAGGTTCTTATGAGATCACTTCTAAGCATTTGGAACTTAGACTTAGATTGGGACTTACTGTATTTTAGTTAGATTGCTAGTTGTAATTGTTGTATTTCTTTCAATGTAATAAATTATTAAATTCAATGTATCAAAATTTACATTTCTAGTCCATGAGCTATTGAACAATCGTCACTACGTGACACCTCGATGTTTCCGCCATCGGTTGGGGTGTTACACTAAGTTTTAGAAAGCTGTTAAATATTATTGGTTTTAAGATTGATAACAAAAATTGTGACAGTACAGACGGTTGCATCGTTGTTGTGTGTGTTGTGTGACTCAGGTTCGAGTAGTGTAGGGAACCCATTTTTTCTTACTTTTTCCAATGACCAATTTTTTTAATAATATATTCCTAATGCTTTCTAGGTGTTGTACCTTGGTGTTTCCACGTATTATCAGTGTTGACTCATCCCTTTTTGGATGCATGTCGTTATAAGCCAATCCTCTAAGTTCTCCCTATCATCGTCCCTTTTAACAATTACAAAACCCTCATTCATCCCCAATCTCTTCAATCGTCAAAACCCTAGATGATTGTAAGCTACACGAATCTCAACTCTAACCCAGGTTGTTTCTAATTCTCTGTATCTTCAGTTACTGATTTTTCGGATTCATGAGTCTAACCCTTACAATGGTTCCAGGGCATCAAATTCTGACCCTTATTCAAATTTGAAGGTGACTTATTGTCGATATTATATGCTTTATTTTCTCTTGCTGCATGTTTCACTTCTTCTCATTTTATTGCTTGCTACCGCTGATTTGTATAGCGCTAACACTGATTTGAGACCATAAACTTCCAAATTGGCACCTGTAGTGACAGAATTTTGTGGTCAATGTGACTAATTTAGGCTCTTGGAACCGATTGATTTGTCAATATATCTATGCGCCATAATCCACGGGCTCCCACAGAGATATACTTGTGACCTATGATTTTACTTTTTATCAGGTCATGATTTGAGTCGGCCGGGTTGAATAGTGTGACAAAACGAGTATTTTTTTTGGTCGGGATGCCTGCATTGAGCCTTCTAAAATATAAGATTGTTGGTTAAATTGCCACGTACAGTAACACATCCATATATGTCAGAGGCCAATTGACATTTATTAACATAAGGATATTTTTATTGGTCATCGAATCCGAATATTCACTATTCGGAGTCGTAATTTGACGAAGTAATAAAGTTTTCGGATTGTGTTTTTAATAAAGTCAAAGAAGTTTGTCAAGTATCTTATACTTTGGCTGCCATTCAGATCACAGTGAGCTGCATTGAAAACCAGCCTGCTGTGTATGTGATATTGGGGAAATATGTGCACCTAACTGTTGGTGATTATATTGCAAATACAAAAGTTTTGTGCTATTCTCTCTTTCTAACAATTTTTGGGTGATACAATTACAAATTTGTGAAGACTATAAAGAAGCATTTATTTTTAACAGAAAATGAAGAAAACACGTACTTTGTTTGGTTCGGTTAGTCATCTAATTATTTGGCGAATGTGAGTATATCTTTTCCCCTTTTTACTGTTTTACTATTTTGGGGTGACTCATGTACTTACTATCAATTTTCTATTTCATCTTACCAAAATAGCAATTCTTATGTGTGTTTGCTTGTGTCATTTCGTGTATCTATGACCTGTCAAATCATTAACCATTGCGGCCTGGTATTTCAATGAATAGTACTATGGTATATACCCTTGTGACTCTGTTGAGAGTCCTCGTCATTGTTATGTATTACATTACTACTAGCGCATACTATATATATCTGCTTTCCTTTCATAGGGTTGATTTGACTCGGATACCAGTTATTACATTTTGCAAAATAACACATGAATTGCTAAATTTTCCTTACTATATGTATCAAACGGGTATGCTCACCAATACATTTTTGTATTGACCAAATTATTTTCGTACATGTTTCAGGTTCTTATGAGATCACTTCTAAGCATTTTGAACTTAGACTTAGATTGGGACTTACTGTATTTTAGTTAGATTGCTAGTTGTAATTGTTGTATTTCTTTCAATGTAATAAATTATTAAATTCAATGTATCAAAATTTACATTTCTAGTCCATGAGCTATTGAACAATCGTCACTACGTGACACCTCGATGTTTCCGCCATCGGTTGGGATGTTACAGATTGGTATCAGAGCCATGGTTATAGGGAATTAGGTTATTAGAATGCCTTTTAGCCTAGTCTATAACTAAGCTTACATTCATGAGTCCTCTCGTGTTTATTTCTCTTTATCCTATTATTTTCTTTCAAGATATTTTCGCTATGATTCTTTCTCGTTATTCTTTTGGTGTTTTGTTTAGAGAAGAAGATCCTCGTATTTCACAAACGAAACGATATCACTAAGTTAGGAGTGACATCCATACCTTGGTGATTAGTTTCACTCCTCTATATGTTATTTATCTTAGGAATATATCTTTGAGATAGGAGTGACATCCACACCTCAAAGAGTATTTCTTTCAAAAAGGAACTTAACCATTAAGCTGAGAGTGATATCCTTAACTTAGTGATTTTCATTCCACAATCGTTTTCAATTTTGAAATACATCTTTGAGTTAGGAGTGAAATCCAAATATCAAGGATCTATTTTTGCATCTCGTTTTTAATCTCGCTAATGTTTTGGAATTCACTAGTGATGGGGCACGTGCAATCTGGAAGGGTGAGCGCCTGTATCATGAGTTTTCTGTCTAGGCCTGGTATTTCGTATAATTCCCAATCAGACGAGGGACCCGTATACCTACCTGGGAACTCTTGGGATGAGCATTCACTTATAGGCTAAAGTACGCCCCCACAAGTCACTAGGAAATTTCAAATACTTGAGTTGGTCAAAGTTTCCTATAGAAACAATTCCAATGTTTTATATCATTGATATTTATGTTTGTTTATCATTTAAAGATTCCATTTAATCACTTGATGTTTCATATGTCATTATTCATTGATCATTCGCTTTTGAATTCCTTATCATCATTACTAAAACTTTTGTTCGATATATTATCGCATTAAAGCTTACACTATTTCACTTATGCTCATGATTTTTACACTATAAGGTATTACTCGTTTTGCATTAAAACATTTTTACCCACGACTTAAGTTTTAAACTCTGTGTTTAACTTTGATCACATCCTGATTTTAGGAATGTTGTGTCATCATACAGTTAAAAATGAACATGGTTTTTCCAAACTTATTATTTCAACCTTTTTTATACCTTCATGTTTATAAACTTACTTGATCAAAGTCACAGTATATCCTCATATACCTAATACTAATATTGCTGCACCCAGTCTCCTAAGCCATAGCCAACTACCATTAGTTAGAACTTCTTAGTCAGACTAAACTCATACATAAATGCCTACCTACACGATACGCACTAGTACACTACTCTCTAAAACGATTAATTTGACAACTTATCCTATATGTCTTTTCACAAAGCCTATTCGCCAAATTATTACACACTTTATATACACCTGGTGCCTTGAAACGAATAGCATGTTATGAGTCAAAAGAGATGCCTTAACGATCCTGCAAATAAATGATCTTTCAATGTATAAATTTCGTAAAAGTTTGAAAATTTAAAAGGTTTCAAGTTTACCCAGTATTAACGGGTAACACTTCGATTTTCTCAACATTTCATAACAATTAAAAATTTCTGACTTTTCAACCCACAAGTTAAAGAAATGTTTAAATACAGAAAATTTTATTTTCCAAAATTCGTCAAGGCATCTAGGATCATTCACAACCTTCACATCATTTTAAATCTTGGTCTTTCGAAACACATTAGATTTACACACTTCATGAAATAGTTTCATCTTGCATTTTATAAACTTGCATTGCATATTTTACAAATCAAATGTAAATCCGCATGTTTTCATATAACGTATCCAATATATGTTTTTGGGAGGAATTTGCAACTAATAATATACCTTATAACACTTTTCAAACTCGACTTTTCGTAAACACATGAAAAGGTGTACCTACGAAATCTTTTCAAGTGAACCTATTTTGAACTTAAAATATTCTTCGGTTTCCAAAAAGTTATCCTCATACCAGTAGACTATACGTCTGTTCTGCGCACTTTCATTTACAGTAAATTTCATTATTTTTTTACACCATTCTATTTATAGTTACGTTCGTACATTATCTTATCATTTTTGTATTATTCTTTTGTTGGAAGTTATTTTCAGCCGTTATTCGCAACTATTCTTGCACTAGTTATTAGTAGTTATTCGTACAACACTAGTTTTGAGCATTAATTTAACTCGTTTATTTTCATTTTGTGCAAATTGTGCGATTTACTTGATTTACGTTATGCTATTCTTTCAATCGAAATGTTATGCTATACATTTATACTTACATGAACGCATATTTGGTATGCATATTTTTTTTTTTGTTGTGAGCAAAACCCTGTTATACTTTACATTATTTTGTTCATCATCATAGCCAACGGACATACCAATTGATAGCTCGTATGAGATCTAATCCAGTTCCCATGTACGACTCGGTTCAGAGTATTCCACTAACCCGAGGGGAACGGTGTAATCCTCAGAGTTTATCAATATGGTTGTTTAGAGCCCAATGATGTGAACATAAATTTACCGGTTAAGGGTGAACCCGAAAGGTGAAGAACCCCTAATCATGTCTTATACTTACACATTAATCTCATTACGGTTAAAGGGTGAACCTGAAAGGGGAAGAACCTCTAACCGCATCTTATACTTGAGCAGTATCTACTACTTAACACATTTTGGTTGCACGTATTGTTTCTTGTATTACTTATGTTAGTGTTCTGGAAAAGCATAGCACCCTAGTCTAAGGTAAATCGATGATTACGGTCCGGAACGCAATCATGGATTTACAAGTACGTGGGGGTGGTGTGTGATTCTACTTAGGCTATTGGTAGACAATCACTACGAGTCCAAGGTATCAATAGTGTGGTGGGTTAGCTGCGGTACACCCTATATATAAGCACGAGCGATATTGCGGGAGCGGACTAGGAGTCTGACTAAGAACCTACCCATTACTATCTCTTTATTAGATCGTTGACTAATTGCTAGCATTTTCGATAAGAATGTTCTTACACGAGCTTCAATTCGACTTCCTAGAGTCTTTCTCTGGACCATCCACATAGAAAACACAAACTTTGTATACTCTTACACTCTCTGTTAGTCGAAATCCTGTTGCACATCCTTAATAAAGTTCGGTCAGAAACTTCTCTAAAGTAAGGGAAGCTACTATAACACTGCCCTGTCCTAACCAGTTACATACTTTTCCGAAACCTAGCTCATTATAAACTCTTAATTCTCTAACCTTGGGTCAAAATTTAAGGATTTTCAAACTCTTATTTTGGGTATTAAACAACTACTTCAAACTTTGTCAAATCATGGCTGATGCATTTCTTAAAATCTACTTGCCTTTTTTACAAATGTCTTTTGTTTCATGGAAACCTTCACTTTAAAGTAATTTCGGGACGAAATTTTCTAAAGTAGGGGAGACTGTGACAACCTGCACCATTCACTTTTCATAAATGTGCATAATTGGTTCCTCAACTATTTCAAAAACTTCATTTTTAACCCTCGTATTTTAATAGGACCAAAATTCACAATTTAATAAAACTTATAATTTTTATAAGTAAAAGTATGCAAGTTTTATACTCACATCTACACCCGAGCATGTATATTTTAGACCTTGATACTCAAAGCCCTTAATTTTCGGTCCTAAAACAACTTAGAAACAAAAGGAAACAAGTCTATAACTTAAAATTGATTAAATTAGAAAAATTATTTTTTTTTAGCCCTCGCGGTCCGCTAAGACAGTCAAACAGTCAAAGTTCCAGTCAAAGTCCTAGTCAAAAGTCCTAGTCAAAGTCCTAGTCAAAACCCTAGTCAAAGTCTCAGTCAAAGTCCTAGTCAAATAGTCAATTCATCTTAAAACCTTACTTTATTGTGTTGACCAATTTTAAAGCCTAATTGAATCCAAAACTAGCATAAAAACCCACCTATGACCCATTACACTTTGCACCTCTAAATCGAATGTTTCAATTCGATTAAACTCTCCCTCATACCTTTCTTCTAGAGTATATTACTTCTACATTTGAAGCTTTGATTATAAGCTCTTGTAATTGGCGAATTGGAAGCTGGATATATTTTTCTTATTCGGTTTCTTTTCTTCTAAATTGGACTAGTTTCGTTGTTGAGTCTTTGGATTGCTCGCATTTTCACGCTTGCTTAGTCATCTAATTATTTGGCGAATGTGAGTATATCTTTTCCCCTTTTTACTGTTTTACTATTTTGGGGTGACTCATGTACTTACTATCAATTTTCTATTTCATCTTACCAAAATAACAATTCTTATGTGTGTTTGCTTGTGTCATTTCGTGTATCTATGACCTGTCAACTCATTAACCATTGCGGCCTGACATTTCAATGAATAGTACTATGGTATATATCCTTGTGACTCTGTTGAGAGTCCTCGTCATTGTTATGTATTACATTACTACTAGCGCATATTATATATATATGCTTTCCTTTCATAGGGTTGATTTGACTCGGATACCAGTTATTACATTTTGCAAAATAACACATGAATTGCTAAATTTTCCTTACTATATGTATCAAACGGGTATGCTCACCAATACATTTTTGTATTGACCAAATTATTTTCGTACATGTTTCAGGTTCTTATGAGATCACTTCTAAACATTTGGAACTTAGACTTAGATTGGGACTTACTGTATTTTAGTTAGATTGCTAGTTGTAATTGTTGTATTTCTTTCAATGTAATAAATTATTAAATTCAATGTATCAAAATTTACATTTCTAGTCCATGAGCTATTGAACAATCGTCACTACGTGACACCTCGATGTTTCCGCCATCGGTTGGGGTGTTACACTAAGTCTTAGAAAGCTGTTAAATATTATTGGTTTTAAGATTGATAACAAAAATTGTGCCGGTACAGATGGTTGCATCGTTGTTGTGTGTGTTGTGTGACTCGGGTTCGAGTAGTGTAGGGAACCCATTTTTTTTACTTTTTCCAATGACCAATTTTTTTAATAATATATTCCTAATGCTTTCTAGGTGTTGTACCTTGGTGTTTCCACGTATTATCAGTGTTGACTCATCCCTTTTTGGATGCATGTCATTATAAGCCAATCCTCTAAGTTCTCCCTATCATCGTCCCTTTTAACAATTACAAAACCCTCATTCATCCCCAATCTCTTCAATCGTCAAAACCCTAGATGATTGTAAGCTACACGAATCTCAACTATAAACCAGGTTGTTTCTAATTCTCTGTATCTTCAGTTACTGATTTTTCGGATTCATGAGTCTAACCCTTACAATGGTTCCAGGGCTTCAAATTCTGACTCTTATTCAAATTTGAAGGTGACTTATTGTCGATATTATATGCTTTATTTTCTCTTGCTGCATGTTTCACTTCTTCTCATTTTATTGCTTGCTACCGCTGATTTGTATAGCGCTAACACTGATTTGAGACCATAAACTTCCAAATTGGCACCTGTAGTGACAGAATTTTGTGGTCAATGTGACTAATTTAGGCTCTTGGAACCGATTGATTTGTCAATATATCTATGCGCCAAAATCCACGGGCTCCCACAGAGATATACTTGTGACCTATGATTTTACTTTTTATCAGGTCATGATTTGAGTCGGCCGGGTTGAATAGTGTGACAAAACGAGTATTTTTTTTTGGTCGGGATGCCTGCATTGAGCCTTCTAAAATATAAGATTGTTGGTTAAATTGCCACGTACAGTAACACATCCATATATGTCAGAGGCCAATTGACATTTATTAACATAAGGATATTTTTATTGGTCATCGAATCCGAATATTCACTATTCGGAGTCGTAATTTGACGAAGTAATAAAGTTTTCGGATTGTGTTTTTAATAAAGTCAAAGAAGTTTGTCAAGTATCTTATACTTTGGCTGCCATTCAGATCACAGTGAGCTGCATTGAAAACCAGCCTACTGTGTATGTGATATTGGGGAAACATGTGCACCTGACTGTTGGTGATTATATTGCAAGTACAACAGTTTTGTGCTATTCACTCTTTCTAACAATTTTTGGGTGATACAATTATAAGTTTGTGAAGACTATAAAGAAGCATTTATTTTTAACAGAAAATGAAGAAAACACGTACTTTGTTTGGTTCGATTTTGTAAAGATGTTATTTTTATGGATTATATATTAAGAAATTAAGCCTATTTGTTGCAGCTTTGAAACCTCAAGACTGGAGTCTTCATTGTTTTTTTTAATAAAATAAGTTTATTGTTTTTTTAGTGTTTAGTACAATTGTTAATAAACTGAGTTTACGGTTTTTTACAATTTCAAATGCTTACAACAATGAGTTTCCTTTGTGGCTGCTATTTTAACAAAACAAAGGGCAGAAATCCATGCAGCAATATCAGTAGCTGGTGTTGCTACCGAATTTGCAGCCATAGCAGCTGAGAACTCAAACTACGGTTGCTCGAATC
Source organism: Ambrosia trifida (assembly GCA_028751855.1). NCBI lineage: Eukaryota > Viridiplantae > Streptophyta > Magnoliopsida > Asterales > Asteraceae > Ambrosia > Ambrosia trifida. Next base: position 64,030,091 of record CM054125.1, read on the forward strand.
CCACCACCGCCACAAAGGAAGCAGAAGTGCTGGTAGACGCTGCTCACTGTGCGAAAACTGCAGAGGCAATGGGTGCAAAAAGACAGCAGATCAGCAATGCAATGAGCTCAGCCATGAGTGCAACAAGCACAAGTGGCATTTTAACTCTCACTGCTGCAGTTTCAACATGTAATTATATTCCTGATTACAATAACATATTGGAATGTTTAGTCGCTTAATTAACTTATGTTATGCTGTTGCTCAGCGTTACGAGGAGCTTCAACGATTAAAAAGAGACCAGGATGCAAGAATATGTTACACTCAAATGTTCCAATAGTTCCCATTGATGTTGAGTACATTAACCGGACCGCCAGTGCCATAGTTCCTGCGGTTTGAACCGACGTTCAGTCGGCAAAGGAATCGGTTGGTTTAATTTGTGCTATTTTTTTTATCTGTTGGTAAGTGTATGATTTCCTCACTAATAAATGTTACAAATTGCAGCCTCAAACTCTTTAACATGATCCGAAACTTTGTTATGTTGGCGACTTTCTTCATGTCTGACTTGCCAAGAGAGATGGTCGATTCTCAGCTTATGGACATGTTGAATTTACCACCACTGATGCAGTGCAAAAGGTTTCTTTTAGTCTCTTTCCTTGATACTTTATTCATAACTAAACAGATTTTATGCATAGAAAAACAGACCATATCTGCAGTGACCTATAATACAAACCCGAATCCAAACGCCCTCATTAATTCACATAACCAGCTAGAATGCACGAATAGAACAGAATTTGTGATGTTTACAGCGAGCAGAAGATGTTTGGATGTGGTAATGTTGTTTGAAGTTGTAGTAAGTAGATAATCACTTATGCTTCTTTAGGTAACAAAAAGATAAAATGACCAAAAAGGACAATCATGATTTTTTTAATCTGTTCAAGTAGTATCATCAGTTTAAAGTATAACAGTTTGTTTTCTTTAGGCGCGCGCGTTCGGTTTATTTGCATCAGCAAGCGTTCGCTTTAGCGCGGCGCAATGCGCGTGAACATTTGCTCTTTACGTCAATACCTATTTTTGGGTTCGCATTCTACTGTGCTGGTAACGAAACAGTCGAAACCAATACCAATCGTTTTTACAAGACTGCCACTACAAACTGTTTTGTAGTCTGTTTAAGAGTGCACATTACAAAAACAATTTTAGGCACCTAGGCATTTTACTTGAGTACACGCCTATTCGAGTAGCCGCTTTCGCGCTTACTCGCACGCATGTTCATTCAGTTGTCCGCATAGATTATGTTTTTAAGCAAAGTTGATTAATTTAACTGGCGTACGCGCCTATTCGAGTAGCCGCTTTCGCGCTTACTCGCGCGCATTGCTCATTCAGTTGTCCACATACATTATGTTTTAAAGAAAACTTTATTCAGTTGTTGTTTCTCTTGGTTCAAGTTTGTAGTTTTTGTCAAATTAGAAGTTTGTTTTTATATATGGCGAGTCTAGCATTACCCAACCAACCTAGCCATTTTGTTTTCCCATTACCCAAAACTGTAGTTAACAATTCTACCCATAATTTTTGTCAAAACCGGTCGAACAAGACTACGAATGCTTTTAACAGTTTTTTTCATCCAAGATTAAAATGGGTTACACAAAACTTCACAAAAAACATTTGCATGGTATACAGGGGTAAGAACAGCTAAATAAAAGATAATAAACAGTTACTACACATACAACAATCAAGATCCCTCTTTAGAGTCGATACCGTTAGTAGGCCTGGAATGTTGCATTACCAAATCGTTGAGTTCCTTCTTGAAACGATTTTTAGCGCTTTTCTTATTTTTTATCTGTTTCAAGAAACTTTCTTCTATCTCGCTTAGCGATTCAGCTTCATTATCGCTGTTGTTAGCCTCAACATACCTGTCTTCATCTTCTAATTCTTTTAAGCACATAGGCGGCTAGGCGATGGCTCGAAAAAAGGGTTGTGACAGATTAATGAAAAATGTTATCCAGACCATTTATAAAAAAAAACTGAAATGAGTATACAGAAGGTAGCTAGAAGATACAAAAGACGTTTAGCCAAGTAAAACTGTTATAACTTATTATAGCAACCAGATGGTAAATGACCATCCTTCCCCTATGGGTCATCTGACCTGCAAATAAATAATTATCAGGAAGTCTTTCACAATTATCATATTAGGATCTGTTAGTATATAAAAGACGTCTTAGAAACAATCTTAATCGGTTCTGTCCAATGTGCTTCTTTGATGCTCCGTCTTGCATAAGTTTTGTTTTTGCGGTAATCCCATGCAAGTAGATGTTCACAAAAACTGATCCTCATACTCTCATACACAGGATTGCAGGTCAACATTTACAATCAGACCAACAAAAGATGATCGCACAGGTTTAATAAGCTACTCGGTCGACAATGTCATGCGCCTGCAGCCAGAAAAAAATGCAGAGAGCAGTTCAAGCAGCAGCATTCCAGGTTCAACAACACCAACACCATTAACTCCTGTTCCTACCAACCCGTCTATCAATGAAAAGAAAAGGGATGCAACTGCCAGGCGATAAATGTTTGACCCTGAAGGTATACAACACTGTATAAAACACTAATATGTATTCTGTTACTTACTTATGTATTCTGTTCTAATGACAAGAAACAACAATCCATCCAAAAGAACGGCTACTGACAGCTGAACCTCCTGCACGTGGCAGGCTGCAACAAAAACTGACTACCAACTTTTGTTTTAACTACATGTTTGTCACCAAACTTCTCTAAGTACCATTATATTCAGTTTGTAGCTATGGCGCTAGGCGCAGTATGTTTATGATAGGTTTTAAACATATAACTCAAAGGTCCGATGTATGACCGCTTTTTGGCCCAACATGTGACTCAACTGTTGCGTAACTCTGTTTGCTCTATTTCTTAGTAATGTATGGTTGTAGTCAGTAATGTATTACTGTATTGTTTTTTGAATTCGTTCACAAACATGTTTAAACGTTGCGCATCGCGCAACTCGGAATCCCACTAGTTAAAATTTAAGTTCGCAACATATAGGAACCATAAATCTAATTCTTTTTTACTTAGAGAGTAAATCAGTTATTAACAAACCATAAGGTTCATATGTGTCGTGTTTCAAAAATCCGCAAGGGGTAGCAATAGCATTGATGACTTGGAAAACAATGTAAACCGTATAATAAGCTATATTTTCTTCCTTTATCAGGTCACAATGTAAATCTAATAATGTATGTATCATATAGAGCGAGGGTTTAAAGAAGGGGTTAAGGGTTTAGAGAGGAGATAACCTCCCTTCTTCTTGGTGTCCAAACTCTAATTTATATGGTCTCTTTCTCGGCTTTAAACTTAATGGGCCAAGTTCCGAGTATATGAGAGTATAGGTGTACAAAAAATCCGGAAGCGGGTATTAAAAAATCCGGAAGCGGGTATTAAAAAAACCGGAACCGGGTATACCCGGAACAGTACCCGACCCTACCTGCCGGGTACGCATAGGTTATGTAAAAAAACGGACCCGGAACCGAACCCAATTTATACCCGGTTATACACGGTTTTTTAAATACCCGGAACCGGGTTTTTCGAATACCTGGCACTGGGTTTTCCGAATACTCAAAAAGTATGTGTCAAGCGACGGGTCTATTTGGCATTTTGATGTTGAGGTGGAACCGGGTATTAAAAAATCGAAACAGGATTTTCCGAATACTCAAAGAGTATACTCAAAGAATTCTATAACTGCGTTATAATCATCTAAGTCGCACTACCCTTCGACGTGATTGTATAAAAATAATTCAATACCTGATATACCCGGGTTTTTTCAATACCCAATGTACATGGTTTTTTTCAATACACGATATATCCGAAACCGGTTCCATACCCGGAACTGGGTATTGAAAAAACCAAACCGGGTATTGAAAAACCGGAACCGGCATACCGGGTATGGTTTTTTATGCTAGGAACCGGACCCGAAACTGGAACCGGTTCTTTCAATACCCGATCGAAGTAATACCCGACCGTACCCGAAACCGGTTCCATACCCGGAACCAGGTATCAAAAAAACCCGATTTGTGCACCTCTATATGAGAGTGAGTAGATAAGTAATTTCTTCTTATACATAAAGATAGGGGGTGCAAACGAGCTGAGTCGCTCATGAAATATTCGAGTTCGGCTCAGTAAAAAGCTTGAATCGAGTTTCGTTTTATCGAGCTCAAGCCGAACTTGAGCTTAAAACAAAGCTAGTTTATTTATCGACCCCGAGCCTGAGCAAGACATGTGAAGCTTGTCAGGCTCGTTGAGCCGTAGTATAATATTAATTTTAATAATATTTACCCCTCATTTAAAGTTGTATTATTTATATTATTTTTTAATATATTAACTAATAGATAATACTCAAGCCGAGTCCGAGCCAAGCTCGGGCTTAAGAAATTACCAATGAGCCGAGCTCGAGCTTTGAAAACAAAACTCGAACCAAGCTAAGCTCAAGCTCTCATAATCGAATTCAGCTCGAGCTCTCAAAATACATTAACTAAAATAATTATTTTTAATCCTTAAATCATATTCTAAATATTAAATGATTAAGATCATGAGACTAAATTATCTGTAAAGAATCGAACCCATATAAAATTTGTAACAAATTAAACCGATATGCAGGTACTTGTTTGTGTTTTTGTTTAGGGTTATTAGTAGGGGCGGACCTAGTTAATAACTAGGTGTCGCATTCGTTGCTCCTCAACTTCGCGCGCGTAGTGGAAAACTAGTGGAGATTTTGTTTTTTTTTACGAAATTTGGAAAACGTTGCTACTAAAATGAAAAAAAAATGAAAAACGTTACTACTGAAATTCATTTCTAGATCCACCACTGGTTATTAGATTTAATAATCACAGTTTTTATTTATTAAAGGGAAAATCATAATCCCTATTGAAGAAACAACGAGTATAAACAACGTATGTAATGGAGTGATAAGTGTGGGGTGCAATGACTCGTGTTCGCTGCAGGGTATAATCCTTTGCTCACAACGATGGTTAACCTATGGTTATGTGCACAAACGACAAGCAGAATAATATAGTAGACAAGGGTATAAGTGGTTCGGTCCCTTGAGACCTACGTCCACTGAAAATGATGATCTTTATTGATAAAGGATACAAGTAATGATACAAGTGTATTGATTCTAATTGGTGAAATTAACCGTCCTAAGAAAGGAGGCCAAGTCCTCCTTTTATAGGAGGTGCGTGGGCCTGGGGTCATCGGGCCTACTTCGATTGTCAATGGGCTTGGGCCTGAGGCCCGAGCCGGTTGCTTATGAGCCCATTTAGTTGGATCTCAATCCTTAGTTAGGTAAAGTGATCCAAGTTGAGTAGGGCTGCTCTTGATTGGGCCACGTGGCGCTTTGTGGTTGGCCGGCTGGGCGGTTCCCTGCCATTGGTACACGTGGCGCACTGTGGCTGGTTCAGCCGAGGGGACTCCTTTTCCTTTGATGTCAGACGGTGTCAGGCGGCTGGCCAGTTGTCAGCTGACACCTGATGGGAGGTGGCAAGTTGGGCTCCAGGGGGGATGTACCCGGGCGCTGTCAACTGGTACTTCTACGCGGAGTGAGCTTCGCTTTTGGCGCTGCTGTGTTACCTTCTTAGGTGTGTTGTTTTAGGCGGAGGATCTGGATAATGGGTAGGGTGCGTCTGAGAGCGCTAGGGAAAAGTACCCTACCCTTTCAAGTCCCCCAAGTCCAGGGTGTCTCTTGTTCTTGCTTAGAGATCTGGTGGGGCGCTGGACTAATGTGTAATTTTTGTGATGTGTTTTTCCGTTGTGTTGTTTACAGCTGTTGTAGAGTATGTGTACCGCAACATGTTTGTAAAGAAGAGTGCTCGTTGCAGCTCTGGAAAAAATATGTTAATGTGGGGAAAGAGTGCGCGTTGCCACTCTGGTGGCATGTGGAAAGATAAAAGCGTCCCTTTATCTTTGTACATGGCTCTTTCTTTTTATAAAAGACCGGCGCCAGGTTGAGACTTGGCGCGGGTGATAATTTTTTTCACTTTCGGCCTGTAATGGCAAAAGTCTGGTGAAAGCGTTCTTCCAATTTTACGTCAACCCAGCGCCAAGTGATGACATGGCAATCTGGGTGTGAGATAGTAAAATTTGGCGGAGAACGTCTTTTTAATTTTACGTCAACCCAGCGCCAAGTGATGACGTGGCAGTCTGGGTGTGAGATAGTAAAATTTGGTGGAGAACGTCCTTTCAATTTTACGTCAACCCAGCGCCAAGTGATGACGTGGCAATCTGGGTGTGAGATAGTAAAATTTGGCGGAGAACGTGTTTTCAATTTTACGTCAACCCAGCGCCAAGTGATGACGTGGCAGTCTGGGTGTGAGACAGTAAAATTTGGCGGAGAACGTCTTTTCAATTTTACGTCAACCCAGCGCCAAGTGATGACGTGGCAGTCTGGGTGTGAGACAGCAAAATTTGGCGGAGAACGTCTTTTCGATTTTACGTCAACCCAGCGCCAAGTGATGACGTGGCTGTCTGGGGTATTTAATGTGCAATCCTCTTAATTAAAAATTAAAAGGTTTCCTTGAAATTAGGAAACGTGCTGGAGAAGCTGAGACGGTTGGTGAACGTGTCAGGGTGCAGAGGGGATGTCTGCACAGTTGTCAGTCACGTCAGCACGTGGGTGGGTAGATATTCTTCGTGTGTCAGGCGAGTAGCCGTACACGCGCGCGAGTGGGGGCAGTGTCAGGGTACCTGCTGACGTTTGGCAGGTGAAAGGTTGTCCTGATGACAGACGCGTGGAGTCACGTACTGCCAGATGACTGTTGCCATCCAGCTGTATGCCACGTGTAGCGTCTCGATGTCTCCTCTTCTGGCAAGGTGAAGGGTCTTCTGCCAGCTGTTCCCATCGCATTAAATGCGATGGGTATATATATATCCGAGGAGGCTCTTGGGTTTTCTTCTTATCCCACACTTCACAAAAAATCCCTCAACTTCTCTCGAGAAACTTCATCTTCTCCGGTGAGCCTTCAAGTTTTCCGGCGAGTTTGTTTCTAAGAAATTTTTTCTTTTTTCTTAAAAAGCTTTTGTCAGTATGTCTGAAGGGTCTGATGTTGGGGGAAATCCTGGGAAAGCTGTGGAAAAGTCCAAGAAGCTGATCCATAATACAACCTGTAAGTGGGGTGTCAAGAGTTTTTCCAAGTTTGTGGAGGCCATGGATTTTGATCCTTCATGGGAAGTGGAGCTGCCGAGTGCGAAGGGTACTGCTTTAGCCCCTCCCCCAGGGAAGATGAGCTTGTATGGGGCCCACCTTGCTCTTTGTGGGTTCCGTCTTCCTGCTACCAAGTTCCAGGTGGACACGTTGGTGAAGTATGGTGTTCATGTAACCCAGGTTAGTGGGTTTGGTATGCTTCGTCTCGTGCATTTCGAAGCCTGTTGTCGTGCTTTGGACATTGAGCCGTCTTTTGAACGGTTCAATGTCTTCTATTTGATTAACATGGAGCAATCGTGGTTCAATTCCGTCCCCCGTCCTCTTGTACCACCGGTTGGGACAACCTCTCCTAAGTCACTGCATGACTGGAAAGACAAATTTTTCTATGTCAAGAGGGGAGTCATACCTGTGGATATGCCATGGATGGTTGTTGCCGAGCGTCAGAGGGTGCCTGATCATCCTGTTGTGGAGGGGTTCAGGGAGCAAGCGTGGTTTAAAGACTTGGTGGCTCATGCTTCTCCGTTTGACACGGGTATGTGTTCGGAAGTCATGTTGGCTTTGTTGGGTATGAGCCGTGTTCAGCTTGTGGAGGGGAAAGAGCCTGTGGTCACCACACCTGGTAAGTTTTTTGTCTCCATGCTGCTTTGTCAGTTGTTTTTATTACTGTTTGACTGAGTTTCATCTTGCTTTACTCAGGGATGTCAAAGTTTGATGCGTTTTTGCTGCGGGATAAAGCCCCTTTGGAGTGGAGAGAGCCTGCGGAGGGTAGGGTATCTGTGATTGATCAGATGGTTGATAGGTTCTATTTTCCATACCTGGAGTTCATGCCTACTGGTATGCTTATTTCACGTGAGCATCCTATAAATCCTGATCCTTTATGTTCTGTTCCGCACTTAACGACCCCTTATTTTGTTGTTTCCTATGATGGGGAATCAACAGGGTCTTCTGTGGAACTGGTGCATCCAGTGCCTCCGCGTGGTCGTAAGAAGAGCGCGCCGCGCGTTCATAAGCATAAGGTGTTGTTTCAAGCTAAATCTGCGCCTTTGAGTGCAGGTGGTGAAGGACCTTATTTTGGGCAGCGTGATAGGCGTGCGGAATCTTCTTCCTCCGCCCCTGAAGATGTTGATGTAGCTGAGACTCTATTAAAGAAGAAGCGGAAGCTGGGTAAAGCCCAGAGTGTGAAGGCTAGGTCCTCAAGATCTGGTGGAGCTGGTCCTGCGCCGTTTGCGCTGGAGATTAGTCCGTCGCCGGAGCGCCGTCCTCTTATACAGAAGACTGTGAAGAAAGTGACTAGTAAGTGACTCGTTTAGATTGTCTTCCTTGTCTCCGTTGTAGTAACTTGTTCCTAATTGTTATGCTTTGTTTCGTTGTAGTTGTTTCTCCGCAAGCTCCTGGTTCCTCCTCCGGTCCAACTCCTTCTGAGGTGGAGATTGCCACGAAAAGGCAGGAGGAAAAGGCGCGAGCGGAGGCTGAGAAAGCTCGGGCGGAACAAGAGGCAGCTGAGGCCGAGAAGCGGGCCAATGAAGCTGCTGCCAAGAAGGCGGAGGAGGAGAGGGCTGCAGCTGAAAAGATGCGTTTGGAGGAGATAGCCAAGAAGGCTGAGGAGGAAGCAGCAGCTGAAAAGCTGCGTTTAGAGAAGGAGAAAGCCGAGGCGGAGGTCAAGGCTAAGGCGGATGAGGAGGCCAGTAGGGTTGCCTCCCAGCAGGTGCCATCTGGCAGTTCTCCTGGGGGTGGTAGTGGTGTCGGGGTGATTGGTGATATGCCTTCTGGTGGAAGGTCAAGTGCTGAGCGGAGTGGCCGGGGTTACTTCGCGGGTGATATAATCTGGCGCCCGCACTGGAGTGTTCGGGAGAACTCCCGCTTTGCAAATCCTCTTACTGCCGAGGAGTTTGTGTCTCAAGTGGTCCCTCCCAAGGAGAGGGAGTATCAGGATAGCTTGTCCCGCTCGCAGCTGATAACTGACATCTGTGTTGGGCAAGCGCTTCAGGTTGCTGCTGTTGAGTCATTGAAGCGACGCGATGAAGCGTTTGCCCGTGATATTGCTGATTTTAACGCCAGGCGGTCAGTGCAGGCGCAGAGAGAGGAGAAGCTGAAGTCTGAGGTTGAGAGGTACAGGGATAGGGCGTACAAATCTGAGGATAAGGTGAAAGAGCTTGAGCGTGAACATGTGCTAGCTTATCAAAGGTGGATTGAAGCCTGCCATGTCACTAACCAAGAGACGATGAGACTTAAGGATCAGATCCAGGCGCTAAAGAATGAAAATTCCAAGGTGCAAGAGACTGCTGAAGGTCATCACAGGGTGTTAGCTGATAAGGATTCTGTGGTGGCAGGCTTGCGCTCTGATTTGCGTGCCAAGGATGAAGAGCTTATGAATGCTTCTTCCCAGCTGTCTGCGTTGGTGGGTGAGAAGGAGGCTTGGGTGAAGGAGAAGGCTGCGCTGACGGAGGAAAGGGCCTCCTTAGAGGAATCCCTGACTTTGTCGCAGACGGAGGCGGAAAATGCAAAGAGCCTTCTGGACGAAGCCAATGTTGCGCGGGAGAAGGCCCAAGAGTTTGTTCGCTGGGTGATGACTGAGGGTATCGCCGGGGTAAGTATTTTCCTACCTTACTCTGTGTCACTGTATAGTTTATCTCTGACTGTTTTATCGCTTGTTTGTAGATTTTCAAGCGGTTCTGGAATGAACCCAATCTCGGCGACCAGGTTGCTGCCATTGCTGCTGCTGCGCGCGCTGCTGGGGAGGCCGAGGGATTTGACACTGGGTTTTACCATGCGCTAAATGGAGGGCGTATAACTGAAGGTGCGCATGATGGTAAACCCAAGGAGAAGGAGTATGAAGCTGAACTCCTTAAGTTTGAGCAAGTTGAATTCCCTATACTGAAGACAGTGGCGGACTGTAATCAGTATGTTGATCCTGCTGGCGCCCTCCGTTACTTTATTGAAGAATCCGACCGTTTGGGTGCGGAGGCGCAAAAGAAAGGGAAGCAAGCGGCAGCTGGTGGGGAAGCGTCCGGGACGACTCCAGAGGGTATGGAGGAGCAGCTGGTGGACTTTGAAGAGTCTGGGGAAGATTAGTGTTTTTAGGATGGTTTTTGGTTTCTTGCTTGTAAAGCTATGGGCAGCTTGAACGCCCCCTTTTGGTAATATATGAAAACTTTTAAGTTTATCTTGTATATATTGTTAAACTTCTCGTGTGATATTGTGTTTGGATTTGATTACTGAGTCCGGCGATAGTTATGTTTAATATCTATGCCTTGAAGACCCGAGGATCAAGTAGTGCACACAAGTAAGGTAGGCGGAAAAAACTTCATAGAATCCTTTAGAAAAGGACTTAGGCATGTGTAGCCTAAGTGTTTACAAAGGTTACATATAACAGAAACGTAACTGTGCCGCGTTCCAAGAGCGCGGGACGGGCGTACCAGCAATTCTCTCTAGCGCATAGGCGCCCTTGCCTAAGATCTCCTGAACCTTGTAAGGTCCTTCCTAGGTTGGAGCAAGTTTTCCCTGCTTCTCTGTGTTCGAAGCGCTATTGTTTCGGAAAACATAATCCCCAACGTCAAACTCGTGTAGTTTAACCTTTTGGTTGTAGTAACGCTCCAACTGATTTTTGTATCTGGCCTCTTTGATGGCGGCGAGTTCTCGTCGCTCTTCAAGTAGGTCTAAATTTAGTCATAGTTCTTTGTTGTTTTGCCCTTTATCCGCCATGAGTACTCTTGCGGAGGGGCATCCAATTTCTACAGGTATGACGGCTTCGGAACCGTAGGTTAGGCTTCGGAACCGTAGGTTAGGCTGAATGGGGTTTCGCCATTGCTGGTTTTTGCGAGTATGCGGTTCGCCCATAGGACATGTGGAACTTCGTCCACCCATCCGGTTCTTTTGGTTCCAAGTCGCTTTTTGATACCTTCGATAATACTCCGATTTGCTCTTTCGACTTGGCCGTTCCCTTGGGGATGAGCGACTGATGTGAAGATCTGCAGGACCCCCATTTGCGCCAGCCATTCTTGTAAGTGTTGGTCTGTAAATTGGGTTCCGTTGTCGCTTATGATCTGGTACGGTAAGCCGAATCTGCATATGATGAATTCCCATATGAATTTCTTGGTGTGCGATCCGTCTATCTTTGCTAGTGGCTTTGCCTCGATCCATTTTGTGAAGTAGTCGATTGCCACTATTATGAACTTGACGTTTCCTGGCGCTGTGGGAAATGGGCCGACAAGGTCTATCGCCCATTTCTGGAATGGCCACGCCGCTGTGATGGGTACCAAATCATTTTTGGGACGCAAGGTTTTTGGCGCGTGGCGCTGGCAGGAATCGCATTTGCGCAATTCTGCAACTGCATCTAGGTGCATGTCGGGCCAATAGTAACCTGCGCTCATTAACTTGGCAACCACCATTCTGGGTCCTGCATGTAATCCGCAGATACCCTCGTGAATATCTCTGATGAGGAAGGAGGCTTCCTCCTTGTCGACGCATCACAATAAGGGGCCCAAATATGATCGTCGGTAGAGGATTCCCTCTGTCAACTCATAGTGCAAGGCCTTGTGTTGGATTTTTCGTGCGTCCGCCTTGTTGTCGGGTAATGTCCGAGATGTCAAGTATGCTTTGAGTGGCGCCATCCAAGATGTAGTACCTGTTTGGATGACGTTTACTTGTCTTGGCGGGACGGATGGCCTTTCTTGTAGCTCAACCCGGACGTTTTTGGCCATATGGTCGAAGACCGTGGAAGTCATCTTGCTCAACGCGTCTGCGGGTTTGTTCTCGCTCCGGTTGATGTGGGTGACCGCGCAGGAAGTGAATTTGCGCATGAGTAGCTTGGCCTGCTGTAGGTATAGGGCCATTGTGGCGTCCCTTGCGTCATATGTGCCATTGATGTGTCCGGCTACTAGCAGTGAATCAACGTGTGCTTCGAGGTGGGAAGCTCCCATTTGCTGTGAGATGCGCAGTCCTGCTAGTAGCGCTTCATATTCTGCCTCATTGTTTGTTGCGGCAAAATCTAAGCGTATGGCGTAAGTGTATTCTTTTTTGTTTGGGCTGATTAGGCGTAAACCTGCGCCTGCGCCGTCGCTATTTGAGGCGCCGTCGGTGTAAAGTTTCCAACTTTCATTTCCGGACGTTGGTGGTGCGGGGTCTTGCTCGGCTAGGCATTCTGCGATTTTGTCTGTCGGTATTTCGGTGGCGAAGTCAGCGAGTACTTGTCCCTTGACTGCGGGTCTGGGTTTGTAATTGATAGTGTGTTCACCCAGTTCGATCGCCCATTTTGCTAGGCGACCTGAGGTTTCAGGTTTCCGTAACACATCGCTAATTCTGTAATCTGTTAGGACATTTATTGGGTGCCCGTGGAAATACCTGCGCAGTCTGCGTGATGCGTGAATGAGCGTTAGCACTAGTTTTTCCATTGTAGAGTACCTGGTCTTTGCATCTAGCAGGGTTCTGCTAATGTAGTAGATGGGTGTTTGAACGCCTTTTCGGTCTACAAGGAGTACAGCGCCGATTGGCCGCTCCGTGACAGAGAGGTATAGGGTTAACGGCTCTCTGGGTAATGGTGCTGTGAGAGTAGGTAAATTCATAAGACATTCTTTCATTTCTTGAAAAGATTTTTCTGCCTCAGGGGTCCAGCGGAAATTACTTTTTTTGAGACAATTCTTTAGAGTGTCTACAAATGGAAAAGACTTAGAAGCATAATTGGAAAGGAAGCGATTGAGGGCGACGAGGCGTCCCATTAGGGTTTGGACTTCCTTGATGGATGTTGGTGAAGGCATTCTTTCAATGGCGAGGACCTTGTCTGGATTTGCGCGGAACCCGTCCCGCGTGACAATAACTCTCAGGAATTTCCCTTCTTCCATGCCGAAGGAACATTTGCTGGGGTTAAGCTTCATGCGCACCTTTCGCAGTTGGTTGAATGTTTTCTGAATGTCTTCTAGCATGTTGTCTTTGTCCTTGCTTTTGATGACGAGGTCGTCGACGTATACTTCCAAGCGTACGCCTATTTCGTCAACGAAAGCGCTGTCCATGAGTCGCTGATATGTGGCTCCCGCATTTTTGAGGCCGAAAGGCATTTTGGTGTAGTAGAAAATTCCTATATCCGTGCGGAAGGCCGTTTTGTCTTCATCTTCCTTTGCCATTTGGATTTGGTGGTAGCCTTTGTAGTCGTCGAGGAAGCATTTGAAGCGATATGGTGCGAGGGAGTCCACCTTTAAGTCAATCTCTGGAAGAGGGTAACAATCCTTTGGGCAGGCTTTGTTCAAATCTTTGTAGTCGACACACATGCGCCATCCGCCCGTTGTTTTTCCTACCATGACTGGGTTGGCTACCCAGGTTTGGTAGCGTATTGGGCGGATAATGCCTGCGTGGAGTAGTTCGTTGACTTGTTCATTCATCGCCTTTGTTTTCTCTGGTCCCATTTTGCGCATCTTCTGGGCGACTGGCTCCACAGATCTGTAAGTGTTGAGTTTGTGTTCCGCGATTTCTCTTGGAACGCCGATCATGTCGGATGGTTGCCAGGCGAATATGTCTATGTTTCTGACCAAGAGTTGCTTGAGGTGCGCTATTATGGTGTTGGAGATTTCATGGCCGATGATGACCGTTTGGTCCGGGAATTTGGGGTTGAGTACCCAGTTTTCCGATTCCAAACGGGTTTGCGTTTTTTGTGGTTTTGCCACCTCGATTGCGTGGCATTGTTTGTTCTCTCTAATTATCGCGACGCCGGTTCGAGTGGGGAAGCCTACCATTTGGTGGGGGGTGGAGGCGTTGGCGTTGAACTTCGCCAGGCCTTCCCGTCCTAGTAGGACGTCATGGTGAGATGTTACTGGTAAAACCATGAAGTCACACATTTCTGTGCGAGGGTACCGTCTGTCAAAGTGACCGGGAAGGTGATTATGCCGCGTGGCATGATGACTTCATCGATAAAGCCTGAGATTGGTGCATTAACTGGAACGAGGCGGGCTTTGTCATCCTCGTCCAGTTGTTGAAAACACTGATCATAGATTATGTCAGTGCTGCTTCCGCCGTCTAGGAACATGGATTGCGTTCGGTAATGTCCTAAGACGGCGGTGACAATTAGTGGCGCTGTTGCGGAGGGTCCGCCTCGGACCCGGGGGAGGAGGACATTGTAACATCGCAAAATTTTCCCCAAAATTTTAATACATAAAAAGCCCTTATATATATATATATATATATATATATATTTTATTACATCTTTATCATTAATATTATACAAATGTGCCTAAGTCTTTATTTATCCTAACTCACAACTTATATACATACATAAATGTATATAAATAATAATAATAATATGATTCTAAATTCTTTTTTTTTTTCACATACAAGATTTTTTTTTTTTTATTTATTTAAATAAAGCCTTGAGTCAAATAGTCAAAGTCCTAGTCAAAGTCTTAGTCAAACAGTCAAAGTCTTAGTCAATTCATCATAAAACCTTACTTTATGGTGTTGACCAATTTTAATGGCTAATTGAATCCAAAACTAGTATAAAAACCCACCTATGACCCATTATACTTTGCACCTCTAAATCGATTGTTTCAATCCGATTAAACTTTCCCTCATACCTTTCTTCTATAGTCTATTACTTCTACAATTGAAGCTTTGATTATAAGCTCTTGTAATTGGCAACTTTGGGGCTACACATATTCTATTTCTCGAGACTTAATACTTTGCTAAGGTGAGTTTACGTAACCATGTTTATGCGATTCTTTATACTTGCAACAATTATTTAAGCAATTCAACATGCATGTCTAGTAGTAAACTTTATTGCCTCATGAATTAGTCAACAGTTTCAACGAGTTTCAACATTTACATAATCATTAGCTATGGCCAAGCCGGCGATACTCAATAATAGATCTATTGGATTGACAACCCCACCCGGATACGTGTACCTCCTACATAGGTAACGTGGGTGATTGTTATCGTTCAACATATTACTAAAGTGAACCGTAGATGACGGGATGGACCTAAACTAGTCGGAGGTTTGATTATGTCAACATATTATACTATTCATGTAGACTTAAATTTACGATAGACATACGAATTGCTAAACTTTTATACTTAAACTATATGCTTAACATGGATTATGTATTCTCACCAACTTCTAGTTGACCCCCCCCCCCCATTTTTCCAAACTCAACAGGAAATACTGATGCATGAAGTCTAGAGCTAGCATGAGGAGATATTTGAAGTTTTAAGCTTTGTTTGATTATTTGATGTAGACTTTAATGTAATTCAATATTGTAATGTAATAAAGGATTATTTAAACATATGTATTATCATGAGCTACTGAACAATCATCAATACGTGACATCCCGATGTTTCCGCCATAGGTTGGGGTGTTACAGACGTCCACCTCCTTCCAGGAGTCATCTGTGTCTCTTGGGCGCTTACCCTTATTCTGGCGTGTTCCCGCGACGGAGATCATGTTACAATGATGGTGCGGGGTATGTCACACCCTCAAATTTCCACCGCGGGGTTTATACCGCGAGGCGCATGACGAACCAGGATCCCATAGCCATAAGTCACAGGAACAAACTCTAAATGCCCAAACCATTTAGTTCGTTTTCAAAAACCAAGTTTAGTTAAGCTGCGGAAGCGTTAACCAAATTTAAACCTTTTTAAAAACCATGCGCAAAACAACGCGCCCAAATTGAAACCATACGAAAGCATAACATGTAATTTATGTGTATGCCCGAGACCCCAAATGCAGTGAAGTGTACAGTGCTTTCTAATCTTGGCACCGGAAGCTAACTACCTGCAAAAGCATGTAAATCGTATGTCAACATAAAGCTGGTGAGTTCACAAAGTAAGGTAATTTAATATGCAAATGCGCTGGTTTCCAAAACCACGTAAGTAAGTAATAACGTAGGTCCTCCAGACCGAAAGTTAAAGAGTTATCAGTTTAAGTGTGTCAGGGGTAGCTAGCCCACTCAATGTAACTAAACAAAATTATTGGGACACCTTCAGGAAAATAGTTATTTGCCTCAATAACTGGCGTCTATCAACACCAGTCGGAAATTGTGGTCAGAAGTTCATGCCCGTGCCTCAAGCACCTCAGACATGAGGTTGCTGCATCAACCTAATAGCGCTATCAACTAATACCCCGTTCGCCTCCAGCGATTAACCCAATAATATGCAAGGACTTTAAATGATAGAGTGTTTAGATTACAAAGGACCAATAAGTTTTAAACTGACCGAAAACCCGATCCACACAAGGAATCGTAAAACCGACCCACACAAGGAGTCAAAACCTGAGAAGTCCCAACTGGACTAGAAAATGTTTACCAAAGTTGTCTCTAACCCGAGACGCGTGCTTTTGAGAAAAGAGTAGTGAAACTCACCTTAATGTGCAAGCAAAAGAATTCCGAACCGCAAGTAAAGTATGCTACCGACACCCTAACATAAGTGTCACTAAGTGAGTATAGGCGTAATATCGTTACACCACATAACTCGTTTGTCCAAAGCGTTTTAAACGTTCAAAAGTGTGTATGTGACGCCTAGTGATTCTACATGCAATAGTAAACCCTACGGACTCGTTGGTGAATGTGTTGATTACAACAATTAGTTTCTACATTCCGTATGTGTCTCAAACAAGTGTACTTCAGTTACATGTCAATTCCATACCACCTAAGAGCTCAATTAATCACATAAGCACATAATACACAATCTGTGTTTTCAGGACAGATTGTGCGCCATCAAAACGAATTTATTTAAAATAGAAAATCAGTGAGTTAACCTCCCAAATGTTTACTGAATTTTCTTTGGGATTCACTTAACAATACCTATTTTTGGTTTGTCTTAAATCCAAACAAAAAAATAATTAAAATTCGTCTAATACAGCTATGTTCAGAAAACCTTCCTAAAAGGTCAGTT
This sequence comes from Ambrosia trifida, assembly GCA_028751855.1. NCBI lineage: Eukaryota > Viridiplantae > Streptophyta > Magnoliopsida > Asterales > Asteraceae > Ambrosia > Ambrosia trifida. The sequence continues at coordinate 64,047,129 of CM054125.1, forward strand.
TGGTAGATAAATTCCCAAAAATTGTGTATTCATCCAAACGGGATGAATCCACTTGGAAAACTCAAGTTACTCCAATATTAACCATCTGTAAAAATTTCACAACCCAACTCTTTATAAAACTTGAGTTATGATGTTTCAAAGTTGACTCAATTTGATACCCGAAATTCTGACCTGACCTATTTTCAATGAAAATTCCAAAAACGACTCAACCGACGACCAAAACACTTGATTTTATCCATTATGAAAAGCTAAGACCAGGTTTGATTCAACCATGCAAAGGAAATACCAAAATCATCATGTTAAGGCCGTGTTACAGCTCCTACAAGTTCGTCTAATCATTCTGTCCAGATTTTAGTTTTGCGTAAATCATACTTTAATCGACTACCGTGTGCATAAAAACAATCAACAAACATCAATCGTCATAACCAAACATCCCTAATACTTATTTTGATCAGATTCTACTACTAAACATGCAAAGATCACAACTTTAAAGACCAAAACGTCAATAACTTGCGCAACAAGTATTCTATGATGTTACTAATCGTTTATTATTATGTTTGATCCGTTTAATCTTCAAAAACTTCATGTTTTAATGATTATTAAAAACTTTCAGACCTGGACAAACTTTGTTACATGATTTTTATAACAAAAACACAAGATAAAAGTGTAAGGAATCAAAGATTATACCCTTGGCTCTTCGATTCGATCAACCGCGCGCCTTGGAGCTTCCCAATTGATGATCTTGAGCCTTAGCAGGAGCTTTAGGGTTAATAATTCGTGTGGGGCAGTAAGGGGGCGATTAGGGTTGAGTTTAGGGGTTGCATGGGGGTTAAGCTTGCTTAAATAGGTGTGAAAGGCGGTTTAGACCCGTCAGGTGAAACCGAGCGGCCGCTCGGGCCCTGTGAGCGGCCGCTCATAGGCCCGAGGCCCGCGTGAGTGTCCCGTTTCGTCACCCGACGCGTTATCCTTCGACGTTTTCGTTATTTCGGACCGTAACAAGTGCAACCCCATGCGTTAAGACCCTAATCAACCTCATGCTCCACTTTTAGTGATTTTTATTAACGTATTCGGTTTAGGTTCACACAATCGCGTATGGTTTTCACATAAGTTCATCAAATATCACAGAGACACATAAGTTCATTATTCACCAACGTCCGAGGTTCACTAATCATGTAACCAGATATTAACTCACAACAATGCACGTGTGTCCTATCTAGCTAACCCTAGTTAAGTATAATGCAAGGAACGTAACTAGAGTTTAGTTAAAGTGAGAACCTGAATTTGCGGGGTATCACATCATCCCCAAGTTGAAAAGAATTTCGTCCCGAAATTCAGCAAGTAAACAGTATAGCCAGCTAGAAAAGTGTACACTTGGTTCCCGGATGTCACAGGGTATGCCGGATGTAACTCGTTTGTAGATTCTGGATTTGTTTCTTTCCGGGTTCTTCGCGTTTATCGTCTTGGTTGGTGTTGCGCCCACCCTTGTTGACGTTTTTAATAAGATGACCGAGCTGGCCCGTCTTTAGTGCCGCGTCTATTTCTAGTTTTAGGCTGTAGCAGTTGTCCGTCAGGTGACCATAATCGTTATGGTATTCACAATACTTGGTGTGGTCTACGTTCTTTCTTTTGCCCAGTACTTTGGGCTCCTTGAAAGTGACCTGTTCTGTCTTGAGCACTTGTGACGGAGTTTTTGTGAGTGGCGTCCAATCGGTATTCTTTTTGGGTTGGCTTCTCTGGTCCCTTGATTGCTTGTTGGTGATTGTCCGTCGCACGTCGTTGGCGGATGAATATTTACCTTCGTCCGTTGGTCCTGAAATGCGTGACCAGACAGATTGTTTGCCTTTGTTTCTGTTGGAGTTGTTTGTTTGGTTGTAGCCGCGCTGCTGCTTGATGGAGCGCTCCGAGGATGCATATATTTTGGAGGCTTTGATGACTTCTTCCCAAGAATCTGGGACGCCCGTTTTTCCGGATAATGTTTTCATCAAATCCTCGCTGCGTACTCCATTAATGAAGCCTGTGCGCGTGAGCTCTTCTCCGCAGCCGATTTGTAGCGCCTCCTTATTGTAGCGCACAATGAAGTCTTCTATTGATTCATTGTCTGTGCGCTGACATAGGAGGATGTAGGCCTTATCTCGTTTGTGTCGCATGAGATGGGAGAAGTGATCTTTGAACTTCTGGATAAGGTCATCGAAGTCTAGGATGCCTCCTACCGGCAGATTGTCAAACCAAACTCTGGCTGCGCCTGTAAGGGTTTGCGCGAACAGGTGGCACCAGACTTGTACAGGCCAGAGGACTGTGGTTCCAGCGCACTCGAAGTCATGCAAGTGATCAGTAGGGTCTCGCAGGCCATCGTACCTGCCGATGCTGCTTGGGAGTTTTGCCTGCTTTTCTATAGGTGCGGTGGCTATTCGCTGAAAAAATTTGGAGCTAAGAGCGAACGACTTGGGCCTGTATGGCTTGTTTAAGTCGTCGTCTTCCTTCTTGTGTGATGACACCGATTGATTTTTTGTCAGTTTTCGCCTTTTGGATTTTGAGATTTTTGTGGTGTCTGAGTCGCTGGTTGGCTGATAGCCATCGGACTCTGACGCGAAGTCTGCTAGGTCCTGATCGCGCGTGTTCTTACTGCTATCTCCACCCCGAGACTTGGGACGTGTGGCTTGCTTTTCTTTCCCCTTCCGGCTGTGTTTAGCCGATGGGGAAGCCTTGCTTTTGGACTTGTCGGTTTGGAGTTTTGCCAACATGTTTTGATAGATTTTTGTATTTTTGAGCTGTCTGCGAAAAAGCCACTCGTCAGGGTCCACCGGTGCAGTGGGTATGTCAGATTCAGATGAGTCTGAGCAAGAAACCGCCCGGGGCGGTGTTTCTTCCCTTGTGGCTGCTTGTGTTATGCCCCTATCAGGAGTTTGGAGCATTCCCGTTCTGGTAGTCTGAATAACTGTAGAAGGGGTTGCTCCTGCGGCTCCGACGGGGGTTAGGTCAGCCATTTGGTGAGCTTAAAGGATGTGGTTTTGAAAGTTTTTTGGTTCTTTCAACCGACACGGATGGCGCCAATAAAGAAACAACGAGTATAAACAACGTATGTAATGGAGTGATAAGTGTGGGGTGCAATGACTCGTGTTCGCTGCAGGGTATAATCCTTTGCTCACAACGATGGTTAACCTATGGTTATGTGCACAAACGACAAGCAGAATAATATAGTAGACAAGGGTATAAGTGGTTCGGTCCCTTGAGACCTACGTCCACTGAAAAGGATGATCTTTATTGATAAAGGATACAAGTAATGATACAAGTGCATTGATTCTAATTGGTGAAATTAACCGTCCTAAGAAAGGAGGCCAAGTCCTTTTATAGGAGGTGCGTGGGCCTGGGGTCATCGGGCCTACTTCGATTGTCAATGGGCTTGGGCCTGAGGCCCGAGCCGGTTGCTTATGAGCCCATTTAGTTGGATCTCAATCCTTAGTTAGGTAAAGTGATCCAAGTTGAGTAGGGCTGCTCTTGATTGGGCCACGTGGCGCTTTGTGGTTGGCCGGCTGGGCGGTGCCCTGCCATTGGTACACGTGGCGCACTGTGGCTGGTTCAGCCGAGGGGACTCCTTTTTCCTTTGATGTCAGACGGTTTCAGGCGGCTGGCCAGTTGTCAGCTGACACCTGATGGGAGGTGGCAAGTTGGGCTCCAGGGGGGATGTACCCGGGCGCTGTCAACTGGTACTTCTGCGCGGAGTGAGCTGCGCTTTTGGCGCTGCTGTGTTACCTTCTTAGGTGTGTTGTTTTAGGCGTAGGATCTGAATAATGGGTAGGGTGCGTCTGAGAGCGCTAGGGAAAAGTACCCTACCCCTTCACCTTTCAAGATAATTCACATAATCAAAATCTAACTGACTTAACATTCAGTTAATTTTGAACCATTAGAGAAAAATACATTAAAACTTATAATCGTCTTTAAACATTTCTTTAGTTGATCTAATCCAAAAAAGTTCAAATTATTAAAATCAATCAAAGATAAATACACTTACTTTTTTATCAAACGACCAACAAACAGATGTCCCTACTACCTGGGATACCCACTAATTGGTTACAAAAGCACCCCATACGTTTTTAGGTGAAGACATGTCTTAGGTGCCCGTTCACAGGTAGTGTTGGGTATGCAGAACCCACCAGGCCACCAGGTCCGGGAAAGACCTAACCCTTCACCCGCCCAAAAACACGACAATAAAAAATCAATAAAAACCGATATGATCAAAGATCAAACATGACACTTCAAAAAAGCTAAGCTCTACCAATTATTTCTCATGTTATTCTACCACGGTGGGGTAATACACTTACTAATAGTAATTATTCAACCTACCAAAACTTGATCTTGATCTTGATCTGGGTATCCCTTCCCCACAATGTTAGCTCTTCATCCACTAATAATAAGCTGCCACCTCACCTCCACAAACTCCCTTCAAGATAATGCTTCCTGTAACTGTCACCGCTGCGTAATCTTCCGTTAGCGACCACTTTACCAATAATAATAATAATCCTTCCATCATATAATATGGCCCTTCTTCCGTTACTAAAACCATCATGCACCTACCACCACCACCACCACACTTCCTCACATATCACATATCATAATAACAATAATAATAATAATAATGCTATTTCCCAAAATTGGCTTAAAAGCAATCACCAATTGTCATTAGAATCACGTATTCGACGGATATTTATCTGCAAATTGTCAAATGCTTCGACTTACTCTTCCAGAATTGCCACCGATGTTTATCTATACGAATCACCTCATGTAATTCACTAAACCTTACTTTCCGTAAAAACCGTGAGAACCAAAGTAATGATAACAAATAACTCGGTGCTGTTATAATAGTAGCATCACATAAATAGCACCGAGTTAGGCACTATGATATTTTATTTATGGTTTGTACCTAGGGGCGTAAATAATGCGCAACGGCTCGATAGCTACTCGACATGGATCGGTAAAAAGCTCGAACGAGCGCGAGCTTAAAACATGACTCGTTTAATTATCGAGCCCAAACAAATTCTATATTATTATCATTATTATTATTGTTTTATATATAGTATACCTACTAATTAACACTGGCAAGTCGAGCTCGAGCCGAGCTTTGGCAGTTGGCTCATTTAAGCTATTGAAACGAGCTCGAGTCGAGCTTTGGCAGTTGGCTCATTTAAGCTATCGAAACGAGCTCGAGCCGAGCTTTGGCTCATTTTAAATTGTTCTATAATTATTTCGAGCCGAGCTCGAGCCCTTGGGTTTTACTTTCGAGCCGAGTTCGAGCTCAAAGTATTAGGCTCGAACCGAGCCGAGCTCGATTCCAGTCAGGCTCGGGCCCGGCTCGTTTACACCCCTATTTGTACCGAAACCATACCTATGTGTGCATTTTTTTTATATGATTTTATTATGTTTTCGGATTCGGAAATTGAATTCGTTTGTCGTTGTTACAGGCTTCGTTTGATCAGTATTTGGAGGATAAACCGAGAGTGTTTAAAGCGATTTTTCCTGATAAACGTAGAAGCCAACGGCTTAACGATGTATGTAACTATGCGTCTTGTTCTCGTAAATTGCATTTTATTCTACGTGGAACTTTACAGTTAAGCGTGCTCATGTGAGACTAGTACCAGGATGGCTTACCTCTTAGGAAGTCTCCAATCTAGCAACAAAAAACAAATCCGTGAACTCCTTGTGGGTAAAGCGGACAGTATCGTTGGTATGAGAGGCCAAATGTTACACTAACCGACTCATGTGTCTTATTGTTATGCTTGTATTACAAAGTGGTTCTCATCTTCAATTGTTCTGGAAACTAGATTAGGAGATTTTGGAACTCATTTTGTTTTTTATTAATTATAAGTGAAATGTATCACATGAGTTTTAATGTAGAAACTAAGAGAGGCGTCCTTGAAGATTTAGGTGCCCTATTCAAGTCATTAAGAAATATGGATGTTAGACCTTACATTTTGAGTTTTAAATGAATTTTCTATGGGCCAAGTTTTTAAGTTTAAAATGAATTTTCTATTATAAAACACACGCACCCACACACACATATATGTATATAACATATGTATGTAGGAATGTTATAAAAAATGTGTCCCTGAATAAAACAGGCCCTAGCCGTGGACCCTAAGAGCCTCCCATGGAAACTGATATTGTGAGTTAAACTTTACAGGAAGAATGGAGAGTACATATGTTACCTATACAGTTCTTCTTCTTGACATGTAATCCAGTGATTGACATGCGGTTGAGGTGTAAATCAAACGGATACGATTACCCAACCGGAGTTCCACCACAAGTCTCCAAAGTTCTTGATCTCGACATTGTGAGTCCTGTCTTCATTAGCCTTAATGAATAATCAGTTCCCTGTTTATTTAAGTCACTGTTGTGCAGGTAAGATGGGAGCTTCTTGGGCTGGAGGATATTGTCAAACCGTCCGAGTTCTCCCTTGGTGTAAAAGGGGCGTTGTACCCTTATAGACAAGGAAACCGTAGTCGACTTAAAGGCCAGCTGTCGATGAGCATAACATTCGACTTACCTCCAGTGCTCTCTTTGATCCCAGAGGATGTTCGTCGAGATGTTGCACAGACGGTTAGACCTTCAACTTCATTTTTGCATGATTTGATCCTTTTTGTGAATAATGGCATATTAGATGTAGCAAAATGGATGGGTCAGGTTGGTAGGGTAATATATACAGGTTGCAGCATAAGCTAACATTTTTTGTTTTTCTTGAATACCATTCATTAATAGGGGTGTCAATCATGTTTATGTGTTGGCCAAACGAGTCATAATCAAGTTGTAAACGAGTTAAGAGATTTTTTACCTAATTTTAAAAGAAAAAACACTAAATATTTTACCTCATTTGACCCGTTTTATTTCTATTGAGTTGTTTAAACTTCCAGGTTTAATAATAAACGACCAAATCAACACATTTCCAAAGCAAACGGGTCAAAAGGTGCTACCAGCAATCAGAATGACTGACTAATACTTTGGTTATAGGTTTTGAAGCGATTGGTGGAGAACATGAAGGAAAAAGTGAACAATAGTTTGCTCGCTGATTATAGCAGATTCAAGAACGAACGCGCAAAGAAACTAGTTTGAGTTATCATGCTTGACTATTGAAACCGCTATTCATAGAGATACCATTTTTCTGTGCAGTGTGTACCGTACAAAGCCTGTAAAAATGTTTGTGGTTTTGTAGCCATTACTTCTTTTAACAAAATAAAAAACATTCTGATTTTAAAGTTGTCTATAACTTATTGGACCAACTTGAAAATTTTAGTTTGCCATTATCGTAAGTAAGAGCGGATAATACTTCTCGAGTAGGGATAAATACTCAATCGATTACAACACGAACAAGAAAACATGAGAAACGTGTTCCATTATGAAAACAATAATACAATGAAAAGCTGTCTCACAGATAACATAACCAACAAAGCGGTTGGTAAAAAATTGGGGTATCAGACAGAGCAGTCTTGCTTAAAAGACTACTTCAACTTGAAGTAGAGAATCAAGAAGATGGCAAGAACAAGTACAGTGACTATGGAACCGATAATCCACTTATTCCTGCTCATCCTTCTTGACATGTTGGTCAATATCTTTTTACTCCTGCCTATGTTGTCGTCAACTCCATGAAGCTGAAATGTAGAAAAGCAAAAGCGTTTCAGTTTCCAATAAATGAGACGATTTCAGCATGTTTATGATTTATTCCAAATCAAACGAATCTAGCTAAACTAAATGAGACATGTCTTATTTCTTCCACCATCCTATATCTTTAAAAAAAATTTAGATTATTCAGTATATCACAGTTTCTTGCACTAAAAACAACCCAATTTGATTCGTTAACCAACCCGCCCACCCAACATTACGTTTTACCAACGCTAGCTCCAAAGATGTGGTGCAACTAGCAAGTGACCTAAAAGACAAGATATTCTCTCTTTGATAGATAGCACAAATATTTATAAAAATGTTAAGCTGTACATGGTGTGTGTCTGAGAGAAGTAACTAATAGTTTTAGCAGTGTATGCAAGTAAACCAGATACAAAGTGAATAATTTTAAATAGACATACAGTTCCATGGGCATGCAGGAGCGACTGTCGTTGTTGGTTTAGATCTTGGAGAATAGAAACCCCGAGCTCTTCAGTCTCCAACATTGTCCGTCTACTTTCCCTCACCCTATCACTGGTTTTGTTCAATCTTTCTGTTGACATAAGTAGTCTTGCCTTTTGATCTGCTGAAACCTGTGACATTAGAGGAAAAAGATAATACTTGTAAAGCACGCGCCTTTATTTTTTAGTTTAAAAGGGAGGGAATAAGAAACAAGATTAGTAAGCATACCGCTGCTGCATCAGCCATTCCTGACTCTAACAACTGATCTCGAGCAGCCTGATTTAGGTTGGTCGAAGAAAGTCGTTTAACTTCACTCTTCAAATTATTCAGATCAGATTTGTATTCCCTTAGTTTTGCAAGGAGCACAGCCTTCATATTTGGCTGCAGGCTTCTCGCTTCAAGGTCCATTTTCCGTATCTGGACAAATATTCCAAGATACATTAATCCGTGTAACATCATATACTAAAATTTATTTCATAACAATAACAGGACAATACAATACCAGAGATTCAGCTTCACCGAGTCCAACATTTATTTCAGAAAGTTTCTGTTTCTTTTGCTCTGCAAGTGAAAAAAAGTGCATCATCATCCTCAAAAGCCACCATATGATAACAGTTGATAGAAAACACACAAAACAACACAGTAGGCCAAATAGAACATGCTATTCTTTTTCTCTAACTGCAGAAGCATATGCTCTTATAAAGGTAACTAGGTAAGAATGCGATACCACTACCAGCACTAAAAACACTAAGAATATGCCAGACATCCAATCGCGTCATCATCAACTATGGACTTATAAAGAGTGTGACGCCTTTTAAAGTGTTTCACAGAGCACGGTGCAATGATTAGGAACCGCTCATAGACTGTATGAGGGTAAAACTTAGTGATCCAAGACTCTGGAGTCAATAAATTTCCACACTATATGAAATGACAAAATAATCCTTCAATAAGTTTCCACAGCAAGTAAAAACCTTTAAACTTTTACCCAAGGCTCTGGAAAATGGCCTACTGAGCAGCAACGCCGTTCCCTATAACAATGCTAAACTTAGCGATCCGCATATGTATTTAGATTCTTCCTATGGCTGGCTTCCTATGTATGGCTCATGTATTAATATCCTAATTTAAATTGGATGTCACGCCATAAAGAACACAAGGCATGCTGCAAGTCAGTCTAACATGTTGTATATCAATCACATCAAATCCCATAAACCACATACACTAAGGTGATAAGGCCAACTAATCCACATCCAACATGCAGCCCTTGTTGGAAAATCAGGCCCCAAACACGAACACAAAAACAGGAGATTGAACGAACACATTCGACGACCATTTTCATTATTAACCGGCAATCAAAACCATACAATTATAATAACTCTAACGATCTGTTTATACAAAACCAACATCTTGAAAAACAAGAAACCCACACCACTCAAATAAAAATTCAATATCTTAACCTAAAATACGAACTAATTATTAATTAACCCCTCTAACTATTAAATTATGACAAGATTAGTGCAACAACCTTAATGGCTTCAAATGTAGCCATTGCCTTTATAATTTTCATAAACCCAATTTTGATGAAGAAGGATGCTAGCTTTCTTTTATCTCCACCCAGAGAGTGATGATAAACAACAACGCATAATCGCATATGTTTTAAAAATCAAGTTTATTATCTCGTAAGGACGGTAAACTGAGAAGGGCATAAGGCACATAGGAAACAATCAATCGTAATTTTAAGTACAAGAACAACACTTAATCCTTCTTCTCTCCTTGCATCATCTAACCAGCAATTAATATAAATCAACTCACTAACACGTCTTTAGCCTAGCGATGATAACTAAATGTTAATCAATTGTTATTTCTAAAATCTCAATCCACATGGCAAGTGACTGTGAACAAATGAACAATAATGTTTGGGACTGACATATTATATCAATCAGCATAACCAGCGAAATTAAACCGTATACTATCTCATGTCTCTAGATCATCCATAAACATGTCTAATCCATTACCTAAAACACATAATAAGTTTATAACAATCACAATGACAATCAGGTTAGGGTTTTGACTCACCTCCATCAAGAAGAGTAGCCGACGTACACTTCTTCGACAATCCGGCCGAAAGCTCGCAGTATTGGCGTTCATAACCTTCAAACACCTCACTCATCTCGTTGCCTGCAAATCTTCAATTCAAAATTTAAAACCACGCAGATAATAATAATATTAATAATGAACGGATTAATTAGGGCATATAAGACGAACCTGAGACTTAATGAGGAAGTTATAACTTAGGTGACGTTTTTTTTTTTTTTAACGGCCAACGAAAAACTTTTATTGATCACCCGAATGTTAGTTATAACTTAGGTGACGTGATGCTTGATTTTGAATATTTCTTTGTTTAGAAAGAAAATAATAATAATAATAACCTTTCAATAATAATAACTAGTGGCAGTTACCCGCGCGTTGCCGCGGGGCGCGTTAGCCCGCGCTTCGTCGCAGGCGCAGCTGTTGTGCATACATGTTTAGTATTACGCTTTATTTGAAGGCAAAGTTAAAAAAAAATGTGTCAATGGCTAGCTGAAAGGTGGCATCTTACGCGGACCAATAGAAACATAATATGTGGACGACCTCACGATACATTCACTCGATAGAACAATTGAATCATCTATGGTATTGAAAGTTATATTAGCCCCGAAAAGCGGCAAAATTCGTTGCCGGTAACGATACCGAAGTGCACAAATTTCGTTGACGATCGCGCGTTGAGGGTTTGATGGACGTTAAACATCGCACGTCGTTGTCGGAGCTTCTGTTGCGTGGAGGATTTCGTGGACATAAAAGATAATATTAAGCGGACTGAATTACAAGTTTTGTCCTTTAGGTTTGTACCAGATTGCAAGGCATGTCCTTTAACTTTAAAATTGATTGGTTTTGTCATTTATCTTTTAAAATCGTGCACGTTGTGTCCTTTATGGCTAACTTGGTTAGTTTTATCCGTTAAGTTTGGTCATGTGACCTGCACGTGAGGGTATTTCAGTAAAATCCTCTTATCTTCTTTCCCAATTTATAGATCATAAACCCTAACCCTAACACCAATTTCAATTAACCCAATGAAACCTCTAAAAAGCATCCCATTCATTGTCCATCTACTTCAAACCATGGAAAAAGGAAGCTTTTGGATTCTTGTTCTGGAACTTGCTTGTTCCCATCGTTACCTATACCATCATCAACCTCAACGTGTAGAGTTAGGGTGATGATTATTTGGACGGCGAACGGTCGACGACCTGTCGACCGGTGACAGTTAATGGGACAGAGGGTGGTCTGGTTCTGGTGACGGAGACCGGTCGGAGAAGGTGACCGAAAGGCAGTAGCCTTCCTCTTCCTCCCTCACGTTTTCTTTCTCATCACTCTCTCTCTTAATTTCTCATTGGTTGGTGTAGGAACTTGTAGTATGTTTGAATGCAAATATATAATATTATAGATGGTGAGTTGTTATCTTAGTGTTGATAGAGGTGGACAGATGGTTATGTTTCGTAAGTGTATAATCAAAGCTGGACTGGTCAGGATGAGCTGACCTGCAAAAACCTTTTGCCTTTTTACAATGAGATTGTAATAAATAATATTATTTTATAATATAAATTTTGGTTGAATTTCTAGCAAATAGGAGGACATTTGATTATACAATCCACTAGTCAAGCTTCTTGGTTAATTGAAATGAGTGTTAGAGTTAGGGTTTATGATCTATAAATTGGGAAAGAAGATAAGAGGATTTTATTGAAATACCCTCACGTGCAGGTCACATGACCAAACTTAACGGAGAAAACTAACCAAGTTAGCCATAAAGGACATAACGTGCAAGATTTTAAAAGATAAAGGACAAAACCAATCAATTTTAAAGTTAAAGTACATGCCTTGCAATCTGGTACAAACTTAAAGGACAAAACTTGTAATTCAGTCTATTAAGTGACTGTTATTCTCGCGTGGGCTTCAAAGAAATACTTGCAACTAAAAGCTAAAAGTTTGGTGGTCAAAATTAGAAAAAATGTGTCAATGCTTAGCTAAAAGATGTTGCGGTGGATGTGGCTGTAATGCAACTTTAAAAAAGTTGGGTGGTCAAAGTTTAAAATCTTAAAAGCTAAAAGTTTAGTGGCCAAAGTTTGAAATCCTAAAAGATAAAACTTTGTTGGTCAAATTTTGATGGTCAAATAATAAGTTAGTAAGAAAGTTAGTGGCCAAAGTGCAATTATAATATAATAATAAATTATCTACTTCTCCTAATAAAGGAGTAGCTTGGGCGCCACATGGCTTCTTACTAGAGCATCCACCTATGCGCCACATATGCTCCAACTAGGATTACACTTGTCCATCTCCTAATAAAGGAGTAGCTTGGGCGCCACATGGCTTCTTACTAGAGCATCCACCTATGCGCCACATATGCTCCAACTAGGATTACACTTGTCCATCCTACATTAACCTATTGGAAAACACGCGCCCGACCCGCAGAAAATTATAACCCGCCCCAATAAACCCTATTTTCTTTTCCATTCACTTTACCAATCACCTATTCTCCATACGAATACATCCGATTGATCTCCTACCCATCAGAAATCACTACATCTCATTATACAGCGATGAATCCCTATTCTAGAGGTGATCATTTTCTTTGTTGTCTATCCAATCGAAGATGGAGTGGATCCTTTTACCCAATTCATTATTTTCACAATCATCTTCTGAATCGTTTCATCTTTTTCGGGTGTTTCTTCTCGTGATTTTCAAAGGTACGTTTTTTTATATTTTGTTCCTTTTTACCCAACTTACTGACTTTTTCATTCAACATAAACCCTAATCCCCTCCTTTGATTTTCTCTGGTGTTATATCAAATAATGACTATTTTAGATTTTGAATTATGATAGGGTTTTTCATAATTATATTTATGATCTGGTTAATGTGATAACATTTGGTAGATTATGAAGGAAATTCTATAATTTGTATACTTTATTGATTGAATTGTAAAGAGTAAAGCGACTATTGTTATGGTGAGATCCGGTGGTGCGAAGATGAATGGCAATTACCGATGGTTCTAGAATGATTCATCTCTTAGGAAAATTTTGAAACCCTAACACAGTTTTGAAATAGCTCAACTTGTGACTTCCTTGCAGCTGGAAACATACCATATGATGCAACTGAAGAATAGCTTGTACAAATGCTTGAGGAGGATGCAAATGTTTTATCCCGTATGTTTTAATTATTCCATAAGTTATTGGAGGCAACTTAGTTATGTTCAGATTGAAGAATTTGGTATTAAATAAATTTTGAAGTGTTATTCATATAAATTTTGCACGTTTGTTTTATATCCTAAGTTGAGTATATGATTATTCAAGCTTTTATTCACTCTTAGTTGTGTTGTGAAAGGGAGAATATGATTAGTGAATTACATTGTTGGATTATCCTTTTTTTGTATAAAGTCAAAACAAGTAATCAAACTCAAAGTTCTATTAGAAAAGCCTATATGGGTTCTGCCTAATCAAGGCAGTTATGTTTAAAAGCATCTTGGATGGATTTTGTATTATTTATCGTATGCGCTTATAGGTGTTCAAAAAAACCGGTTCGGGAACGAAACCGGTAAAACCGACCCGAACCGAAACCGGTCAAAACCGTTTTCACGTGAAACCGGTACTGAAAAAATCTCAAACCGAACCGAACCGAAAACCGGCCTAAAACCGACGAAAAAACCGGTCAAAAGAAACCGAAACCGGTACACAAACTGGAACCGAACCGAAACCGGTATCGCTAAAAACCGGCCGAAACCGGTTTAAGAAAAATACATTTTTGGCCATAAACACAAATAAAACTTTGGGTTTTTTTTTTGTATTAATATTCAATTTCCTTCTTTTAAAAAACCCTAAAAGTTATTAAAAGTTAAATTTTATGTAATTTATACGATTTTAAAAAGTGCGCGAAAAAACCGATTAAGAACCGAAAGCGAAACAAACCGAAAAAAACCGAAAACGAACCGAAACCGGTTCGGCCAGGAACAGGTACTGTAGCGAACCGGTTTAGAAACGAAACCGGTTCGGCAAAAAACCGATTTGCTCACCTCTATATGCGCTCTTTGATTTTATAACATAGTATAAGAGATTAATTGTCACTGTGTGTGTCGGTATATTGAAGTATGTGATTCACAGGATGCATAGTATTCTATTTATGTGAGATATTGTTTATGGTTTATGCTAATGAGGATATCTTTGGTAATATCACAGGTGCGTGTATGGCTTGAGATAAAAAAACATGACATGGATGTCAACTGCTGCAAAGGTGTTTTCTGAATGTTGTGAACTCTAATGAACTACACTCCATACAGGTAATATACAATGCAACACCCTTTTGTTTCTTTTAATTAAATTTTGCAAGTTAAAAAAAGGCCGAAACAAAAATGTCTTGCACTTGCAGGCTATGAGGAAGATCTATAAGATAGTACCGACACGTAAATGGAGTGGAGACTAACTATTTTAAATCGTGTTCCTAGGTACACATTTAACCATCCTTTTGATTGGTCCTTGATGTAGTCTTGAGATGGCAATTTCGATTTGTTTATATGAAAACAGTTGGTTTTGGTTATATTTCTTGTCCTAACGCTTTATACAGATGCAATATACAAGAAGCATCCCCTGTAGAATGGAGTTTTCTAACTTTTTTGATATTCTCCGAGGAAACAAAAGGAGAAAGATTAGATTACTGGAATTGGCTTTCAATATAAAGAAAACAGTCGTGCATACTTCCCGGTTCCTATAAGATTTTTTATTTTTTTACAAGAACAGATTATTATTAGATGAAAACAAAGATAATACGGGTTGGGTCAGAATGGGTAACTTTTGGTGCAGGTTTGGTGGGCTTTTATGCAATAGAAATATACATAAAAATTTCTTTAGTCCAATTTTTTAATAAAACCGTTGGTGGATATTTTATGCATTAAATATACACTTTAACCTACTTTTTTAAAAAATAAAATAACCTGTTAATAGGGGTGTGGTTTCTGACACGACAGGAACCTAGCACTAAATTCATATGCTTAAATTTATTGTAAACAGGTTTGGGTGAGTTTCAAGTCGATTCCAATAATACCTTTAGCTAAGCGGGTCATGTAGAAAACTAGCGGGTTTAGATGATTGACTTTGGAAAAGGTATGGCAAGTAAAGTTAGACATGTCCAGGCTACAAGGCATTGATACATGGAGTTTTTTCTCAAAACTCGCTAAAGAGAATGTCATCCTTTTTCCAGGTAAGGTGGTTCTATTTTGAAAGAGATGTCTTAAAGTTATTCTATAAACAAACAAACGTACTTAGCAGTGGCGGATCTAGGTTTTTTAGCGAATGATGGCAAAAAAATGAGTTGGCAAAAATAGAACTGTCAAAAATGATCAATACGAATTTATTGAAACATATAGCTAAATTCAATTTTACAGTCAAGTAAAATTCTTTTAATTAATATTAACCAAGTTTCTTATAACATAAATTGATGTTTATATCCGAAATTTAGTAACTAAAATTGATAAATAGCTAATAACAATCAAGTAATTTGGATGGAATCGTGGAATATCTTGAAAACATGAACCCCATGTAGAGTAAGAATTGTTCCAAAATTTTGTAGATGTTAGTACTTAGTACTATTTATCAGTTAACACAATGTTTAACTGTGGAATAACGAGGCCTAATCATGGGTTTGAAGGGGGCCTAAGAGAAATAACATGATTGTCGAATTATTATTTTTTTCTTAGAATTGATACTAATGGGCTTTGTTAGTGGTTGTCTTACTACCCACCCAACACCATATCATTCCATCCTTGGTTCCAGTATCTAACTCATAGTGTAGTTTGATGTCTGACATATATGACCTATAACCATAGTATCCATCCAATAGAGACCGAACGGTTTGCTGAATATGTTGCTAATGTTGTCTTTGATGTTAATTTGTGTGCTGGAAACCTCAAAAAATTCACAAATTCACGCTCATCCAAAGATAATATTAAGTTAATAAAGTTAAAGACAATATCAAGAAACCAACCTACTGTGTTTGTTTTTACAATATGTTCTTTGACATTCATTCTTTTATTCAACTCAATTTGCAACATTTGAAGAATGTAACAATTATCAAGGTAAAAGGTAGAATTCCTGGAAGTTACAAAAAGGTGCACTTTTAGTGTTTTATATCATTAAAAATAGTTAATTTGTATCATATATCAACGGTTGGTGTTTAAAATTTAGGGTTATTGGATTTTAATAATCTCAGCTATCACATATTGGCCACTGCCTAACTAATCAGTTGACCACCACCACTCCCAACTTGCAACTTATTTTCCTCTTCCACTCCCAAACTAAACGAACCGTGACCCAGTTAGTTTTTTTGTTGACGTGGCACTTTTTATAGTGATGTGGTAGCTGCCAGGTCGCTAAACGAGTGCCACGTCAGCTAAACACTAACTGGATTAGGGTTTAGTTAGTTTGGGAGTGACAGAGGAAAATAAATTGCAAGTTGAAAGTGGTGGTGGCTAAGTGGTTAGTTGAAAGTGGTGGTGGCTAAGTGGTTAGTTGGGAGTGGTAGTGGCCAACTCATGATACTTGAGGTTATTAAAATTCAATAACCCTAAAATTTGTGACCCAAATAAACAAAAATAAACAGACATGGATGATTTAAGGTCATTAGCAGTCCTTTTTCAAATTGAACTTTGTTATGATATGATGTTTTTTATATAGGAATTAATGGATAATGGATTTTTGCCTCGCCATCCTACTATCGGCTCACAAGGCTAGGTGATGGAAACTCTTTCCAAACTTGTGGTCCAGATGTCCAATACATGCCAATGATTTATTTATTCTTATTTTTTTTTTTTTGTTAAAATGTTTTTTTTTTTCTGTAATACTTCAAATGTTACTCTAAATTCATTATACAAATGCACTGTTTTCTTAACTGGAGACCGAAAGTTGTTGCTTTTAGGAATTGATGGCTCGCAAGTTATTGGTGAAATATCAAAATATATATTTCTAATATGTTGTATGGCTGCAAGTTATTGTAGAAACATGGGAAGTTATTGGGGTTTGATGGGTTATAACGTATAGTTCATTATAATATTTTATGCGGGTTGCAATTTATTGTTCATACATCCAAATCTAAATATAGCATTGCACTATTAGTTAAGCTATTTTTTTTTAGAAATTGTCTATTTTTCTAAAAAGAGTTTCTCAAACTTTGTTTTGTAGAATAATTATTTATTCTTATTTTTATTTTTGTTTAAATGTTTTTTAGTGTAATATTTTAAATTTTACTTTATTTGTTTAAGGTTTTAGTTTAATGGATCGTAAGAGAAAGAATATGCTTTTCAATGGTGGCAAGTTAAATGAGTTTGTGAATTGTAAACTATGTAAGCGTACTTGTCTTGATAGGAAGCAATATGACATTTATGTTGGTTCCCAGAAACACAATCAAAAGGTATAAAATTGTATTTTGTAATTATATCTTTGATATTTATATGCTTTTTTTAAGTTTTGTGTATCAAACATTTATGCATACAATTTATTGTTTTTAAGTTGCTGCAGCAAGGGGTAAAGCAGTATTTTATTGTGGATTGTGCGAGTATAAGTTCCAAAAACCTTGACATGCATAATAAAGGAAAGCATCACGTAAGCATGATGAAGGGTAAATACGTTGAAGAAGATGATGTGGAGATGTGTTTTGCTTGCAACGTTCGATGTGAAAATCTTAGGGAATTACCATGCTGCAATGGATGTTATGAACGTATTCATAATTAGTTTTTTTTTCATACTTGATTTAATTACTTTTGTGATGCACTATTATTAAGTTTTGTGAACATTATCTTTTGACTTATGTTTTCTTTTGAAAATTATCATATTATTTTGTTTAGTGGAAGAATTTGTTTTATTACAAGATTTATTTGCATCGATTTTTTTTTTTCAACTTACTAATTTCACGAGTAAAAAAAAATTAAAATATTATGTCATACTTTAACATATAATTATTTAAAAACTTGGACAAAATATTAATTTTTCATGTTATATTTTCTTAACTTATAAAAGTTGTTTAAATTTATTTAAGTCTTTTAAAATGTTTTATTTAAAAATTTCTTCACCCGTGAAGTTCACGGGTCTCTAACCTAGTAAAGTAACAAAGGTCTAACACCAAAATCTTCATTTTGCCAAAAAAAAAAAAAAAATGCCTATAATAACCACAATGAAAGAATTGAACCTACTACCATGCTCCTAGAGGTCAAGCTCATCAACCAGCTAGTCTACCAAACATTTAGTGTATTCTTTTTGTTTAATATTATTTACCATTTAGGCGTTTCCTAATAAAAAAAAAAGAAAAGATAAGTAGTGGATGCCACTTGGCATCCACCTATTGAGCACCGTTTTTTCTGGCCAATAAATTTATGTCACTGTAGAAGTGTCCTTAAAATTAAATTGATATATAAGAGAATAATAATAATAATAATAATAATAATAATAATAATAATAATAATAATAATAATAATAATATATTAGCCATGACCTCTTGGTCTAGAGGTATGGTGTCCCCCTTACAAATGTAAGGTTGTGGGTTCAAATTCTTGCAAATGCAAGGTGAGGTGGAATTAAGGTGTGATAAAATTTGTCGTTCGAAAAAAAATAAAAATAATAATAATATTTCTTTGTTTTGAAGGGAGAAGGAAGGATGACACAGTTACTAACACTCTTTTCTAGAGTTTCATTAAAAGATGGAAGAGAAAGGATTAGAAAGAAAGTGGGAAAAAAATGTGTTCCAGAGTTTTTTGTATGAGGTAATGATAATAAAGAGGCTTTTAGGGAGATTTTCAATCTTTCCAATTTGAAAGGAACCAGAGACAAAGGAAGAGGATGGAGATCATTTCTCTTCCATCCTTTAATGAAACTCTAGAACAGAGTGTAATGGTTGTCGATACGGTTCATGAAAGCCTTGCCACGTCGACTCAAATCGGGTACCCGACTTGCCTGGGTACCTGTTCCTGATCAGGTATACCTATGTTATTTAATCGGGTAGGGAAATTGTTAGGGTTGTAAACGAACCAAACGAACACGAACATGGCTTTGTTCGTGTTCGTTTGTTAAGGAAATAACGTGTTCACGAACTGTTCATGAACACTTAACGAACATGATTTTTTGTTCATGTTTGTTTGTTAAGGAAATAACGTGTTCACGAACTGTTCATGAACAATTACCGAACGAGGTTTTTGTTCGTGTTAGCTTATTAAGGAAATGAATGTGTTCGTGTTCATTTGTCTTTGTTTGTTAAATTTAGGTATCGAATAAAAAGTGAACACAAAAAAACACTAATGAACGTAAGCATACACAAACAGACATTAATGAACAAAACCGAGCACAAACTAACACATTTTAAATTCCAAAAATTTCATCACGAACATTGTCCACCCAAAACATACTAATCTAATTACCTAAATATACGTAACATAATCTTGATCACATAATGTCTTCTAAAAACACAAAATTATCATATTAAACTTGTACTATCGAACACAAACAAACATGTTACCAAACGTTCACGAACATAAATGAACGAACGTGACCTCTATTCATGTTTGCTTGTTTAACTAAATGAACAAAATTTCTTGTTTGTGTTTGTTCATTTATCAAACGAACGAATACAAACGAACTTCCCGCCGAACATTTCATGAACTGTTCGCTAAACATTTGGTTTGTTTACAGCCCTAGAAATTGTGGACTAGTTACCGAAGAAAGGATAGGGGGAGAGAGAGAGAGAACTGGGAACATTGTTGCTGGTGAGAGCAGTTTCTAGGTTATGGTGTGCGGATAATCGAAGTCAACGTGGCACTATAATTTTGGTTGGTGGGAGGGTATCGTCAATGAGCACCCCTCCCACCGTCACATATGACTAGATCGCTAACAAGTCAATGAATCATAATGAGAAAATAGTATTCACATAGGGTGTAAAGAAGTCGACCTAAGCCAAGCTCACAAAAGTATTTCATTTAATTATTTATCTTATTAGTCCTCACCGTTTGGTGGAGTGATAAAGGAAATTATGATAAGAACTAGGTCTCTTTTGAAGGTCTCCAGTTCAACTCCGAGCCAAATGACGGCTTTGTCTAACCTAAGTTACGCCAAAGAATTTTGACTCTTGTGGTGGCGCAACTGATATCATGGGTTATGGTTCATCCGAAGAAGCGGTCTGGGCCCATTAAGAAAGTGTTATGTCATCTATGGAGAAACTTTCTCAGATCAGGGCTGGTCTCGCAAGCCGATCTACGGTCGCCTAGTCATTCTAAAAATATTGTCTATTTTAATGTTTTTTTTTTCAAACTTGGATTTGTGTAACGTCTGTCCCCTTCATCTAACATCAATTGTAAAATTTTAGTCCCCCAACTTTGTTGTATTTACGCTTCCAGACCTTTTTTTTTCTTTCGATTATTACATATAATAAAAACATCTATCATCTTTTTTTTATATCTAATATCAATCGTATGCCAAAACCTCATTGTCTCGAAAATCTTATTTCGTGAAGTATAAAAATTCCTTTTTTTTTTAAATATAGATTTTAGATGATTAGATAAGAAATTATTAAATTAAATCCAAATTTATAAATCATTTCAGTATTATCAAAATAAACAAGTTTATGAATTTCATTTTGTAAAATTAGTTTGATAATTCATATAGTTTACAATTAATTAAATAAGTATTATTTAATTAAATTAAATTTCATGTATTATTTTATTATTTATTTAAATAAATAAATTAATGAGTTTATAATTTTTTATAGAAACAACTTATGTATTTAAATTGTATATACATGATACATTTTTTCTATAAAATATTGTTTTAACAGAACATCTTTATATAAAAACCCAAAAATTGAAATCCTTATTTATACTCATTTATTTTGCAATCAAACTTACCCCCATACCCTAAATAGGCCGAAGATGAGTTCCCCTATGTCAATTTGTGATTTAATTTGTGAATCATGGCTTAATTGAGGATTTTTGCTCGTTTTTAAACTTTAACACACCTAAATTTGAAATCCGTAATTATAGGCCTTAGTGTGTCAATTAAACTTGAGGGAATACTATAATAGGGCCGAAATTCACTTCCCCTATGTCAAATCATGGTCAAGCCTCTCAAATCATGGCTAATTATAAGTTTTTTTTGTACACATTTTATAACCTCCTAAACACAAAAACTCTAATCTTTATTTATACACTTCCTTTTTTCAATTATACTTGCAGACATACCCTAAATGATCCGATTAGAAGAACCCCTCAACCAATTTCATCACATAATTTCTAGATCGATCAGATTTTATTTGTTTTGTTCGGTTTTGTCTCAGTTTGATTCACTAACTTCGATCAAGGTATTTGTTTTATCATTTTTGTGTGTAAATCAATAGCCCCCTATTTGTTTTATCAATTATAGTCATTAAGGGTTCCAATTGAAAATCTAGGGTTTAGGATGTTTAGGAATATTTAGGAATTTTGATTTAAAAGTTTTAGAACTTTAAAAATCCATAACTCGTTGGTTGCTGATCTAAACTATATAAAAATTGGTAGAAATGTTTATATTACTGATTAGAAGTTTTAGAAATTATTTCATGAATTTTAGACACTGTTTAATATTTTTAATTATTTTATTTTTTAGTCATGTTTATTTTATATAAAATCAAATATAATGTATTTTAACATAAAAATTGGTGGAAACACATATCAATATGTTAGAATATTTTTAATGCCATTTGCCCTCTGTTTTGGAATGATTTTGTATAATATCTTGTTTTTATTTGTCAATATAGTTTTTAATGAATAAAATTCTTTTTAAATCAATATTAATTGTAAAACTTCTATGAAAATTATTTTGACACTTCTTAAGTCAGTTGACTGAGTTTTAATATAAAACTTTATTTTTAAAAGGGTTATGAATTTATTTATGATTTTGTGTTAATTATGCTAATTTAAATCCATTAAAAATCATTAAATAAATTATAAATCATTTTCTTAATAAAATTTTATTATTTTATAACTTCAGAAAATACCTATTCCTTAAACCAAAATTGTTTATTATTTTTCACATAATATTGATAATCTATTTAATAATTTATATTTAATATAATAAATATAAATTATTAATCATCATCATACTCAGTTAATCCCACCTATAGCAAAGCTAAGTTAGGGTCTGAGGAGGGTAAGATGTAGACAACCTTACCTCTACCCCTGAGAATAGAGAGGCTGCTTCCAGTGAGACCCCCGGCTCGATGTGGTTTGGTATCAAGCCTTGGACATAAGGCACGGAACACTTAGCAATCGGGACAAACCCGATCGGTGTATGTACCCCTTTGTCTTTTGGCTATCCATGCCACCACATGATGCATGATTAACCGTCCGTCATTTTTAACGTTATTTTCATGAAATTAGTAAAATAACGTTAAAACTAGTGCAACTTTACTTTTGCCCCCAATGGCCACACATATATACATTATATGCGCACACCATAAGTGGGGCGTAAATAAATATAAATTATTATTAGTATAATTTATCAATCAATATTATTATCATTATTTAAGTTACATACCTAGTCTACATTAAGGACTTAAGTTATAACTGTTAATTATTTTTCATATTACATATGATTTTTTTATTTAAACAATTTATTTACATTTCTCTCGTCACCTTTTTATTTAAAAATCCTTAAAACCCCCAAATCTAGCCTATACATCATATGTGCCTTAGATTAGAAACCGTAGACTCTTTTAAGTTTAGACCCTTATTTTGGATACTTGAAACTTTAGGTTGAGTCTTTGGGATTCGCCTCATATACATTCGCGACACTTAGCGGTTTATACAACTTAGCGAATGTAAGTATACTTTCCCTTTTTTTTTTGTTTTCACACTTTTGGGGTGATTCATGTACACTCATTTACTCAATCACTTAACTATGTTTGAATGCAATACTCACAAATGCAATTCATATACGTGCCTTACGTGATTGCCTTATGTTTGTTCGTGTGTACTTAGACCTTGTCGAAATCATTAACTTATGCTGAGCCGAACATAACAATGAATAGTGATATATGTCACTTGTTTGATTTGCCCTTTTGAGGGGAAGCCCTTGGTCATTATTATGTGATTCTTGACACTTAAATTTTTTATTCTTGATTCTTGGTTCTTATAGGTTTGATTTTGAACATTCGTACAACTTAGTTACATGATAGCAAATAATATAGCACATGAATTGCAAGCATTTTTTTAATCTATTATATATGTATATAAACAGGGTATGCTCACCAATACAATTCGTTGTATTGACAAATACTATTTTCGTACATGTTACAGGTTGATTTTGAGACGTATTCTTTAAGCCTTTGGATTTATAGTTAGATTTTGGAATCATTGTATTTTATTTTATACTTACAAAATTTTTGCCTTTGTATTTCATCTCAATGTAATAAATAATTCGATTCAATGTAATAATATTTACACTGTAGTACGATGAGCTTTTGAACAATCGCCACTATCGTGCACCCTGATGATTCTACCGTCGGTTGGGGTGTTACAGATTGGTATCAAAGCCATGGTTATAGGGAATTAGGTTATTAGAAATGCTTTTGACCTAGGCTATAACTAAGCTTACATACACAAGTCCTCTCATGCATACTTTATCTTATTTTTCATATATTCTCATATTTTACTTTTGATTTATATATTCTCTATTTATTCCATCACATCTTTTTTCCGGCATCATACTCGGAAAAGAAGACACTCGTACAAAACGAAATCACCAAGTTAGGAATGATATCTATACCTTGGTGATTAGTTTCACTCCCCAACATGTTTTATACATTTGGAATATGTTTTGAGATAGGAGTGGCATCCATACCTCAAGGAAATATTTCAATGTATCCTTTTCAAAATCTCTCAACAGAAATTTCACCACTAAGCTAGGCGTGATATCCTTATCTTAGTGACTAGTTTTACTCCAACGGATGTTTTTGTGTTTTTGAAATACAATCTTTGAGCTAGGAGTGATATCCATACCTCATAAATTTATTTCTATATCTCATTTTATTTAAAACTCACCAAAGTTTTGGAATCAATAGTGACTGGACTCGTGCAATATGGAAGGGCGAGCGCCTGTATCCTGAGTTTTCTGTCTAAGGCCTGGCATTTCGCATAAATCCCAATCATTCGAGGGACCCGTATGCCTACCTCGGAACTCTTGGGACAAGCATTCACTTATAGGCTAAAGCATGTCTCCCACAAGACACTAGAGATTCTAAATCCTTTGGCTAGTCAAAAGTTTCCGATGGAAACAATCCCAGCGTCTCATTTTATTGAATTGATACTTATACCTCGTTTAACATTTGAATTTAAGATTTCAATGTATGTTAGTTTATTTCATTGATTCTCTTATGTTATTCTCTTATTTATCGATCATTCACTTTTGGTTATTCATTATTATTATCAAAACATTTTCCATTATATTTCGCACACTGCTTATAATATTTCATTCATACTTTATAACTTTTACACTAAAACATCATTTCCCTTCGCGTTAAAATGCTTTTACCTATAACTCAAATTTTTACATCTTGTGTTTAACTGCGACCATATCCCGACTTTGGGATATCTCACATAGTTAAACCAAACGTGGATTCAAAACTTGTTAGTCCTCTTGTTTTAAATACAAACCTATTTGATCGACGTTACAATATCTCACTAGACCATAACCATTTGTATTCCCAGAAAACGGTTGGAATCAAGGTCAAACCTGTGTCTTCCCCAATCCAATACCTTAACATCTTAACAACGACCACCACACCAAGTCTATTATTTGTTGAGAACCCCTCGTATTTACCCTCAAAAATTTCGCTGAGTACCCCTCGTGTTTTCATAATACACGTAACACTATATATGCTTACCCAACACTGATTACTACTATATTTCCAAACTTAGAAACATGACTACACCAAGCTCCCTAAGCCATAGCCAACTATCACCAGTTAGCTTCCTTTGGTCAAATTGAGCTCATGCATAGATACCTAGCTACAAAACATGAACCGGTACACTACCCTCTAAAAACGATTGCCTTGATAAACTATTCCTTGTGTTACCTCCTCGAAAAAGCACAAAATCCTATTGCCCAGCTTTGGTGGAGCCTATTTTCCTGATTATTACACACCTTATGCAACCATAATACACCATGCCATACCTACTGTTATGAATCAAACAACATACTTTAATCTCAAAAGATTCCTTGACGATTTTTCCACTCGTGTAATCAAATGATTTACAAAGTTTTCAAGATCATCAACTGACTGACTATAATAGTCAGGGCTTCAAGTTTATCCAAATCCAAACGGGTAATACCTGGATTTTCTCAAAGCACTTCATAAAATTTGAAATTTTCTACTTTAATAAGAGAAATGAAGATTTTAACTTACATGTTAAAAGGAATGTTTTATACAAAAAATTCAATTTCTCAAAACTCGTCAAAACATTTGGGATCATCCACAACCACATACGCGCCCTACCATACCTCCCTAAATATTTCCAAAGCAATCAACCCAGATTTTTCACTCAACTCGTAAACTTATACCATAGTACCAAAAATATCGAGCTGATTCACTCAATTAACGCATCACAAGAAGTTCGGGAATCATACATTGCCTTGAACTTCAATCAGCGTTGATTTGGGTTTTTGAAGCTAGGTTACCAACTAACGGTGGGAACACGAAAATCACACGTTACTCACAGTCCTTATTATTCCCCATGCTGTAACTCGATCTTTATTTAATACTTGGAAATCTAATTTCGGTAACACTAGTGTCACATATGTTAACTTTTCTCATCCCTGTCATTTTAAATCTTGGTCTTTTGAAAAGACATTTGATTTATGCATATATTTCATGAACTTGTTTTCTTTTACATTTAAAGTTGACTTCTTATGAACATATGAAAGTGTGTACCTACGAAGTCCTTTTCATATAAATTATTATTTCTGAATCTAAGATCAACCCTTTCTCGATCTATGAATTCGGTTGTACTCGTACTTCATTATAGCCACTTTCTTCAATTTCATGCAGCCTATGTTTTATAGTCACAAAACATTTTCTTACACTTATATTTTCTCAATTGCAAAACTTTTTGGTATATCTGCCTCTTAAATCATCAACGCGTTTTAAGCTTAGTTGGATGTGAAGCACATAAAAACTTCGTAGTTAAACATGCCCAGATGGGAATAGTATCAGGATGGGTGGCCTCCTGGGAAGTCCTCCCCCGGGTAACCAAAAACGAATCCGTGAGCTCCTATCACGAAAAACAGACAACGTTGAATAATATTAGAGGTTGAGTGTTATTGAATGCCAGCTACATTTTGAAACGTATCTACGTAACCACTAAATTCCAACTTACGCCCACATTATCAATGGGTTATATTTATCCCTTATTATGTCTACAATAAAATTGCCACACAAGCCTACTCATACGACTTGTTTACTCTCATTTTTTTGTGCAAACTACGCGATTTACTCGATTTGTGCCTTTAAGTCTCAATTATATGCTATACCTATATATACACCTTTATGAGCATATATTTTTATACATATAATTTCCTTCATGTAAGCAAGTCCCTACTATATTTTCTCATTATTTTCGTTCAGTACCACAGTCAATGGACATGCCAAATTGATAGCTCGCATGAGATCGAAGCCAATACCCATGTTGGAGTGATTTCCATCAACGACTCGGGTTGGAGTACTCCTCCAACCCGAGGGGAAACAGTGTAAATCCAGGAGTCTGTCAATACGGGTGTTTGGAGCCAGCGCTCTGAACAGTATTTGACAGGTTAATCATAAAGGAAAACCCGAGAGGGGAAGGACCTTTAACCATGTCTTATACTCACATATTATTTTTATCACAGTATTTGACAGGTTAATCACAAAGGCAAACCCGAGAGGGGAAGGTCCTCTAACCATGTCTTATACTTACATAGTATTTTTATGCATTATTAGTTCCTATATATTCACGTTAGTTCATTGTGTCATTTATGTTAGTGTCATGGAAAAGCATAGCACCTTAATGTAAAGTAAATCGATGATTGCGGTCACGAACGTAATCATGGCCTTACAAGTACATTAAGGTGGTATGTGATTCTATTTAGGCTCTTGGTAGACGATCAGTACGATTCCAAAGCATCGATAGTGTGGTAGGTTAGCTGTTGTACACCCTATATATAAGCACTAACGATTATGCGGGAACGGACCGGGAGTCTGACCAAGAACCGGCGTTACTCTTTTATTATTCTATGTTTTCACACATCCTCACACAAACGTCCACATCTTTTGGCTATTTAATAATCCAATTTGATTTTTTCACTTTCTTGATAGCTTTGGGCCCGATCTCTTTTAATAGGATTGTTGCCCAACAGCTAGGATCTTCTTTTATTCAAGCAAACCTTTTTACCAAAGCTCCATTTCGCTTTCCTTGCATTTTCTTTTGGCTTTTCACAAAAACGTAATTTATGCGTACTTTCACATTCACTTGGGATCTTGTTGCATGTACCTCTAAGAAATTTCAGTCAAAAATCTTCTATAGTAGGGGAGACTGCAACAACAGTGCCCTTACGCTAATGCCCATTTTAAATATTCTCTTTCCCAAACTTTTGCATTATAAACCCTCATTTATTAATCTTGGATCAAACGTAAAAAAATTATGAAACTTTTTTTTTTGTTTTAAATAACTATTTTATCTTTGCCAAATCACAAATTCTGCATTTTTCTTCACCACTAAACCTTACTTATCCCTTCTTTTATGACACTTTGCTTATCATGAAAACCTCCACTTGAAAGGAATTTCGGGACGAAGTTCTCTAAAGTAGGGGAGACTGTGACGTCCATTCCCTTCATCTAATATCAATTGTACAATTTTAGTCCTTTAACTTCGCTGTATTTACGTTTCCAGATCTTTTTTTCTTTATATTATTACATTTAATAAAAATATCTATCCTCTTATTTATTATTTTTTATAATATCAATCTTATGTCAAAACCTCATCGTCTCAAAAATCTTGTTTTGTGAAGTATAAACAATCTATTTTTTTAAATATATATTTTAGATGGTTAGATAAGAAATTATTTAACTAAATCTAAGTTTATAAATAATTTCACTATTATCAAAATAAACAAGTTTATGAATTTTATAAGTTCAAACTTTATTTTAATATATAGTATTATTTTATTAAATTAAATTTCATGTATTATTTTATATTTATTCAAATAAAAAATAATGAGTTTATAATTTTTTTTTCTAGAAACAACTTATGTATTTAAATTGTATATACATGATACTTTTTTTCTATAAAATATTGTTTTTACAAAACCTCTTTATATAAAAACCCAAAAAATGAAATCCATATTTATACTCAATTATTTTGCAATTAAAATTACCCCATACCCTAAATAGGCCGAAGATGAGTTCCCCTATGTCAATTTGTGATTTAATCCGTGAATCATGGCTTAATTGAGGATTTTTGCTTGTTTTTAAAATTTAACACACCTAAATTTGAAATCCGAAATTATAGGCCTTAGTTTTTCAATTATACTCGGGGGAATACTCTATTATGGTCGAAATTCACTTCCCTATGTCAATTTATAGTCAAACCCCTCAAATCATTTGCTAATTATAAGTTTTTTTTTACGAGTTTTATAACCTCCTAAACCCAAAAATTCAAATTGCTATTTATGAATTTTAGACACTATTTAATATTTTTAATTATTTTTTAATCATGTTTATTTTATTTAAAATCGAATATAATGTATTTTAACCTAAAAATGGGTAGAAACACATATCAATATGTTAGAATATTTTTCATGCCATTTTCCCTCTGTTTTAGAATGATTTTGTATAATATCTTATTTTTATTTGTTAATATAGTTTTTAATGAATAAAATTCATGTTAAATCAATATTAATTGTAAAAATTCTATAAAAATTATTTTAAAACTTCTTAAGTCAACAAACTGGGTTTTAATAAAATCTTTATTTTTAAAAGTGTTTTGAATTTATTTATGATTTTGTGTTAATTATGATAATTTAAATCCATTAAAATCATTAAATAAATTATAAATCATTATTTGGAATAAAATTTTATTATTTTATAACTTCAAAAAATACATATTTCTTAAACCAAAATTATTTATTATTTTTCACATAATATTGATAATCTAATTAATAGTTTATATTTAATAGAATAAATATAAGTTATTATTAGTATAATTTATCAATCAATATTATTATCATTATTTAAGTTACATAACCTAATCTACATTAAGGACTTAAATTACAACTATTAATTATTTCACATATCACATATGATTTTTTCATTTAAACAATTTATTTACATTTTTCTCGTCGCCTTTTTATTTAAAAATCCTTAAAACCCCAAATCTAGACTAGACACCATAGGTGCCTTAGATTAGGAACCCTAGACTCTTTTAAGTTTAGACCCTTATTTTAGATACTTGAAACTTTAGGTTGAGTCTTTGGGATTTGCCTTACATACATTCACGACGCTTAGCGGTTTATACAACTTAGCGAATGTAAGTATACTTTCTCCTTTTTTTGTTTTCACACTTTTGGGGTGATTCATGTACACCTATTTACTCAATCACTTAACTATGTTTGAACACAATACTCACAAATGCAATTCATATATGTGCCTTACGTGTTTGCCTTATGTTTGTTTGTGTGTACTTATGTCTTGTCGAAATTATTAACTCATTTTGAGCGGAACATAACATTGAATAGTACTATGATATATATCACTTCTTTGATTTACGCTTTTGATGGGATGCCCTTGGTCATTGTTATGTGTAGCACATGAATTGCAAGCATTTTTTAATCTATTATATATGTATATAAACAGGGTATGCTCACCAATACAATTCGTTGTATTGACAAATACTATTTTCGTACATGTTTCAGGTGGATTTTGAGACGTATTCTTTAAGTCTTTGTATTTATATTTAGATTTTCGAATCATTGTATTTTATTTTATACTTAAAAAAGTTTGGCCTTTGTATTTCATCTCAATGTAATAAATTATTCGATTCAATGTAATAATATTTACACTTTAGTATCATGAGATTTTAAACAATCGTCACTATCGTGCACTTCAATGATTCCGTCATCGGTTTGGGTGTTACAATTTGGTTTGTTTACCAAGTATTAATTACTTTATACATGCTTTTAGTTATTTGTAGCATAATTGGTATTTGTATTATAGTATAATTAGGATTAGGATTATATTATAATTAGGTGGCACTAATTAATTGTAAAGTGACAAATTCCTTTAAACTTTGACTTTTTTTCTAATTATATATCATGTAGATGGAAGATTTAAAAATTATAACCTTACAAAAATATTCATTTAATTGCACAAAATTAATTTTAAATATTCTCTTAATTGCAAAAATTAATTTCGATCTCGAAATTAACAACGTTACAAATCCAACACCTTATATAATCAAGTGAGCATTCACAAAACATTGCATAACATCATGGCAAAACTAACCTTCTTATTATGCTTTATTGCTTTCTTCTTCATCATCGTGTGCTCCAATTTAGTAGAAGTAAGATATCACAAAATTCTAATCCATTCTTGCATGAATTGTAATTGTTTATTTCTAAAGTTTTTTTTTCCGTTGTTTTGGCGATTGAATAGGGGACCATGTGGTGTGTAGCCCAATCCCAAGCTTCAGACTCGGTGTTGCAACAAATACTTGACCGTTTTTGTGACAAAGTCGACTGCACGGCCATCCTACCAGGGGGCTCATGCTATAATCCCAATACTGTGCGAAATCATGCGTCTTATGCTATTGATGAATATTTTCGGATCTTTGGCGTGTGTGATACTAGTTATGCTACTCCTTCACCCACGAATCCTTGTAAGTTTTCGTGTTTTAATATTATGTTTTAATATTTTGCTTTAAAATGACTTGGGAATTTTCTTCATGTAGCTTTCGGGTCATGTATTTACCCATAAGTTATGGAAGGTTGCGGGTGTTCGTGATGGTCAGTCTCCCAAGAAAGCAATGGTTGAAGAAATTAGTTTATAATATTCAATAAAAAAATGTAAACAAAGGAATTTAATCAAGAAAAATAAAGAAAAAAGCTTCAATTATATTCAACTAATGTTATTATATCGTGATAGTTACACATAACGAAAATTACAAGACTCCTCATAAGAAAACATGAAAAATTAAAAGAAATGCCTTTTCTTTCTATATATCACAGACAATAATAATATTTCTGTCAGAAAAACACGTCATATAAAAACAACTAAAATTCTTTCGTGCGTTACATCAGAATTCGACCGGTATCAATTCAATTTATTACGATATCAGCACGACACCGCACCGGTACTCGGTATAACAACCGGAAAATAAGATGTAAAAAAATAAAGTCATGATGTGGCCAAAAGGATTTCAACATTTTTTTACATCAAACGAAAACTACAAACGAATATCAGTAACAATTCTGATAGTCTGATACTTGTACCAATGTTGTTCATTCATAAATCGGAATCAACAAGATACTGATTTATAAAGCACTACTGATTTGAGTGCAAGTTGATGTTCGGAAAACTTTTACAAGATGTTAGAAGGCTATATCTATTCTATCTATATAATGAAAGAGTAGATTCGGGTCGAATTGAACCCTTAGAGAGTGTCCTCATGGATCTAACCGCTAAATGGAGCTCCGAATTGAAGTATATATAAACCGTTTTCTTTATTATTTTTTTTTCATTCTCCACAACATCATTCTCCATTTCTCCCTAACAAACCTTTCTATTCTCCTTCTTCATCTTTCATACTTTCTTAATTCTCCACAACCGATTCAAGGTAATCATCTATCCCTATTCTTCTAGCATTGCTTAATATTATTGTGTTTTACTTATTTTTGTTTAAAAAGTCGATGGTTTACTGTTAAGAATTTAATGAAACCTCTGTAAGATTATGCAGTTGATTTTCTGAAATATGAGTGTTTTTTGTTTATAAAATATGAGTGTAAATTTGCTTAATCAAATTGTTTGACTTAATTTTTTGTTTTTTTGTTTAACATATTAGTTTGACTATTTAATCGATTTAATCAAATTCTGCAATAATATTCTTATCAATGATTAAATAGTGATACATTTAGAATGAAGATTTAATCGGGTTTTTTTTTTTATAAAATACAATTCAGATGATTTAGAACGAACATGGATAATGAGCATTTAATCGTTTCAAGAACTTTATCCATTCGATGTATTCGTTTTTTATTATTCTTTAGAAATACTGACTTTTTTTAATCGGTATTGATAGATATACAGTGAATCGGATTTACCTTGAAACGGATTTAATCATTCTATGTTTTAACATTTAAAAAACAGGATTTCATTCGAACACACCAACGCTATTATGTCTTATCACAAAGGTTCTCAATTCTTCAAGGTTTCGCATAAGCCTTCGTTAACCATGTTGGTATGATTGTTATTTTTGTGCTAATATGCCTATTTCATTTTAAAACATGATTTAAAAAAAAAAAAATTATACGTGTCTTTCCAAACTGTGCCGAAGGCCATAAACAAATTTCTGTTATCTAAAAACATCATATGCAATGACGTTACAGTTGCCACATACGAATGACAATCTTGGTTAGTCCGATTAGACTTGATAGATAATTGGTTTTGATTGCAATTAATAAGATTTATTAATTTTTAATGTTATTTATTAAGATGTTTAATATTATTTATTGACATTAATATTTATTACAATTTTTAATATCATTTATTTTTATTATTGTTTTTTCGAATTTATGTTTAAAATTATTGACCGAATTTAATTTTTTATATTATGACAAAATCATTTCAATAGTAATATGATAATTTTAAGATGTCAATAATAATTAGTCGATAATTGGTAAGTCAATTTCAAACGCGAATGTTTTTAATGTAATTGATTTGAATTTTTATTACGATTTTAAGGTTATTTATTAAGTTTTTTAATCTCATATATTTATATTACTATTTTTACGAATTATGATTAGTCTTGATTGCAATTAATAATATTTATTCATTTTTAATGTTATTTATAACAAATTTTTAATCTCATTTATATTACTATTAATACAAAATTATGTTTAATCTATTTTTACGAAATTATGTTTAATATTATTTATTGACATTAATAATAATTGACCGAATTTAGTGTTATTTATTAAAAATTTTAATCTCATTTATTTATATTACTATTTTTTTTGAATTTATGTTTAATATTAATGACCGAATTTAATTTTCTATATTATAACTTTTCTTTAATCAATTCTCATTAAACGATAATTATCAAAATTATTTCAATAGTAATGTGCTAATTTTAAGATGTCAATAATAATTTGTCGATAATTGGTAAGTCAATTTCAAATGTGGATGTTTTTAATGTAATTGATTTGAATTTTTAATTACGATTTTGAGGTTATTTATTAAGATTTTTAATCTAATTTATTTATATTACTCTTTTTACGAATTATGATTGGTATTGATTGCAATTGATAAGATTTATTCATTTTTAATGTTATTTAATATTAGTTTTAATGTTATTTATTGACATTAATAAAAATTGACCGAATTTAATGTTATTTATTACGATTTTTAATCTCATTTATTTATATTGATATTTTTATG
This sequence comes from Ambrosia trifida, assembly GCA_028751855.1. Taxonomy (NCBI): domain Eukaryota; kingdom Viridiplantae; phylum Streptophyta; class Magnoliopsida; order Asterales; family Asteraceae; genus Ambrosia; species Ambrosia trifida. The sequence continues at coordinate 64,081,005 of CM054125.1, forward strand.
AAATTATGTTTAATATTATTGCCCGAATTTAATTTTTTATATTATGACTTTTTTTAATCAATTCTCATTAAAAGATAATCATCAAAATCATTTCAATAGTAATATGCAAATTTTAGGATGTCAATAATAATTTATCGATAATTTGTAAGTCAATTTGAAACGCCGATGTTTTTAATGTAATTGATTTAATTATTGATTTCAATTTTGAGGTTACTATTGAAAATTTTTAATCTCATTTATTTATATTACTAAATTTTCGAATTATTATTGGTCTTGCCTGCAATTAATAAGATTTATTCATTTTTAATGTTATTTATTATGAGTTTTAATGTTATTAATTGACATTAATAATAATAGACCGAATTTAATGTCTATTAATAACATTAAAACTCATAATAAATAACATTAAAAATGAATAAATCTTATTAATTGTAGGCAAGACCAATAATAATTCGAAAAAATTGTAATATAAATAAATGAGATTAAAAAGTTTCAATAGTAACCTCAAAATTGTAATCAATAATTAAATCAATTACATTAAAAACATCGACGTTTCAAATTGACTTACCAATTATCGAAAAATTATTATTGACATCCTAAAATTTGCATATTACTATTGAAATGATTTTGATGATTATTTTTTAATGAGAATTGATTAAAAGAAAGTTATAATATAAAAAATTAAATTCAAGATATTATATTAAGCATAATTGCGTAAAAATAGATTAAACATAATTTCATAAAAATAGCAATATAAATAAATGAGATTAAAAAATCATAATAAATAACATTAAAGTCGGTCAATTAATATTCAGGTCAATAAATAACATTAAAACTCATAATAAATAACATTAAAAATGAATAAATCTTATTAATTGCAATCAATACCAATTATAATTCGTAAAAATAATAAATATAAATAAATAAATAAATTAGATTAAAAATCTTAATAAATAACCTCAAAATCGTAATAAAAAATTCAAATCAATTACATTAAAAACATACGCGTTTGAAATTGACTTACCAATTATCGACAAATTATTATTGACATCTTAAAATTAGCACATTTCTATTGAAATGATTTTGATGATTATCGTTTAATGAGAATTGATTAAAAGAAAGTCATAATATAAAAAATTAAATTCGATCATTAATCTTAAACATAATTCCGAAAAAACAGTAATATAAATAAATAAGATTAAAAATTTTAATAAATAACATTAAATTCGATCAACAATTATTAATGTCAATAAATAATATTAAACATAATTTCGTAAAAATAGATTAAACATAATTTCGTATTAATAGTAATATAAATAAACGAGATTAAAAAATCGTAATAAATAACATTAAATTCATTCAATTATTATTAAAAATGAATAAATCTTATTAATTGCAATCAATATCAATAATAATTCAAATTAATAATATTATTAATATTAATATATTCATTTAAATATCTTTAAATGAAAATTCACGAGTTTGGGATGGAATTCAATATTTTGAATAATATTCTCGGAGATTAAGTATTTCCAAAACAAATTAATTGTTTTCGATATTCGATTCGAACCATATGTGTTATGCAAGACTTATTATTATTACCAAACCTATCATTTTATATTAGTGTTCTTTTGTCCATCATCAGATAAAATAATAGTAATAAAATTCTTCCTATAATTGTAGGAAGATATATAATATTTACATATATTTATTAATAAAAAGTGTTTCCCAAAATATATATATTAACAATGGTAGGTTTCATATTTTTTTTTCTGTATTTTTAAATTTTTGGAAAAAAATTTATGTTATATTATTATTACAAAAATTACAAGAAAATCAATAAATACTAACAAAATCAATAATGCAATAATTGTGCTAAATGGTAATTTGAATAGATGAATGTATTCATTTAATTTGACCTTCATTCAATTGTTAGTAAATGCTAACCAAATCAATCATTCAATTGACAATAAATTAGTAACTGATATAATAAACTTTACGAATTTGGGACCGAATGCAATTTTGTAACAATATTCTCGGATATAACTATTTGCAAAATAAATTAATTGGTTTTTGATATTCGATACGAACCATATGTTTTTTTTTGAAAGGTTAATTTCTTTTAAATCCTGTGGTCTGTGAGACTTGAACCCAAGACCTTCCACAACCTAGGTGTTTTAAAGGCTTTGCCTTTGCCAATGGACCACCACCCCATTGGTCGATACGAACCATATGCGTTACGAAAGACTTATTATTACGAGTCCTATAATTTTATATTAGTGTTCCTTTATAACAAAATAGTAATTAAATTCTTCCTATAATTGTAAGGAGGTGTATAATATTTACATGTATTTATTAATAAAAGCGTTTCCCAAAATATATATAATAACAATAACAATGCTAAGTTTCATATTTTGGGGATCTGATTTTTTAAATCTTCGGACACAACAAAAAAAATATTATATTATTATTACAAAAATTACATTAAATTCATAACCCAACCTTTATATAATGATGGTATTCATTTACATTGACCCTCATTTAATATCCAATAAATGTTAACCAAATAAATCATGCAATAATAGTGTTAAATGGTAATTTGAAGAAATTAATGTATTCATTCACACCGATTCTTATTCAATTGTCAATAAATGTAAACGAAATCATTCATTCAATTGCCAATAAATTAGGAAATGATTGCATTTTTTAATTTAACTTTGCTCAATAATATAACTATTTTTATATAAATATCTTTAATAAACTTTAAGACATTTTCTTTATCCAATCTTTATATAAATAAATAAAAAATAACAAATTAAAACTGATGGATTGGGTACTAAACCGACTCGTTGTCATACCCAAACCTGGATGTACAACTGCGCTGGAAGAACTCATGCGCACTAGACCGAAGGAGCAAGTTACGCCTGGTCAACAGCCACATAATAGTCAAAGGAAAACACCATGCATGGTCAACAGCCATGCATGAATCAAGGAGGCAATTCCGTATGCCCAACACTAAAGGCGGTAAACCGTTCCATCATTCCCTTAAACTTAGCTCTTCATAATTACCTTACTAACATAATATAGAGTAGTAGAGACAATCCAAACCGGGCCTTGGCCCATCACGGTTTGGGTCTTGGGTAATGGTGGCATACGTCCACTCCTATATAAGGGATCACATCCCTAATAGGAAGGACACTTTTTGCTAACCCAAAGAGCTATCACTAAAGATAGTATCCCCATTCCCTTAAACTTAGCTCTTCATAACTACCATACTAACATAATCTAGGGTAGTGGAGACAACCCAAACCATGCCTTGGCCCATCACGGTTTGGGTCTTGGGTAATGGTGGCATACGTCCACTCTTATATAAGGGATCATATCCCTAATAGGAAGGACACTTTTTGCTAACCCAAAGAGCTATCACTAAAGATAGTATTCTCGTTCACCCCGTTTTTGTTACAAACTGCTACCTTGAGTAGTCGTCTCCCTACCCACATCAATTCTTGTTTGCAGGTCATTCAATCCATAACTTGTAGTGAAGGATCAACCCTGTGGAATACAATAATATTATCATCCTTATCCGGTGGTAAGACCATTTGTTTCTTCATTGGCACCATCCGTATCGGTTCTTTCATCTTTCAAACTAGCATTCATGGTTTCCTCGAATGGTGCAAACCAAAACACTGCTGAAGTCGATGCAACAATTGATGATAAGATCAATGATGTTGCACCCAACACCATAACAAAGAATGTAACTCAGAAACAATCGTCTTCGACATTCCAGTTCAACCCAATCAGGGGAGGACAATCAGGAGCAAAGAAGAAACAAGATAACCAGTCTCCGGTAGATCCGGATGAGTGGTTAGCCAGGCAAAACTCAAAGACAATTGCTGAATACCAGAAGATGGTTCTTGAGAAGGCCAAACTTAATGTTCAAAAGACTTTAAGTTTCGGTACAATGGAGGATGATCCAGAATCACCTCCGGAAAACAACAATGGCCGTCGTCCAATGGGACCTCTTCAGGCGGTACATGGTGGAGACCGTGGTAGAAATACTCGCGGTAAGGACCCCGTCAACCTGGATGAGGAGCCCGGCGGCTATGAATCTGAAGATGAAGTACAACATGATTCCAACCGTAAGCAACGCTCTAAATCGTTTGCAAGCGCACAAAAAGATGACGATCTCTATAAGCCATACAGGCCAAAGACCTTTGCAGAAAGGCCAAAATTTTGTGCGCGAATAGCTTTGGCCCCAATGCCTAAAGAATGCAAGCTCCCAAGTATAATTGGGAAATATGATGGCCTACGTGATCCAGATGATCACTTACATGCTTTTGATTGCGCGGGCAGCTCTAAACTTTGGCCCGTGCAAGCTTGGTGCCACTTATTTGTCCAAACGCTAACGGGAGCTGCTAGAGTTTGGTATGAAAGTTTGCCTGTTGGATGCTTGGTGGATTTTGACGACTTGATTAGAAAGTTCAAGAATCACTTTTCACATTTACGCAAGCACAAGAAGGATAAGGCGCACATTCTGCTGTGCACACGCCATGAGAACGAGTCATTGGAAGATTATATAGTACGGTACAACAAAGAGGCCCTCCAACTAGGATGCAGAGAAGAACTTACCCGTGCAGCATTTATTCACGGCGTAAGAAACGATGACTTAATGAAGTGCCTCACCGGAAAGGATGGTGTACCGACTGCTTGGGACGAAGTGATCGAAGTTGCGAAAGTTTACGCGTCTTCGGAGCGTTCCTTTCATCGTAACAAGAATATGCACCAGAGCAGTAACCACCATGCAGCGCCCAACAACAAAGGCAAAGGTAAACAATCTGTTTGGTCCAGAATCTTTGGCTCAGCAGATGAAGGAAAGTATTCATCCGCGCAAGATGCGCGAAATCTCCTGAGTTCAAAGGGATTCCGCGATCAAAAGAAAAACCAAAGAAAGAATTATGATTAGACTCCGTTGTCCAAAATGTTGTCCAAAGTTCTGAAGACAGAGCAAATTCAGTTCCCAAAACCACGAGAACTCAGCCGTGACAGACAAAATGTCAACAACTCCAAATACTGCGAGTACCATGAAGACTATGGCCATTTAACGGACAACTGTTACAGCCTCAAGATGGAGATCGAGAATGCCATAAAGTCAGGACAATTAACGCATCTTATGAAGCATATGCGGAAGAAACAGCGAGACCATACGGAAGTAGGCGAGCCTTCCCAAAAGAAGATACGCAATCTGAATGCGCATCACGTGTATCACACTTCGCGCCATAATTGCAATATGACTCACAGAGCCACAAGTCACAAATGAACATTCGCCGTCACCAACGACAACTCGTGGAAAGAGGAACAAGTTATAATGCCAAGAGTAAAGGGAGGAGCTTCTTCAACAGCTCCGCTGATCATCATGAGAGTCGTAGGACATTACCGTACAAGGTATATGTTTCTAGACAACAGAAGTAGCACCGATATCATGTACCAGCAGTGCTTTGAGCAGCTGGACGAGGATGATAAAGCAAGACTAGTTCTCATGACAGAGCCCATCTCAGGCTTCATACATGAGATGATATTCCCATTGGGAATGCTCACATTTCCAGTCACACTCTCAGATGGGAAACACTCACGTACAGAAGTTTGTGACTTCATTGTTCTTCCCGTCAATTCTTCGCATGACATCTTGCTGGGACGGGAAGGCTTGGCAAAATTCAACTTCAACGCATCTACACCACACCAAATGGCAGGGTTTCCTACCCGGACCGGTGTAGCTTTCATACGCAGGAACAAAAATTGTCATACCACTGATGCGCATAAACCCGCGAAACAATTGAAACCAACTGTCAGAACCGAACCAGAAAAATGGGTTATCAACCCTAAATTTCCGGAACAGACAGTTGTCATTAGGCATGCAATCTCCGACTCCATCCGCACGCATCTAAAGCAACTTCTCACAAAGAATATGGATATCTTCGCTTTCCAGCCAGCTGACATGGTTGGTGTCCCGCGTCACATCGCGGAGCACAAGCTCAATGTTTACAAGACAGCCAAACCGGTTGCCCAAAAGAAGCGCAATATGGGGCTGGAGAAAACAAAGGCGATGAACGAACAAGTAATGGAACTTTTGAAGGCGGGTATTCTCCGCAAAAGCAGATATCATACCTGGGTTGCCAACCCAGTCATGGTGGGAAAGTCCAACGGCAGTTGGCGCATGTGCGTGGATTACAAGGATCTGAACAAAGCCTGCCCCAAAGATTGTTATCCCCTGCCGGAGATCGATTTAAAAGTTAACTCGTTGGCACCGTTCAGATTCAAATGCTTTCTTGAGGCCTACAAAGGGTATCATCAGATCCAGATGGCCAAAGAAAATGAATATAAAATAGCATTCCGCACTGATATGGGAACCTTCTGTACATAAAGATGCCATTCGGACTCAAGAACGTTGGGGCCACATACCAGCATTTAATTGATACAGCATTTGTAAAACAGATTGGCGTCAACTTGGAAGTCTACGTAGACGACCTCGTCATCAAGAGTAGAGAGGAAGATCAAATGTTGAATGATATCCAGAAAACATTTGAACAACTTCGAAGCATCAGAATGAAGCTGAACCCAAGCAAGTGTTCCTTCGGAATGGAAGAAGGGAAGTTTTTGGGAGTCATAGTAACTAAAGATAGCTTCCGCGCAAACCCGGACAGGATTCAAGCGATTGAGCGCATGCCATATCCATCTTCCGTGAAAGAGGTCCAAACATTGATGGGACGCCTCGTAGCTTTGAACCGGTTTTTGTCAAACTACGCGTCTAAATCATTCCCTTTCGTGGACACATTAAAGAATTGCTTGAAAAAGTCAGCCTTCAATTGGACCACGGAAGCAGAAAAAGCTTTTCAAGAAATGAAGGAGTGTCTGAGCAACTTGCCAACACTCACTGCGCCGCTACCAGAAGAACCACTCACACTATACTTGTCCGTTACGGACAAAGAGGTAGGCGCAGTACTCATGGTTGACAGGAAAGGGGTACAAACCCCAATTTACTTTGTCAGCCGTACACTCCTCGATGCAGAAACTCGTTATTCAACAATGGAAAAGCTGGTCCTCGCACTAGTTCATGCCTCCAGAAGACTGCGCAAATACTTTCAAGGCCACCCCATCAACGTCTTGACTGATTTCCGCATTAATGACATTATGCGTAAGCCAGAACTCTCGGGAAGGCTAGCCAAGTGGGCTATCGAGTTGGGTGAGCATTCAATTACCTACAAAGCCAGACCTTCTTTCAAGGGGCGGATCTTAGCAGACTTCGTCACGGAAGTCCCAACAGATAAGATCGAAGAGTGTCTAAACAAAGCATCATCAAGCTCAATTCCACCAGATGAATCACAAAAATGGGAGCTTTTCACTGATGGTGCTTGCAACGATGAAGGGGCTAGTGCGGGGTTACATTTAATAACGCCGGAGGAAAAAAGAGTAAACTTATGCCATAAGACTCGACTTCCCAACCACCAACAATGAGGCAGAATACAAAGCCCTTGTGACAACCTGCACCCTTCACTTTTCATAAATGTGCATAATTGGTTCCTCAAATATTTCAAAATTTTCATTTTTAACCCTCGTATTTTAATAGGACCAAAATTCACAATTTAATAAAACTTATAATTTTTATAAGTAAAAGTATGCACGTTTTATACTTACATCTACACCCGAGCACGTATGTTTCAGACCTTGATACTCAAAGCCCTTAATTTTCGGTCCTAAAACAACTTAGAAACAGATGGAAACAAGTCTAGAACTTAAAATGATTAAATTAGAAAAATTATTTTTTTAGCCCTCGCGGTCCGCTGAGACAGTCAAAGTTCCGGTTAAAGTTCCAGTCAAAGTCCTAGTCAAAAGTCCTAGTCAAAGTCTCAGTCAAAATCCTAGTCAAAGTCCTAGTCAAATCATCTTAAAACCTTACTTTATTGTGTTGACCAATTTTAAAGCCTAATTGAATCCAAAACTAGTATAAAAACCCACCTATGACCCATTACACTTTGCACCTCAAAATCGATTGTTTCAATTCAATTAAACTCTCTCTCATACCTTTCTTTTAAAGTATATTACTTCTACATTTGAAGCTTTGATTATAAGCTCTTGTAATTGGCGAATTGGAAGCTTGATATTTTTCCTATTCGGTTTCTTTTCTTCTAAATTGGACTAGTTTCGTTGTTGAATCTTTGGATTGCTCGCATTTTCACGCTCGCTTAGTCATCTAGTCATTTGGCGAATGTGAGTATTTCCTATCCCCTTTTTGCTTTTATTCATTTTTGGGGTGTTACATGTACACTTATACAAATTACAAATACAAGTTCACATTTTTACAATACAATTCTAGTACTATGTGCATTTGCTTACAAACGTGCTTTATGCTTAGACATTACATGTAGAATACATTTGTACTTAGTGAAATCATTAGCCATGTACAAGCCGACCTTAACATTGGATAGCGCTATTGGATTGACAACCTGCCTAGGTTGATTCTCCCCCTTTTTCATCGGAGAATCCGTGGTCATTGTTAAGTTATTATCCATTTATTAGATAAGTACATCGCCGTTCATTTAGTACATTATACAGTCATAGGATTGATTTCGCTCATTTGTATGATACATAGTTTACATAATTGCACTGTAGCTTTGCACTTGAATTGTATAACATTTTCCAACTTACTATATATATTAAAACTAGGAATGCTCACCAACATTTCATATGTTGACAAAACTTATTTTGTACATGTTTCAGGTGCAGTTTGATCTTAGTTCCATAGCATTGGATTTTAGTGCTTGCTTTTAATAATTTATTTCAAATTTCATGTTTTGTTCATACTTTTGTATTTTTCCCATTTCATCCATGTAAGACAATTTAAATTATTCAATAATATATTTACATTTTAGTACCATGTGCTTTTGAACAATCGTCACTACGTGACACCTCGATGATTCCGCCATCGGTTGGGGTGCTACAGCCCTTTTGGCGGGTCTGCGCATAGCCAAAAAGATCGGAGCTCAACACATTGAAGCTTACGTTGACTCTATGTTGATAGCAAATCACATAGATGGTTCATAGAAAGCAAGAGAACCATCCATGATTTTGTACATGGAACACGCTAAAGAGCTAATGCGCAGCTTTCACCATTGCAAAGTAACTCATGTGCGGCGTAGCCAGAACAAGCCAGTAGACGCCTTAAGCAAGATGGCTTCAATAGTATTCGACTACATGGCCAAAGATGTGCGGGTCGAGGTGTTAAATCACCCATCTGTACCGCAACGACAAGTGAATGTGGTTCGAACGGGAAGAAACTCTTGGATAACCCCCATAATGGCTTATCTGACCAAGGGAATTCTCCCGTCCAGCAGAGCAGAAGTCGGAAAGCTCCAAACAAAGCTTTACATCATGAAGTCATTGACGGTATTTTATACCGACGTTCTTACCTTGGGCCGTTTTTACGATGCGAAGACTCCACAGAAGCTACGTACCTGATAAAAGACATCCATGAAGGGTCATGCGGATTACATGCGGGCCCAATAATGGTTGTCGCCAAACTCATGAATGCGGGCTACTATTGGCCCGGAATGCACTTAGACGCAGTAGTTGAGCTTTGGAAATGCGACGCCTGTCAGCGGCACGCACCGGGTACTCTCAGGCCAAAAAACAACTTAGTACCAGTAACAGCGGTGTGGCCTTTTCAAAAATGGGCCATCGATTTAGTGGGAACTTTTCCCACAGCACCGGGCAATGTCAAATACCTAGTTGTACTAATCGATTACTTCACCAAATGGGTGGAAGCCAAAACTTTGGCCTCGATAGATGGACGGAGCATCAAGAAGTTTATATGGGAGTTCATCATATGCAGATTTGGCCTACCACTAGAAATTGTGAGCGATAACGGTACGCAATTTGCGGACCAGCATTTACAAGAATGGCTCGCATCAATGAATGTCAAACAGATATTCACTTTGGTTGCGCATCCTCAAGGCAATGGCCAGGTAGAGCGCGTTAACCGAAGCATTGTCGAGGGAATTAAAGCTCGATTGGGAACTAAGCGTAGTGGCTGGGTCGATGAGCTCCCTCATGTTTTATGGGCTCATCGCACATTATCTAAGACTAGCAATGGAGATACACCATTTAGCCTAACATATGGAACCGAGGCTGTGATACCCGCGGAGTTAGGTGTCCGTCCCCAAGGGCGTTGTTCGCACAAAACAATGACAATAACCAAGAGCTGCGGATGAACCTCGATCTATTGGAAGAGCGCCGGGACACGACCTCTATCCGCGAAGCCACTTACAAGCGACAGTTAGAGAAGTATTATAATGCGCGCGTCAAAGAGCATCTCTTCCGCGTAGGAGACTACGTATTCCGCAACAATGAAGTGTCCAACACCGAAAAACCCGGTAAGCTTGCTCCCAACTGGGAAGGACCCTATAAAATACAAGAGGTGCTGGAAAAGGGCGCATATGCTTTGGAACGTCTGGATGGCACGCCCATTCCACGCACCTGGAATGCAGCGCAATTGCGCATCTACTACATTTGAGTTTCTTTTTTCCTATTGCACTTGTAATAAAGGCCTATGGCCCAACCAGTTTATATTACAATAAAAGCATGTTTTCACATATCATTGCGTCATACCAAATACAAGCAAACGATATACAGAAGCACATATAAGCATTCCATGATCCGATTATCAAAACGTACAAAAAAGAGCGGACATACATCAAACCACATCATCATATGATATAAGGCTTGTTCTACACATACATATATATATATATACATATATATATATATATATGTATGTATCTACAATCCATCAAGTCAAAGCTAAGGGGCATGCTTCCATTCACTACCAACCTTTCGGAGTTTGAGCTTCGGAGTCTTATGCAAGTCTCCAAGATCTGACAGCTTCTTCATCTTCAAAGGTTGGCCATCAGAGGTCCCTTGATCATCTAAATCATCAGGCCTCATACTCTCCTAGGATAGCAAGTAGCCACAATATTCAGCTAGCCGATCAAGGGCATCAGCAGGCATCCCAATGTGAACTGGATGATGAGATAACTTCATCATCCCTTTCACAGCCACATTTTCATGATGTTGAAGATTTTCCGATGGGACATTGGTCAACATTGTTCTTAGAAGAAATGAAGAGTTCTTCAGGAAAGTTACTATGAGGAAATGGTATACATGCACTTGCTATATATAGAAAGGGAAGTACAGATATTTAATTACCATTAATGTAAAATACTTGATGTTCATGGGGAAGTGTGACAATCGCCAAGTCAGAAACTGACACAGGCCACCGAAACTGTCACTTCTGCATTTAATCGTGCCAGACACAGACTGACACAAGTCCCTGTCACTCCAAATGACGTCAGCTCATGATTGGTTCGCGGACAAAATGGAAAACCAACATAACAGTGCTACATTATAAAAGTACAAGAAGACGAGTTAATCAACATTCAAATATTGTGATACATCATCCGTACACGGTATTTCCCCTTGCGTACCACCGGTTGCGGACGAGGTACCAGATCCGCTAGCCACAACAGCCTTCTTTAATTCTTCTTCTTTACGAGCTTTTTCCTCAAGCTCTGCTCCAAGCTGGTTTGAATCTTCAAAATACCCGCAAAGTTCTCCAACTGGATCATCTATCTTTAAGCATGCATTCACCACATCAAACACATCAAATGTAAGGGCCTCAAACTCCCCTTGAGCCTGCAGCATCTCCGCTTCATATGGCTTATTGTAGTACGGACCTTCTTTGATCTTCTTTCCATAGGCGTGGTGATAAAATCCTTCGCTAAATTCCAGATTAAGACCCTGCTTCAAAGCTGAACTGGTAATTTTGGCAATGACATTTTCTAGCTTTGGCTCGTTCCACACAGGCTTAAATATCTGCGCACCAGTCAAAGATTCAAATATACACTAAAAGCAGGAAACAAACATACTGCAAAAGTATAAACAACTTACCCGTGCCACACCATCCTGCATCAACCAATTAACCCGATCCCAGGCAGCAACGACAACATTGGACGCATCTTGGCACGCTACGCGTGTTTGGTCCAATTCCGCTTGAATTTGGGAACGTGAGGATTCAACCAGGGCTTTCTCCTCCTCCAATTTACCCTTATCCTGGCCAAGTGATTGAATTTTCAGCTCTGCTTCCGACAACGCGGAGGTGGCCTTCAAAAGGTCTTCATGCTGACGATTATATTTATCAATTGTGTCAGCCAGCTCCACCTGTTTAGCATCTACAGCCTTTTGCTTCTCCTCAGCACCCTTGATGAGCCGGGCATTTTCATTCTTTAACTTTTCAACTGATGAGCGCAAACGCTCCATCTCTTGGTTGGTCCACTGGCAGGACTCCTTCCACAGTCTGGAAGATTCCGCTTTATCAGCTTCCTTTTTAACCCTTCCTAGTTCGCCAAACAAGTGATCAATCTGCCCCTCCATGTGCTTAAGGGTCTCATCAGCATTTCTCCTGCAATACTGAAATTGCTGGACAACGTTGTAGGCATTCTCTAATTCAGTATGCACAAGTCTCACCATCCCTGCCAATGACCTCTCCCATGAATCAACAATGGGAGGTACCCGAGCTGGCACTCTGTATCCAATAACCCATGAGTGCAGCATGTCAGTGAACCACAACCAGCGACTAGAATCCTCAAACGAATCCCGTGTCGAAGCTGGATGCTCATACGGATCTAGAGATGAGGTTTGCGAACCCCCAATAGCACGATAAGAAGAGTAGTTTCGGTGAATAAGGTTAGTCATGTTTTCCTGCAATACGTTAGATCAGTATACGTATCCAAGAAATGTAGTTAATTTCTTTAACTAATACAATAATTATAAATGTATAAATAAATGATTATGAGTTACACAATGATCAAACATAAAACCTTTCTATTTTATAAGAAGGGTATTTATAAAATAGATGTTTAAATAGTGTAAATAAATAAATGTTTAATTATGTCTAATTAAACATATATAAGATTAAAAATACAAGACATGATCCAAAAATGTTATTTTTATAGGAAATGGATTCTTTATGTTATAAATCAATGAAAATAATTTTCTCATAATTTTTATAAACTTATTTATATTTAAAACTGATTTAATAGAATTAAATCATGTTTAAATGATTAAAAATAGGAAAATTAATAAAAATAAGTGTTTTCTGAACCAATAATTTTTATTTTAGTTCATGATGATTAGAAATAATTTATGACAAATTTTGAGATAAAAACCATTAAGAATGAATTTTTAATCAATTAAATATGATTAAAACAAATTTAAATAATAAAAATTACGAAAATAAAATATTTTCCAGAAATAAAAATTATGACAATTTTCTATGAGGTGCCAAGAAGCTACACCTAAATGTTTATAATTTTTGGAGCAAAAATGAATTTTCTATGTATATTATAAGATTAGTGTATATATATATATATATAAATAAAATAAAACACAAAAAAAAAATATAATAAGTAAAAAGAAATGGGGTCAGACCTGCTGATAACAGGGGTCGAACCCAGCCCTTCGAGGTTACCAACAGATACACAAACCACTATTCTATAAACTTAGTTTGTTAAGTAAATTGAAATGTTTATCTATTTGAATAATATCTAAAATTGACCTTCTTCCCCAAATAGCTCAAGAACCCTAACCCTCATCCCAATTCCAATAACCCGATTAAGATACAATTACGAATCTGTAATAAGGGGTTTTTGTTAAGTGATGTATAAATAACAAAACGGCAATGAAAAATGAGACTTACAAGCTCGTTTTAGAGTCGAAAAAGAAGATGGAAAAATCGCACATGGTGGCCGAATAAACATAGTTTCAGACGTGATTAAGCTACGTTTTTAGTGGGTTTTGATCGTGTTTGAGTGCAGAAACAGAATGGCACTATCAGTTTATATAATGGTCGAGTAAAAGGCTCGTGTTAATTCGTTTAAAGTCTCCGGCGGTTACACATAGGGGTGTAAATGGCACGTAGTGGCTCGGGATCGGCTCGGGATCGACTCGGTAAAAAGCTCGAACGAGCCGAGCCTTAACGAGCCCGAGCCCGAGCCTGAAATATGGCTCGTTTAGTTATCGAGCCCGAGCTCGAGCCCTAGATATAAAGCTCGATCGGGCTCGCGAGCCTAATCGAGCCTTAACGAGCTAGAGCCCGATCCCGAGCCCGAGCCTAAGTTATAACAGAGCCTAAGTTATAGCCTTAATGATTGGGCTCGCGAGCCTAAGTTATAGCCGAGCTTTTGCGAGCTCGAGCCGAGCTTTGTGCTCGTTTGAGATTCTCAAATCACCTCGAGCCGAGCCGAGCCGAGCTCGAGCTTTGGATTTTGCTAGCGAGCCGAGCTCGAGCTCAAGATTGTAGGCTCGAACCGAGCCGAGCTCGAGCTCGAGCTTCACAAAACCTTAACGAGCCCGAGCTGAGCCCAGTCAGGCTCGGGCTGGGCTCGGCTCGTTTACACACATCAAGATCGAATTAAAGCTCGCATAAAAGGCGTTTTTGACCAAGAAAATGATTGGAAACTGATGGATTAAGGTGGAGAAACGTATAGGATATAAGTTAAGACGTTAAAGTGCATTAATTTGTGAGAAAACAAATCGCCGGAAATCTCGCCGGTTGGCGAGTAATCTGACCGGAAAAGCGAGATCAGAGGGAAAAGGAGGGAGTTCATTTTGAACTTTCATCTCTTGACATAAATGGTCCCTATACTACAACTAAGTTAGTTTCTATGTGTTTTTGGTTAACTTTTCTTTACAAAAACTTAACCAAGTTAACTATATTTAACTTTTTAAAAATAAAATAAAATAAATAAATAAACTCTAAACTTTTATAAAACTTGAAAATTTTATAATACCCATTCCGGATGACGTTTCAACATACGCGTTTGCTTAAAACTTATACCCGCTCCACAATAACTATAAATGATAAAATTCTAGTTTTCTCTAAAATTAAATTTAAAAACGACGCAACTTACAGGGACTGTCATGGAAATATTTGAAAGGCTATTATTGTCAATTTAACGAAAGACGAGGGTGACGGATGTCACAGTCTCCCCTACTTTAGAAATTTTCGTCTCGAAATTTCTTTCAAGTGGAGGTTACTATGAAACAAAAGGCGTAGTAGAAGTCAATCAGAGAATTTTTTTTTAAAGAAAATTTCATCATTTATGATTCGACAAAATTTAAAATAGTTGTTTAATATCTAAAGTAAAAGTTTCAAAAAAAAAAAAAAAAAATAGTTAACCCAAAGTTAGAAAGTTGAGAGTTACAATGTAAAAGGCTTTGGGAATGTATAACTGGTGAGGGCAAAGGCACTGATGAAACAGTCTCCCCTACTTTAGGAAGGTTTCTGACTGAACTTTATTAGAGTATGCAACAAGAATCCAAACAACCGAGGATGTAAGAGTACACAAGGTTTTAGTTTTCTGTGTGGGTGGTCAAGAGAAAGACTCTAGGACGTCGAATTGAAGCTCATGTAAGAACGTTCCTATCGAAAATACTAGCTATTAGCCAACTGTCTAATGAAGGGATAGTAATGGGTAGGTTCTTGGTCAAACTCCTAGTCCGCTTCCGCAGTATCGTTTATGCTTATATATAGGGTGTACCGCAGCTGACCCACCACACTCCCGATACTTTGGACTCGTACTGATTGTCCACCAACATCCTAAAATAGAATTACACACCACCCTCATGTACCTGTAAATCCATGATTGCGTTCCGGACCGTAATCATCGATTTACCTTACACTAGGGTGTTATGCTTTTCCTTAACCCTATCAAGAAATAAACGCGTACAACCTATATGTAATAGCCACTGTAATGAAATAATGTTCAATCATGACATGATTAGAGGTCCTTCCCTTTCGGGTTTACCCTTTAACCGTAATGAGAATAACATGTAAGTAATAGACATGGTTAAAGGTTCTTCCCTTTCGGGTTCACCCTTAACAGGTAACTTCTGTTCAAATCGTTGGCCCCAAACACTCATATTGATAGACTTTGAGGTTTACACTGTTCCCCTCGGATTGAAGAAATACTCTAATCCGAGTCATACGTGGGCACTGGCTTAGATCTCATACGAGTTATCAACTAGTATGTTAGTTGGCCATGATGATGAACAAAATAATGTAAAGTATAACAGGGTTTTGCTCAAAACAGGAAAAAAAATATGCATACCAAATATGTGTTCGTCTAAGTATAGCATAAAATTTTCATTCGAAAAGAAAATATAGCATAAATCGAGTAATCGCACAATTGCACAAAATGAAAGTAAACGAGTTGAACTCTTGCAAATAAGCAGTGTGAAAATAATCATAAATAACGTGTTAGAAATAACTATGAATAAAGTGGTGCAAGAATAAAATAATAAAGTTTACGCAAATAAGAGTACGCAAAACAGACGTATAGTCTACTGACATAAGGGTTTAAATTTAGTTAGTTTTACATATATGCACTATATGATAAAACACAATTAGTAACATTCTGATAAAGATATGACCAATATTTTGTTAGGCCAAAAGTTTTTGCGACTGAAAGAGTGCGAGTGTAATAGAATAAATTTCCGTTTATCAAAAACATAGTTTGCTCAAACCTTGTGATATGGTTGAAAGGATTGTAGTAATGCATGAGGATAATATTTTTTAAAAATCGAAATGTGTTTTAGATTCAAAACAGGTTCATTTGAAAATTTTTCGTAAATACACATTTTCATGTGTTTACGAAAAGTCGAGTTTGAAAAATGTTATAAGGCTTATTACTAGTTGCAAATTTCTCCCGAAAACATATATTGGATACGTCATATGAAAACAAAAGGTTTACATTTGACCTTTAAAATATGCAATACAAGTTTGTAATAATGCAAAATGAAACCATTCCATGAAGTATGTGTAAATCTAATGTGTTTTAAAAGACCAAGATTTAAAATGACGCGAATGATAAAATTAACGTATGTAATAGATTACCAATATTTAAGAAAATTCATAATTTATCATTTGAGTCTTCAAAAGATGAACAAAACATAAATATCAATATTATAAAACATTGAAAATTGTATCCATAGGAAACTTTGACTAACTAAAGTAATTGAAATATTATTAGTGACTTGTGGGGCGTACTTTAGCCTATAAGTGAATGCTCATCCCGAGAGTTCCCAGGTCGGCATACGGGTCCCTCGTCTGATTGGGATTTATGCGAAATGCCAGGTCTAGACAGAAAACTCAGGATACAGGCGCTCACCCTTCCAGATTGCACGTGCCCCATCACTAGTAAATTCCAAAACTTTAGCGAGATTAATAAACGAGATACAAAAATAGATCCTCGAGATGTGGATTTCACTCCTAACTCAAAGATGTATTTCAAAATTGAAAACGATTGTGGAATGAAACCAATCACTAAGTTAAGGATATCACTCCCAGCTTAGTGGTTAAGTTCCTTTTTGAAGGAAATACTCTTTGAGGTGTGGATGTCACTCCTATCTCAAAGATATATTCCTAAGATAAATAACATATAGAGGAGTGAAACTAATCACCAAGGTATGGATGTCACTCCTAACTTGATGATATCGTTTCGTTTGTGAAATATGAGCGTCTTCTTCGCCAAGCAAAATATCGAAAGAATAGCGAGAAATAATCATAACGAAAATCTCTTGGAAGAAAATATAAGAAATAAGAGAAATATAAACGAGAGGACTTGTGAAAATAAGCTTAGTTATAGACTAGGCTAAAAGGCATTCTAATAACCTAATTCCCTATAACCATGGCTCTGATACCAATCTGTAACACCCCAACCGATGGCGGAAACATCGAGGTGTCACGTAGTGACGATTGTTCAATAGCTCATGGACTAAAAGTGTAAATATTGATACATTGATTAAATAGTTTATTACATTGAAATGAAATACAACGTTTCTAAATGGCAACTAAACTGAAATACAATAAATCAAAATCTAAATATAAATCCGAAAGCCTAAAAGAAGCGTCTCAAAATAACCTGAAACATGTACGAAAATAATTTTGTCAATACAAAATGTATTGGTGAGCATACCCTGATTGATACATATAGTAAGGAAAATTTAGCAATTCATGTGTTATTTTGCAAAATGTAATAATTGGTATCCGGGTCAAATCAACCCTATGAAAGGAAAGCAGATATATATAGTATGCGCTAGTAGTAATGTAATACATAGCAATGACGAGGACTCTCAACAGAGTCACAAGGGTATATACCATAGATCTATTCATTGAAATGCCAGGCCGCAACGGTTAATGATTTGACAAGTCATATATACACGAAATGACACAAGCAAACACACATAAGAATTGCTATTTTAGTAAGTTGAAATAGAAAATTGATAGTAAGTACATGAGTCACCCCAAAATAGTAAAACAGTAAAAAGGGGAAAAGATATACTCACAGTTTGCGAAAGTGATCAAAATCCAACTTAAGCGGTTGTGGCCTAAGTAATGGGAATTCCGAGGAATTCAACCTATAATGTATATAAATACTAATAAGGAAATGTCTAAAAGTGTAAAGTATCTAGGGTATAAGGCATTAGAGTTCGCTAAGTCGATTTGGGGAATTAGAGTTTTTTTATGATAAATCGCGTTAATGTAAGAGTTGTGTAATAACATACCAAGGTTTGTAAATACGGTTTAGGTAATTTATTTATTAACAATTGCATATTTAGATAAAACTTATGTTTGAATAATTAAGACAAAATAATGTAGTTAATTTCTTTAACTAATACAATAATTATAAATGTATAAATAAATGATTATGAGTTACACAATGATCAAACATAAAACCTTTCTATTTTATAAGAAGGGTATTTATAAAATAGATGTTTAAATAGTGTAAATAAATAAATGTTTAATTATGTCTAATTGAACATAAATAAGATTAAAAATACAAGACATGATCCAAAAATGTTATTTTTATAGGAAATGGATTCTTTATGTTATAAATCAATGAAAATAATTTTCTCATAATTTTTATAAACTTATTTATATTTAAAACTGATTTAATAGAATTAAATCATGTTTAAATGATTAAAAATAGGAAAATTAATAAAAATAAGTGTTTTCTGAACCAATAATTTTTATTTTAGTTCATGATGATTAGAAATAATTTATGACAAATTTTGAGATAAAAAACCATTAAGAATGAATTTTTAATCAATTAAATATGATTAAAACAAATTTAAATAATAAAAATTACGAAAATAAAATATTTTCCAGAAATAAAAATTATGACAATTTTCTATGAGGTTCCAAGAAGCTACACCTAAATGTTTGTAATTTTTGGAGCAAAAATGAATTTTCTATGTATATTATAAGATTAATGTATATATATATATATATATAAATAAATAAAATAAAACACAAAAAAAATATAATAAGTAAAAAGAAATGGGGTCAGACCTGCTGTTAACAGGGGTCGAACCCAGCCCTTCGAGGTTACCAACAGATACACAAACCACTATTCTATAAGCTTAGTTTGTTAAGTAAATTGAAATGTTTATGTATTTGAATAATATCTAAAATTGACCTTCTTCCCCAAATAGCTCAAGAACCCTAACCCTCATTCTAATTCCAATAACCCGATTAAGATACAATTACGAATCTGTAATAAGGGGTTTTTGTTAAGTGATGTATAAATAACAAAACGACAATGAAAAATGAGACTTACAAGCTCGTTTTAAAGTCGAAAAGGAAGATGGAAAAATCGCACATGGTGGCCGAATAAACATAGTTTCAGACGTGATTAAGCTACGTTTTTAGTGGGTTTTGATCGTGTTTGAGTGCAGAAACAGAATGGCACTATCAGTTTATATAATGGTCGAGTAAAAGGCTCGTGTTAATTCGTTTAAAGTCTCAGGCGGTTACACACATCAAGATCGAATTAAAGCTCGCATAAAAGGCGTTTTTTACCAAGAAAATGATTGGAAACTGATGGATTAAGGTGGAGAAACGTATAGGATATAAGTTAAGACATTAAAGTGGATTAATTTGTGAGAAAACAAATCGCCGGAAATCTCGCCGGTCGGCGAGTAATCTGACCGGAAAAGCGAGATCAGAGGGAAAAGGAGGGAGTTCATTTTGAACTTTCATCTCTTGACATAAATGGTCCCTATACTACAACTAAGTTAGTTTCTATGTGTTTTTGGTTAACTTTTCTTTACAAAAACTTAACCAAGTTAACTATATTTAACTTTTTAAAAAAATAAAATAAATAAACTCTAATCTTTTATAAAACTTGAAAATTTTATAATACCCATTCCGGATGACGTTTCAACATACGCGTTTGCTTAAAACTTATACCCGCTCCACAATAACTATAAATGATAAAATTCTAGTTTGCTCTAAAATTAAATTTAAAAGCGACGCAACTGACAGGGACTGTCATGGAAATATTTGAAAGGCTATTATTGTCAATTTAACGAAAGACGAGGGTGACGGATGTCACACATCAGTTTAAGCGTGTTAGGGGTAGCTAGCCCACTCATTGCAACTAAATAGGTGATTATTGGGAACCTTCAGTAATGTGTTAACATACGTTAAACTGCCTTAGAAACTACTGTCTATCAACACTAGCATAACAGATGTGGTCAGAAGTTCATGCCCATGCTCCCAGCATCGCAAACATGAGGTTTCTGCACAACCTAATAGCGCTATCAACTAATACCCTGTTCGCCTCCAGCGATTAACCCAATAATATGTAAGGACTTTCAGTGATAGAGTGTTTAGTTCACAAAGGACCGAAAAAGTTTTAAATTGATTAAAGCGCAATCCACACAAGGATTCGTGTCGGACTCTCCCAAAGAGTCATTGTCTGAGTAGTCCCGAACCGGACTAGAAAATGTTTACCAAGGTTATCTCAACCGGAGACACATGCTTTTGAGAAAAGTAGTGAAACTCACCTTAGTATGCAAGCAAGTAAATCCAAACTTCCAAAGTAGGGTGTGCTACCGACTCCCGCAAGCCTTTCAAAACAATCAACCGAATGCTCTTCAAGCTTCCCGATCGATGTTCTTGTGCCTTAGCAGGTGTTAGGGGTTGATATTTTCGTAATAGGGTAGTAGGGGCAATTAGGGTTTGAGTTTAGGGGATACAAGAGGCTTAAGGTTGCTTAAATAGTGCATTGAGGCGGTTTGGTGAAGTCTGGCACCAGCGCGCGGCCGCTCGGAGGCAGTGAGCGGCCGCTCACTCCACTTCGGCCCGCGTTGGGTGGCCTGCTTCGTCGTACAACGTGTTTTTATTGATGTTTTCGCTATTTTGGGTCATAATAAGTGTAACCCCAGGTGTTAAGACCCCTACCATCCTAATGGTCCACCTATTATGATTTTTATTAACGTATTCGGTTTAAGTTCACGTAATCACATATAGTTTGCACATAGTTTCACAGAGTTTCATAGAAGCACATAAATGCAATCAATCTCAATCAATTAATTCACAATTATTTGATTTCATTGTTCACCAACGTCCGAGGTTCACTATTCATGTATACAGTCTGGTAATTCCCCGAATTACCACTTCATGCAGTTATTAACCTATAACTGTGCGACGTGTGTCCTATCTAGCTAACCCTAGTTAGGTAGAATGCAAGGAATGTAACTAGAGTTTAGTTAAAGTAATAACCTGAAATTGCGGGGTATCACATCATCATCCTCTATGATTGGGGCAGTAGGTGCTTTAGACTTCTTGCTTTCTTTGGCACGCTTCTTCTTTGAAGGACCAGTGCCTGCTTTGGCAATCATATATGTACCTGAGTAATCAAGAGCAAGAAAACGCATAATTAACTCAACAATAACCAGTACAAGCTTGCTTCTCGTGCCCTTGAGAGTGTTCCTCTATATCTACCAAAATTTTCCTACGGGATTGAATCCCTGCGCCTGTCACGAAGGACGCGCGATATTAGTACGCGGCTAACGTACACAATTGCGCACCCTTCGTGCGCATGAGGTGTCCGCACAAAAAAGATTAAGAAAACAACAAATAAACTCACCTGTCCTAGCATAATGCTTGGGAGGGTCAACAAGGTTCGGAGCTAAGAAATTCGAGCTCAATCTTTCAACCAACAACTGCGCACCCTCGGGAACTTGATTATACACAACACACGTACTACTGCTCTGCGCAAATAAATCGAACAACGATATACATGTCACACAGTACACAAGAACGCGTCGTAAGCATATGTTAAAGACAGTAGTATGATCGATAGTACACATGAAACAATACCTTCTTCCGGAACACATGGATCATACCCTACTAGATTGCGCAGCTGGCTCATACCCAGCATCACCAACACCCCTTCTGGACACTTGTCCATGACAAGCGGAGTAGCGTGCGCGCAAAGAGACTTATACCATTCTTGATCCTTGTAATCTTCCATAGGAGGGAATTCAGCAATCTTCTCCTTCAAGCCCATAGCCATCCACTGCAAGGGAGCAGGGATGACTCCGCGATTGACATAATTTTTTTTTCCTTCCAGTCGTATATTGATTTGAGATTTTTAGACACAAGTTGCTTCACTTTCCTACGAGTAGCAAGGCTATACCAACCACTCCCCCCACGAGCAACTTCAAGCACATAAAATACGTTTAGTCTATCGAACGTAGGCTCGATATCCAAAGCCCTGCATGTCGCTTCAAAGTGTAGTAACTGAAGCCACCCAAATGGGGTCATTTGGGTCGGATGAACACCATAAATGAGAAGGGCGTTCACTATAAAATTTGTGGTGGGGAGTCAGAAGCAACACTTTGAAAAAACTGCTTCATATAATGTAATCTTACCCTCTGATGCTTGCAAAGCAGTCTTGCCCTCAGCAGGAAGTTCAGGATCCCATTCTTTCTGAATCCCATATTGATTAAGAAATGCAGCAAACGAGGTTTTCTCCCACTTAATCGTTGTGGTGTCAATACTTTTGGACGACTCCTTGACCGACTCAGAGGCTTTGGCTGGATCAGGAATGTTCTGGGAATCTTGAGACATGATAGAAGTATTGAAAAAATTTGAAATGAAATTGAATGACAGATGTTTCAAATATTTGAATATCAAACGAGAAGAATAGAGAAGGAGTGGGAAACAATGAATTTGAAATGATTATATAGGCTATGCAATTAATACGACTGACGTCATGTCACGTGGGCCAGCCGCCTTTTTCAAACATGAGTCAGAAGACAACACGTGTCTGACAGAAGACAGGGTGACGCCACACGGGCCTCACGCGCCCACTCGCCTGACACAAATACTGAAACGTGTCTGTCAACCGTCACCTCTCACATTGAATCAAAACTGGTAGCATAACCACACGTTTTCAAATTCGTGGGCAATTGACAACTGTCCACTGCGGATTACTGGCGTGTCATGTGGCCGGGGAATGCTGACGAAAAATTGACGTTTACGTTCGCTGCCCTACAACATTGCACAAGGATACTACCCTCAACTCCGCACACCACGAGAAACATACAATACAATATTGATGAGCTATCATCAAGACTACAATAATTTTAAGTCCAACATCTCTCCTACCTCACCATAAATTCAGAGATAGAAGACACACTGGACTGGGGGGACTTGATGGGATTGGGTACTAAACCGACTCGTTGTCATACCCAAACCCGGATGTACAACTGCGTTGGAAGAACTCATGCGCACAAGACCAAAGGAGTAAGTTACGCCTGGTCAACAGCCACGCAATAGTCAAAGGAGAACATCATGCATGGTCAACAGCCATGCATGAATCAAGGAGGCAATTCCGTAAGCCCAACACTAAAGGCGGTAAACCGTTACATCATTCCCTTAAACTTAGCTCTTCATAACTACCTTACTAATACAATCTAGGGTAGTAAAGACAACCCAAACCGGGCCTTGGCCCATCACGGTTTGGGTCTTGGGTAATGGTGGCATACGTCCACTCCTATATAAGGGATCATTTCCCTAATAGGAAGGACACTTTTTGCTTACCCAAATAGCTATCACTAAAGATAGCATCCCCATTCACCCCGTTTTTGTTACAAACTGCTACCTTGAGTAGTCGTCTCCCTACCCACGTCAATTCTTGTTTGCAGGTCATTCAATCCAGAACTGCTAGTGAAGGATCAACCCCGTGGAATACAATAATCTTATCATTCTTATCCGGTGGTAAGACCATTTGTTTCTTCAAAAACCATAATACAACCGATCCTTGAGCCTAACAGAAAAAGCTTATCTGTTTTTAATTTGTGAAACTTTGATGATGGTAAATTGTATTATGTTTATTTATTTTTCATTGTCTTACACTAGACTTATTAGTAATGAAATATCATTTTATCTTATTTTATTTATATGTCTCTCCCACATTGCACCTTCAATCCTCTCTCCTCCCATATTATGCCACATGGAACAACCTTAGAATTTATTAAAGTTTCTTTTTAAAAAAAAATCAAAAATCATTAAATATATCTAGGTCAAAATCGGTCAAGGTTTTTTAATAACTTTCCTAAACAATATCATCCTTATAATCAATCATTATCTTTCATCTTCTAACCCTAAAACAATCACCTATCATTCTCCATTGTCTCCTCTCCTTCTTCTTCAAGGTATCATCTTTCCATAACGTTTCAAATTCTGAATAATTTTCATATTTATTATTTGTAGGCATTTGACGTTGATTTTCAAATCGATGATTTCTTGACGGTGTAACATCGCGCATTTTTCCCCAAGTGTTGAGTTAATCAAATCACCACTTCACCCCATTATATACTTGTATTATAATACATATATAATAATAATAATAATAATAATAATAATAATAATAGATTTTCTTATGAAGTCTTATGGACATGTACCCAAATCCTATTCTAAAATCCATCATAAAGCCCAAAGCATCTCTGTGACCCAGCCCACCACCCAAGAATCCGGCCCAAACCACTTCCCTTTCTTCTTGATGTGCTCGACCTCACTGCAGGCACATGAAGCAGCCATTTTAGGCAACCAAGACCAAGATTTAAATGTGCTCATTAACCCACCATCAATCATACTCGAATCTACACGATGACAACTCGCAAATTGACCAATCCGGGCGAATTTCACGCGTTTTATACATTAATGGGTCAAAACATTCTAAAATAATTAATCCATAGGACTCCTATAAATTGAATCTGGCCATACAACCTTAAGGTGCCGAAAAACAAACCCCTACCTTCAATTAACTCTATTCTTGTGTTTAATCGCACCAAATCAAGAATTTTGACCTCCACGTTGACCCATTGATTCACGAACATCTGCGCATTGTAAGTTCCAATTAATTCTTTTGTTTTGTTAGTCGTTGTCGTGCAATTGAAAGCCCTAAGGTTCTGTGGGGTTTGATTGTTATTGTTGATTATTAAGAAAACCTAGGGTTCGACCTAATATTTGGGGAAGATGAACCAGCAGGATATCTACTTATATATTTTAACAAATGAAAATAGATACCAAATGATCAGCAGATCAGTTGGTTGTCTCGTGCCTAGCTAAGCATCGAACCGGCCGAAGGCCCGGGTTCGAGTGTGACATCCGTCACTTTTCATTGTATTCTTTCTATTATTACCTGTACGTCATAATTCAAATAATAAACGTGACATTATTCCTGAGCGTTTAATTCGGGTTCGTTTAATCATAGATAATAATAATAATAATAATAATAATTATTATGTTGAGGCCCACCTGATGGAGCCCAACAGCCTCCAAGCCCAGCCCAAACCCCAAATATCTAGCCCATCACCCAAGGCCCAATCCTCCTTAGGCTGTTTTAAAAAATAAAAACAATTATCTGCTTTGGCCGGGGTTCGAACCCGCGCCAAAGCCACAGCTACACACAAACATAACCATCTGGGCTGGACCCTTGTATCTGTTATAACCCGGACACGTTTTATATAAATATACACCTTTAAAACCTCACAGTTGACAAGGAAAGTCAACTGTGGGTTGCCATGTTAATCAATCCGTCCCATTAACGAATAATTGATTCATATTTGGTAAATTAGTGTGATTATCGGCCTAATGCAACTCGTATACACGTCCATTACACGTCAATTGTTGACTAATTGAATCAATAAACGCGTATAGCATTAACCGTAGGTCAAACATTCCAATTGAACTCACCTTTGATCCTCAGTATAAATAGAGGTGCTACGAACCTTAACAACTCGCTCACTCATCTTCCTAAACCTCCAATTGTTCTAAACATCTCTGTTAATTTCCTTCTTGCACGACGTTTGACTTTGGTCTTTGACCAGTCAATTATACACGATTACACACTGTAAGCTTAATATTCTTGATGGGTTTTATTCACCGGCGTTCACTCATCAAAAGCCCTAACATCAATTGGGCTAGTGATGAGTGAATTGCATTATTGCAGAATCTAGGGTTTATACGTGTGATTTGGGGATAATCCTGTTTTTGCATATGATATTTATTTAATTTAAAACAAGAAAACTCACAACCACCGGCCTAGGCCAAGTGGTTGTGACCATGGTCCACAACAGGGGTCACCCGGGTTCGAGTCCCGGCTCTGACCGGTTTTGTTTCTTTTTCTTTTCTTTTCTTTTTAAATACAAACAATTAAATATATATAAATATTAAATCCTTTTAAATCTTTTAAATTCTTTTTAAAATACCAAAACTATTTTATAAATTCTAAAAAAATTACATTTGTTTAATCTGTTATAAAAGTTTCATTTATAATTTTTATTTTTCAGAAATTCATTTATTTAATATTTATAATAATTAAATCATTTTTAAACTATTAGATTTATAAAAATCCATTTATACATCAAAACAATTTTATTAATTTCTCCAAAATTTATCCTGACTTTATTTAAAGTTAAACTTTACTGAAATAATTTTTAATTCAGTAAAATCATTTATTTTATATTTTTTAATCAATTTTTGTTAGATTTAATCATAATTAAATCATAACAAATCCAATTTTCATCATTTTTGCACCAAAATTTTATACAAATTATTTTTAATCATTTAGAACAGAAATATGATTTTTAAAATAAGAATTCTTTAATTTTAGTATTTTTAAATATTAAAGTTAAATAATGACTATTTATAAATAAATAGATTTAAAAATCTATTTTAAATGAAATAATTTTATAAAAATTATTTCTATACTTCAAACACTTTATTGTGTATATCCTAAATTCAAATTTCATTAAAAGACTTTTATTTATTTATTTATTAAATTTCTCATAATTAACAAACAATTTGTTTATTAACACAAATAAACGTAATCCCCAATTCGAAGCCCTAGATATACATGCATCCTAGAGTTATTTCACTCACACAATATCAATTACTTTAGGTTAATCTTTTGGGAGAAACCTCAAGTTCATATTTCGTTGTCCAGTCCAATTTCAAGTTACTACGTAAACAGTGAGTATTTCCTATCCCCTTTTTGCTTTTATACATTTTTGGGGTGTTACATGTACACTATTACAAATTTCAAATACAAGTTTACATTTTTTTACAATACAATTCTAGTACTATGTGCATTGCTTACAACGTGCTTTATGCTTAGACAATACATGTGGATTACATTTGTACTTAGTGAAATCATTAACATGGTACAAGCCGACCTTAACATTGGATAGCGCTATTTGGATTGACAACCCGCCTAGGTTGATTCTCCCCCTTTTTCATCGGAGAATCCGTGGCCATTGTTAAGTTATTATCCACTTGTTGGATAAGTACACTACAGTTCATACAGTACATTATACAGTCACAGGGTTGATTTCGCTCATTTGTTGATACATGGTTTACATATTTGCACTGTAGCTTGCACTTGAATTGTATAACTTTTAATCTACTATATATATCAAAACTAGGAATGCTCACCAACATTTCTTATGTTGACCAAACCTATTTTTGTACATGTTTCAGGTGCAGTTTGATCAAGATACTTTTAGCGCTTTATTATGCAGTTATTTCATTATTTATGTTTCATTTAAGACCTTGTATTTCCATTTTCCTTGTAAGACAATTTTTGGGTTTCATTTAATAATATTTACATTTAAGTACCATGTGCTTTTGAACAATCGTCACTACGTGACACCTCGATGATTCCGCCATCGGTTGGGGTGTTACAGATTGGTATCAGAGCCATGGTTATAGGGAATTAGGTTATTAGAATGCCTTTTAGCCTAGACTATAACCGAATTTCAACTTTCAGGTACAACACTTCCTAATTTATCAACCCTCTCATTACCCTTCACTTCCCTTCCTTAATCTTTCCCTTTCTTCTCCTTTCTCCTCATCTTTCATCATGACGTATAAGGATGGTGTCCTACAAGGAGTGGAAAGACTACATCATCATGGAGCGGGAGCAGTACCTTTCATAAAGACACTCTTAGGCATAATGCCTACTCTTATTTTGCTCCTTCAAAGTTGTTGAACTTTAATGAGTGTGAAAAAGGACACGTGCAATCTGGAAGGGTGGACGCCTGTACACTGGGTTTTCTGGCATAGGCAAGCATAGCGCATAAATCCATTTACGGACCTGTTATGCTTACCTGGGGATTCCTGGAGTGAGTGTCCACTTATAGGCTAAAGCATGTCTTCTTTGATCACCATTGGGCTCAATTTCTTTGAAAAGTCAACGTTCTTGTTGGGCTTTATAGCTAGACAAGGGCAATCCAAACATGTTATACATATATATTTCAAATGATATACCTTTATTTCACATACGATATCTTGTGATCATAACTCTTATGCACTATTACACTTACATTTATTAATCTCATAACTTTTCATTGACTGTCTTGTAGATGTCTGCTCGCCGTATGCTCCGTGATGCTAGCCAACGCACTGTTCGTGCCTCTGGACAACGTTCTGATCGTCGCCTTGCTTCTCTTGTCGCTGAGCAAATTGCTGCAGTGATTCCGAATCTTGTTAGTGAGTTAACCCAGAACAGCAACAGTACCAATACTGAGGGTGCAACTCAAACTCGGTGTACCTTCAAACACTTCAACTCATGCAATCCCACGAAGTTTACTGGAGAGGAGGGTGCTACTGGCCTCCTCCAATGGTTTGAAAGTATGGAAAGTACCTTCGTGAACAGCGAGTGTCCTGACAACCTCCGCGTTCGCTATGCTACCAGTGTCCTTCAAAAGGGGGCATTGACCTGGTGGAATGGTGAGAAGCGTAATCGGGGCGCTGATGTTGCTCTATCCTTGTCTTGGACTGAGGTCAAGGAACTTATGATCGCCAAGTTCTGCCCTAGGAATGAAATGAGGAAGCTAGAGGAAGAGTTCCATGGGTTAAAACAGGACAGTGGTGAAAATCTTGCATACAACACTCGTTATCATGAGCTCAGTATTTTGGTTCCACACATGGTTACCCCGGTCTCTCGAGCAATCGAGAAGTATATTGAGGGACTGCCTGACCTAATTCAAGATGTAGTCACTGGAAGCAGACCCACTACGGTGGAAGAAGCCATTCAGCTCGCAGCCTCCTTGACTGACAAGCACGTCAAAAAGGGAAATTTGGTTAGGAAAGGAACCAAGAAACCAACTGAGAAGACCCCCACCCCTACTACTGAATCATCAAGAGTTGCTGTAGACAATACCGGTTCCAACACTAGGAAGCGGAAGGCCAAGGGTAGAAACTATGCTGTTGTGGCCCCAGTAACTCAGGCTCCAATAGCACAGGCTCCAATGGCTCAGGCTCCTCCTGTTAAGAAGGTTTACAGTGGAAACTTACCCAAGTGTGCCACCTGTCAGTACCATCACCCCGCAAATTTTCCTTGCCGCCACTGTACCACCTGTGGTAGGTATGGTCATGTAGCTGCCACATGTCGATCTACGTTTCGACCTCAACCTATTAATGCTCAACCTGTTAACCCTCAACCAGCTCGCCAAAACCCACAACCTATAGCATATGGTCGAGCTTGCTTCAATTGTGGTGATCCGAACCACTTCAGAAACCAATGTCCAGCACTTGTCCCAGCAAACCATGCAGCAAACCCAGTGGCTCGTGGTCGAGCTTTCAACATCAATGCAACAGAAGCTCAGGAAACAAATGACGTGGTGAATGGTACGTTTTTACTTGATGGTCGTTATGCTTCAATTTTATTTGATACTGGTGCGGATAAAAGTTTTGTGTCATTAGCATTCGAACCTCTATTATCTCACACTCGCTCTAGATTAGGAGCGCCTTTCACAGTCGAGGTCGCAGATGGTAAACCCATCTCAATCGATTCTATCATTCTGGGTTGTACTCTTGGCCTTAACGAACATGACTTCACCATTGATCTTATACCCATGAAATTGGGAAGCTTTGATGTTATCGTGGGTATGGATTGGCTTTCTAAACATCATGCCGAAGTTGTCTGCTTTGAGAAATTTATTCGGTTTCCTCTCGCATCGGGTGACTTTTTACGAGTTTATGGTGAGAAACCATCCAGTGGTCTTAAACTCATGTCTTGCACCCAAGCACAGAAATATCTACGCAAGAAATACGTAGCTTTCTTGGCCCATATTGTGGAAAAGAAAAGTAAAGACAAGAGTATTCAAGATGTTCCTGTTGTTCGTGAGTTTCCCGAAGTTTTTCCTGATGATTTACCGGGACTTCCACCAGTGCGTCCTGTCGAATTTCGTATTGATCTTGTACCTGGTGCTACGCCCGTTGCTAAATCTCCATACCGTCTTGCACCTTCCGAGATGCAAGAACTTGCAAGTCAACTTCAAGAGTTGGCGGACAAGGGTTTCATTCGTCCCAGCTCATCACCTTGGGGAGCTCCAGTCCTATTTGTAAAGAAGAAGGATGGATCTTTCCGTATGTGTATTGATTATCGGGAGTTGAATAAGCTCACTATTAAAAACCGGTACCCTTTACCTCGCATTGATGACCTCTTTGATCAACTTCAAGGTTCGACTTGTTTCTCAAAGATCGATCTTCGTTCGGGATATCATCAGCTACGAGTCCATGAAGACGACATTCCAAAAACAGCTTTCCGTACACGTTATGGGCATTACGAGTTTATGGTTATGCCTTTCGGGCTAACGAATGCACCCGCTGTCTTCATGGATCTCATGAATCGCGTGTGCAAACCCTTCTTGGATAAGTTCGTAATTGTTTTCATCGATGACATTCTCATCTACTCTAAGACCAAATCAGCCCACGAGCAACACCTTAGACAAATTTTGGGTCTTTTGAAGAATGAACAACTGTATGCCAAATTCTCCAAGTGTGAATTCTGGCTTAAAGAGGTTCAATTTTTGGGACACATTATCAGTGAAAAGGGTATACACGTGGATCCAGCTAAGATTGAGGCTGTTAAGAATTGGATTACACCCAAGTCTCCCACGGAAGTTCGCTCTTTTCTTGGCTTAGCGGGTTATTATCGTTGATTTATTCTCAACTTTTCCAAGATTGCTTTACCTCTCACTTCCTTGACCCATAAGGATAAACCATATGTATGGGGACCCAGTCAGGAAGAAGCATTCCAGACTTTGAAGCAGAAACTGTGTGATGCTCCAATCCTCACCCTACCGGACGGCAGTGAGGATTTCGTGGTTTACTGTGATGCCTCTAATCAAGGCCTTGGTTGTGTTCTCATGCAACGAGGCAAGGTTATAGCATATGCATCACGACAACTGAAAAACCATGAGAAGAATTACACTACCCATGATCTTGAGCTCGGAGCGGTCGTCTTCGCACTTAAGATTTGGCGTCACTATTTATATGGTACAAAATGTGTGATCTTCACTGACCACAAGAGTCTTCAACACATTTTCAACCAGAAAGATCTGAACATACGACAACGACGATGGGTCGAGTTGTTAAATGACTACGACTGCGAGATTCGCTACCATCCTGGCAAAGCGAATGTTGTAGCCGATGCCCTTAGTCGTAAAGGTCATGCCCAGCTTTATTGTGCTCAGGTCCAGTCCGATATTAAACTCCGCATTATTGAAGCCCAACATATCTCTGTTACTGAGGGCAACATGTACGAAGAAATGTCGTGTGGAGCCGAAAATCAGTTGGAAACCAAAAATGGCTTACTTTATTTCATGAACCGTCTTTGGATCCCTGATCGTGACAACCTGCGTACCTTCCTCATGGACGAGTCCCATAAGTCTCGTTATTCCATTCACCCTGGTGCAGATAAGATGTATCAGGATCTGCGTACTTTGTATTGGTGGCCCGGTATGAAAAAGGACATAGCTCTTTATGTAGCTAAATGCCTTACTTGTTCTAAAGTCAAAGCTGAGCACCAACGTCCATCTGGTTTACTTGTGCAACCAGAAATACCAGTGTGGAAGTGGGAGAACATTGCTATGGACTTCATCACGAAGCTTCCACGCACTACTCGCGGGCATGACAGTATCTGGGTTATTGTCGATCGTTTGACCAAATCTGCTCACTTCCTACCCATTCGTGAGACCTACACAGCTGAGAAACTGGCTAAGATTTACATCAGTGAGATTGTCAGCCGTCATGGTATTCCTCTAGACATTATTTCCGATCGTGATAGCTGGTTTACTTCTCGCTTTTGGCAGACATTTCAGTCCGCACTTGGTACACAACTAAATCTTAGCACGGCTTATCACCCACAGACGGATGGCCAAACTGAACGAACCATCCAAACATTGGAGGATATGCTTCGAGCGTGCATCATCGACTTTGGTGGTAATTGGGACACGCACCTACCCTTGGTTGAGTTCTCGTATAATAACAGCTACCATTCCAGTATTAACATGGCACCATTTGAGGCACTCTACGGTCGCAAATGTCGTTCCCCTGTGTGTTGGAGCGAGGTTGGTGAAACACAAATCACCGGTCCCGAACTAATACAAGAAACGACAGACAAAATTCATCGCATTCGTGAGAACTTACAAGTTGCTCGAAGCAGACAAAAGAGCTATGCCGATCAAAGGCGCAAGCCTCTAGAATTCCAAGTCGGGGACATGGTACTTCTCAAGGTTTCACCTTGGAAGGGTGTATTTCGGTTTGGAAAGAAAGGGAAACTTGCACCACGATTCGTAGGCCCTTTTAAAATCCTTGAACGAGTTGGGAAAGTAGCTTACAAGCTTGACTTACCACCGGAGCTCAATAATGTTCATCCAACGTTTCATGTTTCTAATCTCAAGAAGTGTTTGGCTGAAGATAACCTCCATGTTCCTTTAGAGGATATCCAGATTGACGAATCGATGCGCTTCATAGAGAAACCTGTGGAGATTATGGATCGAGATGTCAAGACGCTTAAGCGAAGCCGAATTCCTATTGTAAAAGTTCGTTGGGAATCCAAACGAGGCCCAGAGTTTACTTGGGAGCGTGAGGACCAAATGATGTCTAAGTATCCTCACCTCTTTCCAGAGACTACCACTTGAAGTAATTTCGGGACGAAATTTCTAAAAGTAGGGGATGCTGTGACATCCGTCACTTTTCATTGTATTCTTTCTATTATTACCTGTACGTCATAATTCAAATAATAAACGTGACATTATTCCTGAGCGTTTAATTCGGGTTCGTTTAATCATAGATAATAATAATAATAATAATAATAATTATTATGTTGAGGCCCACCTGATGGAGCCCAACAGCCTCCAAGCCCAGCCCAAACCCCAAATATCTAGCCCATCACCCAAGGCCCAATCCTCCTTAGGCTGTTTTAAAAAATAAAAACAATTATCTGCTTTGGCCGGGGTTCGAACCCGCGCCAAAGCCACAGCTACACACAAACATAACCATCTGGGCTGGACCCTTGTATCTGTTATAACCCGGACACGTTTTATATAAATATACACCTTTAAAACCTCACAGTTGACAAGGAAAGTCAACTGTGGGTTGCCATGTTAATCAATCCGTCCCATTAACGAATAATTGATTCATATTTGGTAAATTAGTGTGATTATCGGCCTAATGCAACTCGTATACACGTCCATTACACGTCAATTGTTGACTAATTGAATCAATAAACGCGTATAGCATTAACCGTAGGTCAAACATTCCAATTGAACTCACCTTTGATCCTCAGTATAAATAGAGGTGCTACGAACCTTAACAACTCGCTCACTCATCTTCCTAAACCTCCAATTGTTCTAAACATCTCTGTTAATTTCCTTCTTGCACGACGTTTGACTTTGGTCTTTGACCAGTCAATTATACACGATTACACACTGTAAGCTTAATATTCTTGATGGGTTTTATTCACCGGCGTTCACTCATCAAAAGCCCTAACATCAATTGGGCTAGTGATGAGTGAATTGCATTATTGCAGAATCTAGGGTTTATACGTGTGATTTGGGGATAATCCTGTTTTTGCATATGATATTTATTTAATTTAAAACAAGAAAACTCACAACCACCGGCCTAGGCCAAGTGGTTGTGACCATGGTCCACAACAGGGGTCACCCGGGTTCGAGTCCCGGCTCTGACCGGTTTTGTTTCTTTTTCTTTTCTTTTCTTTTTAAATACAAACAATTAAATATATATAAATATTAAATCCTTTTAAATCTTTTAAATTCTTTTTAAAATACCAAAACTATTTTATAAATTCTAAAAAAATTACATTTGTTTAATCTGTTATAAAAGTTTCATTTATAATTTTTATTTTTCAGAAATTCATTTATTTAATATTTATAATAATTAAATCATTTTTAAACTATTAGATTTATAAAAATCCATTTATACATCAAAACAATTTTATTAATTTCTCCAAAATTTATCCTGACTTTATTTAAAGTTAAACTTTACTGAAATAATTTTTAATTCAGTAAAATCATTTATTTTATATTTTTTAATCAATTTTTGTTAGATTTAATCATAATTAAATCATAACAAATCCAATTTTCATCATTTTTGCACCAAAATTTTATACAAATTATTTTTAATCATTTAGAACAGAAATATGATTTTTAAAATAAGAATTCTTTAATTTTAGTATTTTTAAATATTAAAGTTAAATAATGACTATTTATAAATAAATAGATTTAAAAATCTATTTTAAATGAAATAATTTTATAAAAATTATTTCTATACTTCAAACACTTTATTGTGTATATCCTAAATTCAAATTTCATTAAAAGACTTTTATTTATTTATTTATTAAATTTCTCATAATTAACAAACAATTTGTTTATTAACACAAATAAACGTAATCCCCAATTCGAAGCCCTAGACATACATGCATCCTAGAGTTATTTCACTCACACAATATCAATTACTTTAGGTTAATCTTTTGGGAGAAATCTCAAGTTCATATTTCGTTGTCCAGTCCAATTTCAAGTTACTACGTAAACAGTGAGTATTTCCTATCCCCTTTTTGCTTTTATACATTTTTGGGGTGTTACATGTACACTATTACAAATTTCAAATACAAGTTTACATTTTTTTACAATACAATTCTAGTACTATGTGCATTGCTTACAACGTGCTTTATGCTTAGACAATACATGTGGATTACATTTGTACTTAGTGAAATCATTAACATGGTACAAGCCGACCTTAACATTGGATAGCGCTATTTGGATTGACAACCCGCCTAGGTTGATTCTCCCCCTTTTTCATCGGAGAATCCGTGGCCATTGTTAAGTTATTATCCACTTGTTGGATAAGTACACTACAGTTCATACAGTACATTATACAGTCACAGGGTTGATTTCGCTCATTTGTTGATACATGGTTTACATATTTGCACTGTAGCTTGCACTTGAATTGTATAACTTTTAATCTACTATATATATCAAAACTAGGAATGCTCACCAACATTTCTTATGTTGACCAAACCTATTTTTGTACATGTTTCAGGTGCAGTTTGATCAAGATACTTTTAGCGCTTTATTATGCAGTTATTTCATTATTTATGTTTCATTTAAGACCTTGTATTTCCATTTTCCTTGTAAGACAATTTTTGGGTTTCATTTAATAATATTTACATTTAAGTACCATGTGCTTTTGAACAATCGTCACTACGTGACACCTCGATGATTCCGCCATCGGTTGGGGTGTTACATCGAGTCCCCTCACGCGCTGTCTTTTTTTTTTTTTTCCAATTATTGAAATCAACCAATCAGACTATATATGTATTTCAAACCTAGAACTATTCGTTCTCAGGGTCTAGACCAGATGGTCTAGGCTTGTGATTTTAAAACCTAGGAACCGGCCAAGGACTCGGGTTCGAGCCTTGGCACATGCAAACATTTTTTTTTATTTCTTTTATAACTATATAATCTATATTATTTTTAAAAATGGATTTTAAATACTAAAACTCTTTTAAAAATTCTACAAAAATTATATTATGTTAATCTAGTGAAAAAGTTTAACATACAATTTTTAGTTTTCAAAAATTTATTTATTTAATATATATAATAAATAAATCAAGTTTATTCTATTTTATTTATAAATTCTATAAAAATATCAAAACAATCTTATAAATTTCCACAAAAATTATTCTGAGTTTTTATGACAATAAACTTTTCTGAAATGATTTTTATTTCTGAAAAATCATTTATTTAATATTTTAATCAATTTTTGTTAGTTTTAATCATAAATAAATCATAATAAATTCTTTTTTCAATATTTTTGCACTAAAATTTTATATATATTATTTCTATTTATTTGGAACAGAAATACAATTTTTAATTTAATAATTCTTTAATTTTAATATTTTTTAATATTAAAGTTATAATTTGACAATTTGAAATAAATATATTTAATATCCTATTTTTTTAAGAAAATAATTTTATAAAAATTATTTTCATACTTAAAACTTTGTATTGTGACCATCTTTAATTTAAAATTTACAAAGAGATTCTTGTTTATTTATTTATCAAATTTCTCTTATTTATTAAACATTTTATTTATTAATCAAACGAACACGTATCCCCAATTCGAAACCCTAGAATATATTTGTAGACTAGAAAGACTTAGACATATTTATTACCTTAATTATAGGGTAATACTTAGAATCGTTGTGCCACATTTATTCTATATCAAGGGATTCAACACTATCATTAAGGTGAGTTTACATAGCCCCTTTTCTATATTTCACTATTTTTGGGGTGAAACATGTTTAAACATTTTATACTATCATTTACTTATACGTACTTGTGATTCAATTACACTATCATTCTATCATTTGACTGTAACAAAAAGACACAGTACAATCATTAACAATGATCAAGCCGCCTGTTTAGATTATAGCGCTATAGGTCTGACAAACCCATCCCCCCGCATAAATTCAGGGATGATCGATAACAGTAACAACATTTAACTAAGTTGCGAGTTAGTCCTAAGTCGACACAAGGTTTGATTGTACAAAGACGCATTGTTACATGTCGGTCTCATACTCTATCATCATACAACTGTGATTGTTGTACAAACTATTGTTAACAATTATATTCAAAAACCTATGTATTCTCACCAACTTTTGTTGACCCAAAAATATTTTCAACTTAACATGTTTCAGGTTCTACTTGCTTGAAGAATTGAGTTATTGCTTGAAGATGTGTACATAGTATTATTCATTTTGATGTACGAATTTTTGTAGAACAATTGTATGTAATTTATTTAAATCAATTAATGAAATTTATTATTCACCATGAGCTACTGAACAATCATCAATACGTGACATCCCGATGTTTCCGCCATCGGTTGGGGTGTTACAGATTGGTATCAGAGCCATGGTTATAGGGAATTAGGTTATTAGAAAAATAATCTAGTCTATAACCATAGGAATATAACCAGTATTTGCTCCTTTACTTGCTATTCTCTATCTCACTCCTACTTCTTATCCCTACAAGAAGATTGCTCTCCATCACTGGAACTACTCTTAGACTAATAGGACAAAATCCTCAGGGTTAGCCTGAACCACCTTGAGATCTCGTCGAAGTTCTAGATTTTAATAACGAACACGTGCAATCTGGAAGGGTGAACGCCTGTATTCTGAGTCTTCTGTCTAGGCTGGCATTGCGCATATATCCCAATCAGACGAGGGACCCGGATGCCTACCTGGGAATTCTCGGGATGAGTGTTCACTTATAGGCTAAAGCATGTCTTCACTATGTTATTAGAATCTAGAATCTTTGATAAGTCAACGTTTTCGTTTATTCGTTTTAATTAATGGATAAATGATTACATTCCCTATATTACCTCATTCATGTCTCATTGAACCTTCATTGTGCCTTTTACAGATCATGCCTCCACGTCGCAGCACTCGCAATAACAGTGGTGGAAATCAAGAGGAAGGTAGCAACAACCACAACCATAACCACGACACTAACCACAACAACAACAATAACAACAACAACAATGGCGTTGATGCCCAACTGGCTGCGATCATTTCTCAACAAATGGCGCAACAGATCGCAACTCTGGTTCCTAACTTACTGGCCCAAGTCATCCAGATGAACGGAAACGGCAATGGAAATGGAAACGGCAATGGAAACCACAATGAGAATGGGAATGGAAATGGGAATGGTCTCCCAGCCTGCACTCTCAAACACTTTAATACCTGTAATCCCCCTAAGTTCAGTGGAGATGAAGGAGCTACGGGTCTTCTACAATGGTTCGAGGGTATTGAGAATACCTTCATTAACCGTGAGTGTCCCGATAACTTTAAGGTCCGTTATGCTATGAGTGTTCTTCACAAACGAGCACTCACTTGGTGGAATGAGGAAAAACGCACCCGCGGAGCTGAAGTTGCACTTACTATGACCTGGGATCAAGTCAAGGAGATAATGAAAGCCGAGTTTTGCCCACGTAACAAGGTCAAGAAATTAGAGGACGAGTTCCACACCCTTGCGCAGGATAGTGGGGAAAACCTTGCTTATAATACCCGCTTCCATGAGCTCAGCCTTTTGTTACCCCATAAGGTCACTCCCCTACCTGTAGCCATTGAGAAGTATATCAGTGGTTTACCCATGCAAATTCAGGACACGGTATGGGGAAGGAACCCTGCTACCCTCGAAGAGGCCAAACGTCTAGCAGCTACCTTAACTGACAATCACGTAAAGAACGGGACCTTAGTTCGGAAAGGCGAGAAAGCAAGTATTGTAGCCGCGGTAACTACTGAGAACCAGAAGCGTAAGGCCATGGATCCTGATGTCAACCTCACTACACAAGCTTCTAACAAGAAACCTTATATAGGAAACTATCCATTGTGTAACACATGCAAACTGTAACATTGCGAATTTCCCATAATTTTTTTTTTTTTGATAAAAAGAATGTATTGTTTTAAACAATATATGTTTTAAATATCTTAAACTAATAATTATTTGTATCTCGACACTTTTGTACGTTTTAAAAATATTTCGAGTCACTTTCGGGCTTATATAATCATATTATGAATTTAGAATAATATAGTTTTAGGGAAATAATTGCCAAAAAAAGATTTGTGTGGACCGGGACTCGAACCCGCGTCCACAGCCAACCAACACACAGTGACAACCAACTGAGCCAACTATCATCTAGTGTAGTATTTCAGAAGAAAATAAACTTAACACATTCCTTAAATTGATTAGTCAAAGTCTTAGTCAAACAGTCAAAGTCTTAGTCAAAAAGTCAATTCATCATAAAACCTTACTTTATGGTGTTGACCAATTTTAATGGCTAATTGACTCCAAAACTAGTATAAAAACCCACCTATGACCCATTATACTTTGCACCTAAAAAATAGATTGTTTCAATCTGATTAAACTTTCCCTCATACCTTTCTTCTATAGTCTATTACTTCTACAATTGAAGCTTTGATTATAAGCTCTTGTAATTGGCGAATTGGAAGCTTGATATTCTTTTTTTTCGTTTTCTTCAATTTGGACTAGCTACGTTGTTGAGTCTTTGGGATTCGCCTCGCATACATTCACAACACTTAGAGGATAATTCACCTTAGCCAATGTGAGTTTTACATAGCCCCTTTTCTATTTTTCACTATTTTTGGGGTGAAACATGTTACAACATTCTATATGCAATTCAATCATAAAGTGTCTATGTGTTTTTCTATGTTGCATTATGTCTTAAACATGACTAGGGTAAGCACAATATTCTAGCATAATCATTAACATTGATCAGCCGACGGTATACAATGATAGATCTATTGGACTGACAATCCCACCCGGATACGTGCCTCCTACATAGGTAGCGTGGGTGATTGTTATCGCATAACATAATCGAGGGAACCATGAGCGTATGGGATGGACCACAATATAACAGTCACAAGGGTTGATTATGCACTCGATTTACTGCTAGTATGTTTTCACATATGGACTAGACTTGCCATGACACTCGAATTGTACAAGTTTTTATTCAATTATCAAAACCTATGTAATTCTCACCAACTTTTGTTGACCCAAAATATTTTCAAACTTAACATGTTTCAGGTTATAGCTTGCTCAAAGATTAGAGTTAATGCTTGAAGATGCGTAGCTAGTATTTTTTTTTTTTTGATGTACAAATTCTTAAAACAATTGTATGTAATTTATCTAAATCATTTATTGAAACTTATTATTTACCATGAGCTACTGAACAATCATCAATACGTGACATCCCGATGTTTCCGCCATCGGTTGGGGTGTTACAGATTGGTATTAGAGCCTTGGTTATAGGGAATTAGGTTATTAGAAAATTAATCTAGTTTATAACCATAGGATTATAACCAGTACTTGCTCCTTTTATTTGCAACGATACTTGTTTCTTTTCTCCATCTCCATCCTACTTCTTATCCCTACTTTAATCCCTACAAGAAGATTGCTCTCCAACACTGGATCTACTCTTAGACTAATAGGACAAGATTCTCAAGTCTTAACCTGAATTGCCTTGAAGATCCCGTCGAAATTCTATATTTTAATAACGAACACGTGTAATCTGGAAGGGTGAACGCCTGTATTCTGAGTTTTCTGTCTAGGACTGGCATTGTGCATAAATCCCAATCAGACGAGGGACCCGGATGCCTACCTGGGAATTCTTGGGATGAGTGTTCACTTATAGGCTAAAGCATGTCTTCACTATGTTATTGGAATTTAGAAACTTTGATATGTCAACGTTTTTGTTTATTCGTTTTAATTAATGAATAAATGATTACACTCACTTTCCTTAAAACTAAGCTCTAAAATCTCAAAATTTTACAGCTTAATCATATATGGATTTCACAATCACACTTCATCTTACCAACTTAGCCAATTGTTTGATTGTTTTTCAACACCCTACCCAAATCATATTATTGTTTTTACCAGCACGTTACATATTTTTAAAACTGTAACCTCATAACCTGAGTATACCCTAGCACAAAACTAAAGATTTCTAAATCTTGTTGGATTTTTATTACCTATAAACTTTACAAAATACATATTTTTGTCAAAAGATGCCTCGAACTTAAATTCAATTGTTTATTTATAGACATAACAAAAGATTTTTCTATATAATGCTTTAATCTATTAAAAATCACTTAATTGAACCTTGATCTTCAAAACCTAATGTCATGTTTAAAATCTCCAACTAACGGGAATATGTTAATCAAAGCTCACTTAGTTTGTACTATTTAACGACTTTTGTTTTAGGTATAAAACCAATTTTAAAACCTTTCCAACCTCATGAACAAAAATTTAATCTCCAACTCCCCATTGATACCTACTTATTTTCAACAAGTTCGAAACTTTTACAATTTTTGCTATTTGCCGCAATCATGTTATCTCATACACTTGATTCTAACCTTTGATCCAAACCTCAAAATTTACACTGCTATATAATCTCCTTACTATAAAATAAACTCTTTATCAACTATCTTCACATTCACTATCTCTCACAACCTTGATTCTGCTTCAAGATTTTTCATCATCCTCTCAAGAACTAAATTCATATCCTTCACCTTCTCAAACATGAACTAGTTACCCATGATAACCAAACTATTGAAACTTGGTTGTGTGTTGAATCAAACTTAATCCTTAGTTATACATGAGGATTCGATTATCTACTGTGACATCTGTCCCCCTCGTCTTTCATCAAATTTACAGTATTAACCCTTCAAATATTTCCATTTTAGTCCCTGTCAAATTTCGTCGTTTTCAAATTTAATTTTGGAGCGAACTAAAATTTGTCGTTTATATTTATTATGGTTCGAGTATGAGTGTTAATCAAACGCGTATGTTGAAACGTATTCGGAAAATTTTTGTAAAAAAAAATTTAAGTTTCATAAAGTTTAAAAACATTTGGGGTTAAGTTGTTTAACTTTGTTAGTGTTTTATTAAAGAAACTAACTACAAATCATAACAAAACTAACAAGGTTAATGATTGAGGGACCATTTATGTCAAAAGCCAAAACTTTTATAAAAAAAAAACTCCTCTCCCTCTCCTTGTTCCCGTTTTTCCGGCACCGGATCCGGCCACCGGATTTTTATTCCGGCCACCTGTGAAAACAGGTTTCAAAGCCCCTTTACTCGCCTTTATTGCTCCATAGCGTTTCTCCATCATTGTTCAACGCATTACCATCATTGTAACGAGTTATTACATGCATTTAATCGGGCTTTAATTCGGCCTATACATAACCGATCGGGAATTTTAAACCCAAACAAAAACGCATGTTTAAACCTTCTAATCTATAAATTATTCTAACTCTTTGTTGCTGCACTCATTACCATCTTAAACCCACAAAAAAACTGAAGCAAATCGCGTCCAGAAAGCTACCAATTCGGCGTACAATGTTCGGCCATGTTCTTCTTTTTTCGAGTATTAATTCGTGTTGTAAGTATAAGATTTTGTTGCCGTTTTGTTAGATAATCATGTATCTTTAAAACCCCTATGAATTCGTACATTAATACCCACGAATTGTAAGTGATGAATCTTAGGGTTAGGGTTAGGGTTCTAGGGAATTTGGGGAAGAAGGAGATGATTTACACAATCTTCAAATACATTTTAGTTTTGATAATAAACACCAAGTGTTGATCTGATCTAGTGGTTGATGGTTGGTTTTCTCAACAGAGGGTCAAGGGTTCGAAACCCATGATCTCCACCCTTTTATTATTTGTTTTTTTTATTTATTTCCTTTTAATTAATTCAGAAATTATATAATATGATTAAATCTTAAAATATTCATAATAAATTCATTTTTGCTCCAAAAATTATGAAAAGTTAGGAGTAGCTTCTTGACACCTCATAGAAAATTATCCCACTTTTAGTTTCTGGAAAATGTTTTACTTTTATATTTTTATTGAATTAATTTGTTTTAATCATATTTAATTCATTAAAAATTCATTTTTAACAATTTTAATCTCAAACTTTTTGGGTAATTATTTCTCATCATCAAGAACTGATATAAAAATTATTGGTTCAGAAAACATTTAATTTTATTGATTTTCCTATTTTTAATCATTTAAACATAATTTAACCTCATTTAATCAGTTTTAAATATAAATAAGTTTATATAAATTATGAGAAAATTATTCTAATTTGTTTACAGAAATCATT
Source organism: Ambrosia trifida (assembly GCA_028751855.1). Classification (NCBI taxonomy): domain Eukaryota; kingdom Viridiplantae; phylum Streptophyta; class Magnoliopsida; order Asterales; family Asteraceae; genus Ambrosia; species Ambrosia trifida. The sequence goes on from CM054125.1 coordinate 64,124,467, forward strand.
CATTTTCTATAAAACTAGTATTTTTGGATCATGTATGGTATTATTAGTCTTATTTACGTTTAATTAGACATAATAAAACATTTATTTATTTGTACAATTTAAACATCTATTTTATAAATATTTTTCTTATAAAATAGATATACTCATATGGTTTAATGTCTTTATTATCTTTTGTTGGATCATTGCGTAACTCCAAATTAGTTATTTACTTATTTATGATTATTGTAATTTAGTTAAAGTAACTAACTAAATTATTTTGTCTTAATTATTCAAACATATTTTTTTTATCTTAATATTCAATAGGTAATAATTATATTATTTAAACCACAGTTACAACCTTTCATATATTATTTGTGATATACAATTTTTACATTAACGCAACTGATTATAAAAACTCTAATTCCCCAAATCGACTTAGCAAGCCCTAATGCCTTAGACCCTAGATACCTTAGACTTTTTAGACACTTCCTTATTAGTATTCTTACACATTATAGGTTGAATTCCTCGGAATTCCCATTACTTAGCTCACGACTGCTTAAGTGGATTTTGATCGCTTTCGTAAACTGTGAGTATATCTTTCCCCTTTTTACTATTTTACATTTCGGGGTGACTCATGTACTTACTATCAAGTTTATATTTCATTTTACTAAAATAGCAATTCTTATGTGTGTTTGCTTGTGTTATTTTGTGTATCTATGACCTGTCAAATCATTAACCGCTGGGCGGCCTGGCATTTCAATGAATAGTACTATGGTTTATACCCTTGTGACTCTGTTGAGAGTCCTCGTCATTGCTATGTATTACATTACTACTAGCGCATACTATATATATCTGCTTTCTTCTCTTAGGGTTGATTTGACCCGGATACCACTTATTACATAATTGCAAACAGTATACGGCACATGAATTGCAAAACACTTTTCTACTGTATTTATTTAAACAGGGTATGCTCACCAATACAATTTTTGTATTGACCAAATTATTTTGTACATGTTTCAGGTTATTTTGAGATGCATTCTTTAAGCTTTCGGATTTATATTTAGATTTTGATTCATTGTAATTCAATTTAGTTGACAGTTAGAATCGTTGTATTTCAGTTCAATGTAATAAATTATTTAATCAATGTATTCAAATTTGCACTTTAGTCCATGAGCTATTGAACAATCGTCACTACGTGACACCTCGATGTTTCCGCCATCGGTTGGGGTGTTACATCTACTATATTTAAACATTTGATACTAGAAATCATGGAATATAAACTATTTGCTATAGACACACCTAGAGTCATTAACCTTGTCTAGGACAACACTATTACAACTCGCATGCTATGCTTGATACTTGATTGTTTATATGTACATATTATCAATTTGCAATTTATGTGTGAAATAATTGGTACACTTAATCAAACAACTGGTAGAGGATGAAGTACTTGCTCAACAGTTAGTTGAGTACCAAATAACCTACTCAACGATTGGTAGAGGTCATCATGCCTGCTCAACAGTCGGTAGAGGCCCTACAACCTGCTCAACGACTGGTAGAGGCTATCGCATCTGCTCAACAATCGGTAGAGGTTCTTACTCACTGATTGGTAGAAGTCTTTTTCCTACTCAACAGTTGGACTCATTTTTGTATACATTGTAAACGATTCAATCACAAGGTTATTTTGCATTACTTACATGTGTGTTTAGAGTCATAGAAGGACACAAAACCCTAATGTAAGGTAAATTGGTGATTGTGGTCCGGAACGTAATCATGAATTTACAGGTACGTTAAGGTAGTGTGAAATTCTAATAAGGTTTTAGTAGTTCATTTGGTTTTTATATAGCCAATCAATTCATGCATTTCTTATAAGATTCCTAAAACATAAGTTTAGTATTTTGCTAGATTCTTATGCTTCTTGCTACTTCAGACGAACCTAATCCAATCCTTAAAACTCACATCTCAAACCTCTTATCCAAATAATTCGAAACAAATTATTCTATTACCTATAAATTCATGTCGTGCCTTAACCCAAACCACAACTGCCTTAATTTCTACCTAATCAACCTCAAACCTGTGTTTTTAATAACTTCGGGACGAAGTTTCCAAAAGTAGGGGAGACTGTAACATCGCGAATTTCCCCTAATTTTTTTTTTGATAAAAAGAATGTATTGTTTTAAACAATATATGTTTTAAATACCTTAAACTAATAATTATTTGTATCTCGACACTTTTGTACGTTTTAAAAATATTTCGAGTCACTTTCGGGCTTATATAATCATATTATGAATTTAGAATAATATAGTTTTAGGGAAATAATTGCCAAAAAAAGATTTTTGTGGACCGGGACTCGAACCCGCGTCCACAGCCAACCAACACACAGTGACAACCAACTGAGCCAACTATCATCTTGTGTAGTATTTCAGAAGAAAATAAACTTAACACATTCCTTAAATTGATTAGTCAAAGTCTTAGTCAAACAGTCAAAGTCTTAGTCAAATAGTCAATTCATCATAAAACCTTACTTTATGGTGTTGACCAATTTTAATGGCTAATTGACTCCAAAACTAGTATAAAAACCCACCTATGACCCATTATACTTTGCACCTCTAAATCGATTGTTTCAATCTGATTAAACTTTCCCTCATACCTTTCTTCTATAGTCTATTACTTCTACAATTGAAGCTTTGATTATAAGCTCTTGTAATTGGCGAATTGGAAGCTTGATATTCTTTTTTTTTCGTTTTCTTCAATTTGGACTAGCTACGTTGTTGAGTCTTTGGGATTCGCCTCGCATACATTCACAACACTTAGAGGATAATTCACCTTAGCCAATGTGAGTTTTACATAGCCCCTTTTCTATTTTTCACTATTTTTGGGGTGAAACATGTTACAACATTCTATATGCAATTCAATCATAAAGTGTCTATGTGTTTTTCTATGTTCCATTATGTCTTAAACATGACTAGGGTAAGCACAATATTCTAGCATAATCATTAAAATTGATCAGCCGACGGTATACAATGATAGATCTATTGGACTGACAATCCCACCCGGATCCGTGCCTCCTACATAGGTAGCGTGGGTGATTGTTATCGCATAACATAATCGAGTGAACCATGAGCGTATGGGATGGACCACAATATAACAGTCACAAGGGTTGATTATGCACTCGATTTACTGCTAGTATGTTTTCACATATGGACTAGACTTGCCATGACACTCGAATTGTACAAGTTTTTATTCAATTATCAAAACCTATGTAATTCTCACCAACTTTTGTTGACCCAAAATATTTTCAAACTTAACATGTTTCAGGTTATAACTTGCTCAAAGATTAGAGTTAATGCTTGAAGATGCGTAGCTAGTTTTTTTTTTTTTTTTTTTTGATGTACAAATTCTTAGAACAATTGTATGTAATTTATCTAAATCATTTATTGAAACTTATTATTTACCATGAGCTACTGAACAATCATCAATACGTGACATCCCGATCTTTCCGCCATCGGTTGGGGTGTTACAGATTGGTATCAGAGCCTTGGTTATAGGGAATTAGGTTATTAGAAAATTAATCTAGTCTATAACCATAGGATTATAACTAGTACTTGCTCCTTTTATTTGCAACTATACTTGTTTCTTTTCTCCATCTCCATCCTACTTCTTATCCCTACTTTAATCCCTACAAGAAGATTGCTCTCCATCACTGGATCTACTCTTAGACTAATAGGACAAGATTCTCAAGTCTTAACCTGAATTGCCTTGAAGATCCCGTCGAAATTCTATATTTTAATAATGAACACGTGCAATCTGGAAGGGTGAACGCCTGTATTCTGAGTTTTCTGTCTAGGACTGGCATTGCGCATAAATCCCAATCAGACGAGGGACCCGGATGCCTACCTGGGAATTCTTAGGATGAGTGTTCACTTATAGGCTAAAGCATGTCTTCACTATGTTATTGGAATTTAGAAACTTTGATATGTCAACGTTTTCGTTTATTCGTTTTAATTAATGAATAAATGATTACACTCACTTTCCTTAAAACTAAGCTCTAAAATCTCAAAATTTTACAGCTTAATCATATATGGATTTCACAATCACACTTCATCTTACCATCTTAGCCAATTGTTTGATTGTTTTTCAACACCCTACCCAAATCATATTATTGTTTTTACCAGCACGTTACATATTTTTAGTAATTTATTTAAATCATTTTTTGAAACTTATTATTTACCATGAGCTACTGAACAATCATCAATACGTGACATCCCGATGTTTCCGCCATCGGTTGGGGTGTTACACAAACGACATCATCCCACTGCTTCAGCGTGTCGCTTGTGTACCAATTGTGGTAAGTATGGCCATCTAGTCAACACATGTCGCGAGACCCCAAACCCTAATGCCAACCAACCCACCAACCCTGCTCAGGCTACTAATCCTAATCGATACAACTATGGTCAATGCTATGAATGTGGAGACCCAAATCACTTCCGTAATCGATGCCCTAAACTAAACAGAGATCAAGACCCTCCAGCTACCTAATAGCAAGTCCCACCATTTGACTATTGGTTGCTTTTTATTCTATGTATTGACGCTATTTGATTCAAGTAATAAATTCTAGTATTGAAATTTTTGTCTGAGAGTTGTTTACATGGTATAATCATAACACTTGAATGCATGCTTGTTTGAATGTGAACTAATTATCTAAATCTATACAACTACAACTCATATACTATGCTTGCTATACTTATAAACTTGCTTGCATAAACATGTTATTAATTTGCAATCTATGTGTATAATAATTGCTACACTTAATAGAGGTTATCATGCCTTTTCAACAGTCGGGAGAGACCCTACAACCTGCTCCACGACTGGTGGAGGCTATCGATCCTACTCAACGATTGGTAGAGGTCAATATGCCTTTTCAACAGTCGGGATGTAAGACCCTCAAAACCGACGGGTCAAACAGTTGTCATTCAAAAACTAAAACCATGAATTTAATACTCAAGAAGTCTTATTTATTATCAGAAAACATGCAGCGGAAAAGTAAATAGTTAAGTCATCCAAACATGAAATTCCCCACGACGGGTCAAAGCATATTTGTAAACCAAAAACAATAAGTTTAGAAAAGAGTTTTCTAGCAATAAATTAGTCTCTTCTTATTCGAAATGTCAACCGCCTCTGAGTAGTCCTGCAGCATGCCAAGGCGTCCCTTTTATTCTTCAAATACCTGAAATCAATCTAACGTGTATGCAAAAGTCAGCTACGCTGAGTGAGTTCAAGTTTTATTAATTTATATAAACAAGTAGTTTGTCAATTTAAGAATTAACAAAATACATCAACCTCAGAGTTAACAATAAGCGCAAACCGCCAATTTGTACCCTAAGCAAAAAAACGTAAAGTCTAGAATAAGCGCAATCCGCCTACTTAACATAAGACTTTATCTTAAATCTACAATAAGCGCATTTCGCCTATTTGTCACAAAACTACAACAAGTCTACATAAGCGCATATCGCCTACTAAGACCCAAACCATAACTATAAATCAGAGCAGACATACTGTAAAACTATCATAGCTCAATTTATAATACCAGGTAACCGTCATACACAGTTTTTATATATATATATATATTAACACATTTAGCCTAACAAGTATAACTCAAGGCAAGTCCCGATCTAACAAGCACGGTTTCAAATACGTGGCCAAGACATTAAGCGCGTTCCGCTTATTAGATAAAAACTTAAGCCACACTTTAATCAAGACAACCGTCTATTCATATATATAATAACACATATAGCTCAAGCCATATAATAACACATTAGGCATAAACTATGTGACAACCATAGCAAAAACTATACCATAAATCAGAGCAGGCCTATCCCACTTCTAATAACATATATAACTCAAACCATATAATAAAACATTAGGCGCATTCCGCCTACTCACGTTTCATACCAAAATAATATATATGAGTTTATATGTATTTCTTTCGTACACAAAAATATTTATAACTTTATAAAAATATTTTGTGACTTTATAAAAATAATCATACTGGTTTAGCATGCACGTTAGCCCAAAATATTTAGAAAAATAATAACTAAAAGAGTGGGCACAAGAACTCACTTTAACGAAGCACGTAAACCGCAAAAGTAAGAGAAACGAGAGAAGGCGCAAATACTTCAATGGCATCAACAACCTGCTTATATTCACCATAACTTTACACCCTTCCCCTGAAGTTAATTAGCGTCCTCGTCTAATACCCGCAACCTAATTCCCTGCCTTACCCCAATCAATCTATTGTAGCCATGGATGCCTTCCACCATCTTCATGTAATAAATAAATAAAACAAAAGTCAACCCATCTTCTTACTTTGTTCCCGCCTATTATGGTTCTTGCAACCCCACAACATCATGCATGGATTTTCAATCCTTTACATGTTACCATTCCCAGTCAAGTCATAAGTCCACCAACCAATAATTATTTGATTCCATGCATGGATCTCAAATGCAACATATCAACATTTCCATGCCATCGAGCTCTCAAAATAATGTAGAATACATGCACTCAAATTTCTTTAATTATCCAATAGACAACTCATCATAACCACCTCACATCAATTACTATGAAAATTCATCATCACCTTCCTCCGATTTATATGAGAAAACATTTTGAACACATAGCCTCTCAAAATTCATCCGTAATTCCTTTAAACCCTTTGAACTGCTCACCGAACAGAACTCGAACCCTAGCTTATCATTACATAAAACGAGGCACCGAAAACGAATAAGCAAATGTGTATGAGTCGTGTAGAGAACTACCTCGAAATAAAATTGTATTTGCGTAATCGAAACCGCCATGAACCACCATTGTCGTCCTCTCTTATAAAGGTCGAAGGAAATGAATACTCGCCAACCATCAACAAAGGTTGCCTTTCGAGACTCAAAAGAAGATTAGAGTTACGGTCGTAACTGTAGCGATGGAGGAATTCAAATCTTGAACTTGTTTTTTCCTTCCTTGATCATGTGGCGGCAGTATGAATGGTCCTCCATATAAAGTTATTAGATAGGGTTTTAGAGAGATGGTTACATAGGAAAATATCACTTAGGTCCCTCACAACTCAATATGATTTAAAAAGAGATTCAACCTGTTTTGTGACATGTCTAAAATGGCACAATCACGATTTATTTTCGTAAATTAAGGTCCAAAGTTAACTTGACATGATGTTCTTTTTACCGAATAATTTCACAAAAGTAAAACGTT